>CM028368.1:28039629-28497326 GCA_016624345.1 Platycodon grandiflorus
GCGTGATCGAAGGACAATTCAACGAGTAAAGCTCCATTATTGAGTATCCTTGATCTAACCTCAGTGAGTATAAGTAGAGCTCCTTCTTCATTCAAATCTCTACTATGACATAACTCTGCGCCTATAGATTACACTAGTTACAAATCGATGATTCAAAATCTCACAAATGTTGCAAAATCCAAGTCCTAAGATTGGATCAAGACAATTCCTTAACAACGGGGTATGATTCCTTCATATTCATTCAATGTTGTTTCGATTTTATTACGGTACTTCACAAGAGCTGATCTAAATTTCTCTCAATAATGAATTTCCAAAATCATTCATAAAGCTGTGAAAATTATTTCTCAAAATCTTTTTCAATACACAGTTTACAAATATGAGAGAAATTGCATCAAGTCTGTGTACCGAAATCATTAATTATGGTTTCACGATCTTGTTGAAAAACAATTGATAAAAAGAACTTCTTTTGTCTCGTCAGATAATCATAGAAGTTTGCCGTCAAGCATAATTCATATCTTTGCAAACATGATTGTCGAGAACACTTACGAACTCTTTTAGTCAATTAGTTTTAAAAATAAGATAGAAAACCATCAATTAATGCCGATAAAAGTGATTTCATTTTCTCTTCTAACTTTTAGCTATCAATCTCATTGATACTCTAAAATGTCTGAGATGAATCCTTGGGAAAATCAATTAGCACATACTCATTCCACTTTTGGAAGTACGCATACTTGAACTTCACGAAAAGATCCCGAAAAGAAATGTCAAATGTTTGGAAAACATTTAACATATTGCCATGTGCAACAAGTCTTACGGTTATATGTAGGTATGCCGACCATCACCTCAAAGATGGCCGTGCGAATAATTGATTCTTTGAATTAAGTAGCTAATATGGAATTGACAAAGATGACGACTGCTAACAACGACCATAAGTCCTGTGAATATCAAAGGGATTCATGGGCCAAACGATATCTTTGACGGCCATCACCTTCGGTGTTCTCATAATGACCCGAAGAAGTGAAGATGTTACGCCTCCCAGAGAGTTGGAGGAGATCAAAAAGGAACACGGCCATCTTCTTATCATCCAACTCCTTCTAAATCCTTGACCAATGACTCCCGATCTAATGTCTAGGATTAGGATCTATAGGACACAAATTTGTAACATGTATTTCTTTACGTAAATTGAATCATTGTATCTTTCTCATGTAATCGGCGGTTCGGTCAAAAATCCGGTTGTATTGTTCTTGTAATCAGTGATCCTTGCATCATACCGTGTAAAACTACTTGGATCATTGAATACAAGTGCAACTTTTTCATGCTCATCTACTTGTCGCATTCCTTTGATAGCATGAAATAATGTGTTAAAGTGTGTTGATCAAACCTATCATTCTTTGATTATCTCCATTTTATTACGGTGATTAAAAGAATTGCTCTCAATGAAATGGTCACTCTCTTAGAACAAACTCTGTGACATCCCATCGGCAAACCTTTCTTGAACAATCGCTAAATCAAGTTATGGTCTTCTACTCTTGCTTAACTCTCATCCTTAGACACCATGATAATTGCCTTTCAGAATCTAATCTTTTCACAATGATTAAATTCAAGTTCTGCCAGAATCTATAGTCTCTTAACAAATAGGCAGACTGCAGTATTCATGATCTTCATGTCAATCTATCGATGAATCTGCTATTACTCAATCTCTATTCTTCATGATTAAAGGTCAAGATTGTTAGTAAATCTACTTTGAACAACGTGTATGCGCTAAATTGAACCTTTCAAGACAATCCAACGGCACTTTGTGTTCTTAGTAATGACAACTACCAAATCTTGTATACCTATGAGATTGAAGTTATAAAGGCTTGATTAGTTGTCTCCATTATAATGGCTCAAACAGCTAATTGGTATACAGATTGAATTCCAAAACACTCTGCTACACCTTATCATGTGATTCTTTGTTAAAAAGGATGTAGTTAAAATCTCTAGTAACTCGACCTATCCTCAAGATAGTCAGACATTCAAGAAATCTTGGGAAGACTAATATTTTCAAATATTATGTCCTTCCTCGAGTGAGCAACCGATATGACCCCGTTTCATATAGGCTACGTCTCACTCTCTTGAACAAAGTCTAGTCTGCGGATCTCTTCCCTTGCCATAGAATGCCTAGATCTGCGATTAGAAGAAGAACGGACATCACTTCGGTACATGTAACATCTCACTTGATCTATTTAATATTCTTACTAAGCTTTATTAATCTTAAATAGATTGATGTCCATTATAAATAGAGTCTATTCAATTGATATCAATGTCCTTAACTTAGGCGATATTAATCACACTCCCAATAATAGACACAACAATCAATATCGGCGGTTCCCCTCTAGCAAAAACCTAATACAACTGCTAATAGTGTCTTCATTTAAAAGACTCTTCAAATCTCCCAAAATTGGTATCAAACTTCAAGATTGATATCGGACAATCTTAAGACACATTCGTCTAAAACCTCCATATGTGTCATGTACAAGCTGCCATATGGCTTGGACAAGTTATTCGTCCCCAATTCATTCTTAAACAACCAATGCTGTTCTATTGTTGATTAATTTACTCAAACAACTCGTTTGAAGTAAAATAACGGCTTATATTATCCTGGAAGCAGTTGTACCCATTAATATCACAATAAAGGCAATCAAATTAATCGGTCTCAAATTAATTTTTAAACTTCTTGTTTGAAATTAATATAAATATCTTCTAGGCGCCTATGCTAGCCATTATTACACTAAGCATGATGACATAATCCAAAATCGGACTATCATTACTTGTCATTAAATGCACTCACTTCTTTAAGCCCCCAAAATGTCTTTTCCCATTCCTCTAATCAAGAAACCCTTTCATCTTCTCAAAGTTGTATAAAATTGGTATCGGTTTCCAAAAACAACAAAGCGACTTCTGCGTTCCTCAAAATCTCTCCACAAATAGAGTCGGTTGCATCATGTGTTCACCATCTGCCTAGTCCTCCTCATCGACCCATCTCCCACACTGAATGGCGTCATCGAATGATGGTTCTTCTTGCCACTCCTCCTCCACCGGTGATTCAACGACCTCGTCAAATCTCTCGTCGTGTAAGGAATCGTCTTCGAGACCCCGAGCAGTGTATCCATTTCATCCCTTGGACTCCCACAAGAGACAATACGCTACTCTTTTTGCTCCCATCGCCTCAAATGCTCACCTCGAGCAACCCTCATCTCGGAGGAGCTTCGGCCGGCAAACGCCAATGCAGCGTCAAATCCGGCGGTCAATGTTCCTTTCGATTAGAATCGAAGGACCTTCATCCTCTAACTCTACTTCATTAGGATGACTAGCTAGGTCTCTGTTTTATAAATCTAACTTTCCTTTGCCATATCAATGATAAATATGTAATGTGTTTAGTCTTGTACATCTGCTGTCGTTATTTGACATTTTCTTTTGAGTTAAAAATTAAAAATTTGTCTGGTACATACTCGTTCATGCCTGCGGTTCTTGTCTTGATGAACTTCATCTATACTTCGTGGCGGACCTTACATCTCATGTTATAGATGTATATCTCATACATCCAACAACGTCAACATAAGACTCGACCATACTTGCTTGTTTTGACTTGATATACCTTAAAGAAAACCATTTTGAATGCTTTACTACTCACCAATTGGTTTCACTAATTAAACAACTTACCCTATTTTGCCTCTCCTATCCCAAAATAAAGCGTATCACACTCCATTCTTGTAAAATCTTCTTACAAGCAATGGAAACACAATTTCTAACCTCGATATCCTTTATGTATGTCTCATACATGAAAGTTGTGTATCATAAGCTATACGTTAAGAATGCGTAAATATGACAAGTAAGCTGTATTCCCTCGATAAAGTCTATATTTTCGCAGAATACATCCACGAATCACCTCGGCATTTCTCAAACGACGGCATGCTCTCTCTACACTGTCAATTTATACCTTATGAATTACCATAAGCATGTTCTCCCTCATATTTAGGTTATAATACTCCAAAATTCAATTGATAACTATCAATCTATCTTCAACTTGTGGCCATTAAGGAGGAGAAATTATGAAGTAGTAATGGCCCCAAGCAATTGAATATGTGAGGAGAAATTGAAGTAGTAATGGTAGTAATGGCCCCAAGAAATTGTGAAGTAATAACCCCAACTAGTAAGGAGGAGAAAACTAGTAAGTAAATGTGAAATATTAACCCCAACTAGTAAGGAGGAGAAATTATTGTAGGCTCCAAGTAATTATAATTATAGTAAGATTAACACTATTGAACACTATTCATTAAGAAAGAGATTGTAATGTGTCAATCTTTATGTGAAATATTAAGGAGGAGAGATAAACAATTAGTAAGATTAAGAGATAAACAAATATTAAGGAGAAAATTGAAGAAAGAAGAAATTGAAGAAAGGAGAGATTGTGAAAATTGCAAGTAATCAATGAACCTTTGGAGGAGAGACAGTGAAGAAGTAATGGCCTCAAGTAATTATAAAGTCAGGCCTTAAGAAATTATAGTAGGATTAACACTATTAAGAACAATAGGAGGAGAGATAAACAATTATTAAGAAGGAGAGGTAGACAACTTGTAGGATTTGTTGTAAGATAGTATCTACCCATACAGCTTAACACTATATGACTATTATAATATCTGACTTGATGAAGATGCTTAATCAAATCGATTAAGTCACTTATACTTTCTACTTCTTGCTTGAGCAACATTCTTGAGATCATCAATGCAAGAAACACACTCTTAAGGCAATATTATCATTTGCCTAATAAACATTCGATTATTGCTTCGTATTTGTTCTTCCATTTATTGAGTACGTAAATACTTAGCAATAGGTGACTATACATACGCTATCGCTTGTAAGTTCAACCTAGGGCATGTCTTGATATAAAAGAATATTCGGTAGTGGCATGTTATTACTAAGGTTTGAACAAGCGCTTTATAGAGCTATATGTATAAGTCAATTGTAGTAATGGTCCCAAGCAAATAGGAGGAGATTGTTAGGAATATGCACGTAAATCAGTGATATATATGTATGCATATTCCAACACGGTGATTTGCTTGTTCCCATTACAACGCATGTTTCACAAGTGGCTAAAGAGTGCGTACCGGTTAGTGTGGCAGCTTGTTGAAACAATGCATAGGTCATTAGACTAGGAAGTCTTTGTACATATCAAGTCTTTGTCCTACGAGAATGATGACAAACCTTCATATGAATCAAGCTCTTCAATTTGCCGGTTGACGTGACTATCGAGATGTCTCACTAGAACATTTCCCTTCGGCTATGATTGCCTAAATAGCCATCTCTACATCGGCGGTTCTATATCGGCGAGACTCTAGTATCCGCCAAAGCACTTCATCGAACAAGCTATGAGAAGCTATTTATTCAAGAGGAACATCGTGACCATCGGCGGCTACATCGCGGTTCTATAGGCGGATCTTAGAATCGGCCAAATCCTCATCAAAACAAGCTGCGTAAGATCACGAGATACATCGGTCGTTACTCAATGCACTTCAAGACAAAATAGATCCGTTACAAGATCTGTCGACAAATCCAAGATACGCATCGATGTACTGCACCTTCACGTTTATCCAATAGACATTTCCTCTTACGAACGTGTTCGCGGTCTTCAAAGCTTCATTTCCGAAAAGGCCAAGCACGGGACGGCACACTAGGTCAAAGCAATAAACGTCCACATCAATCAGGTGCATCCAGGCTAAGCTCGACACGTCCAACTATGTCCGGCTGTGTCGGATCATCTTCAAGACTCAAACCTAGCGAAGGTCTTTGCCCAACAAATCCAAAGATGTACTCTGTCTACATCACGAGATTCGGATCACCAACGGGCATAAACCTATTCAATACACCAACGGTCACATCTTCTTCTCCAGCTATATAAGAAGACTCTCATCCTCATTTCAAAAAAAGAGAGCACAAGATGCACAGGGAGAGAGCACAAGCACTAGAACACACAAAGCTGTATGCTTATGCTTGAGAAAGGTTGTGGTATTGATCTTCATTTCTTCAATCCGGAACCACTCCTTGAGTGAGAAATCACAAGTGTAAGAACAAACACTTTGTGAGAGAGAGAGAGAAAATCCAAGGCCGAAGCTGCGCGATCAACAACCTTGTTGTTGATTTGAGTTCTTCTTCCTTGAAGAACTGGTCTCCGATGGCCTCAACTCCATCATCCAATAAAGAGACCAAGTATCTTACGGATCGTTGAAGCCGAGATCAAGCTTGAAGATGTCCGATGAAGAGCCGAACTTACATGTCAGTTGCATTCATATCGGCGGACTTATACTACATTATAAGTGTGCCGATTGTGCAATAAGGTGTCATCATATTTGGTCGAGTGCTTAGCACTCTGTTGTTCAAATACTTGCTATTTGAACAACTCCTAATATTCTCTTCTCACAACAAATATATCAAATTGAAACTACGAAGATGTCTTAATAAATATTAAGTACATCTTCTAATGTATTTTCGATATATTTGATTTCGCTTTCTTCATTTCTCCTTCTTTTTCCTAAGGAGATTGCTAGGATAGAGTCTAGGTTGATGTACTAAGCATGTTTGCCTTTGAGCAAACCTCTGCTGAATTTTAATATAATATATATATTTGTTACATTCAGCCTTGATTTCTCTTTCTTGTATAATTTGCTTTATCATGTGCAATCTGTTTAAGGAAAGTAAATGATGCATCTAATACAGATTATAGTCAACTGTCAAGTTCTCTTTCATATCAAATCTTTACGATTACTTTAATCTAAATTGTTAAACTTATCTTTGTTTATTCTTATTGCTCAAACTCAATTCCATCGGCTAAGTTAAACATATATCTTCCAACCGCTTGTTTCATATCTGCGATTCTAGATGTCCATGATCTACATCTGTGATCTAGGATGTCCTATGTTTCTAACTTCGGCTAGCATTACGATAGGGAAGATGATAAACTTGTATTAATCATTTCATCTACTCCTCAATTTTAAATGTTAAAATTGGATGAAATTTTATTACATCAAGTATAGGCTATTCACCCCCCTCTAGCCTATACTGAGCAACCTCGGACCTAACGGCATGCTTATTGAATGTTTCAATCTTACTAGCATGTTATTACTAGACTTGAACATGGTCGGTGTTGTATTAGGTCTGGACAAGCAAATAGGAGGAGATTGTTGTATTTTAGCTTAGATTTTCTTGAATCCATAACCTAAGTCTAAGACAAGGTGACTAATGGGCTGTGTGTGTTAGTGTGGCAACTTGTACTTAGGCATAGCTTGAATAGCTTAGTGTTGCTAATTGTATAAGTCTTGAAGAAAATAGCCTATAGGACATCGGACGTCCTCTGCACAAATAGGCAAAATTTGAACCAACGATCTTACTTTGGATATCGGACAAGCTCATATCGGCCAAGCTTCATCAGCAATGTTGGAAACCCAAGAACGCCGATAGTCATCTGCGAAGATATGTCTAACTTAAAGACCTCATTAATTGCAATACAACGTTAACTTTTCAACTATCAATTAATGAAGGTTTCCATTCTTGGCATACACTCGAAAGGACATTCCTCCTGCAGAGTCTGAACCGCCTATTTTTAGTAAAATCGGGAGACGGAGCGCAAGTTGCGGGGCTGACCTATCGAGTCAACAACAAGATCAGGCATTAATTGCTCTTAAATTCAAGTTTGAAAATCACCAACGGCTCCAAGGTTCCTCCTGCATATAAGGAGACTTCATTGCTGCATAAAACACTCTTCACTACTTCAACTCGAACCTTCATCTTCTCCAAGTGCATTAAAGCTAAAACGTCCTATATATATACATTCATTGAAGAGCTTCACTCTTAGGCGTCCAGTCCATTAAAGCTCTTCATTGATTGCAACACCTAGCTTTTTATAGCTCACGAGAATTGTATCTTATTGATATCAATTCTCCCACACAAACACTTGGTCAACAAAATTTTTGTACACAATCCATTAGAATTTAATTTGTAAAATATCTAGTGGAAAAACTTAGTACACGATTTTCAAATCCAAAGTTGACCACTTTGGTTGTGGACGTAGCACTTATTTATAAGTGTGAACCATATTAAATTTTGTCTACACAGTGTGTGTTTGTGAATTGTTTGTGTTGCTTTAAATTTTGATTTCCAGTTGAGAAGCTGGCGATCTTAACTGTGAAGATCAGCCATTCTCAACTGCATATCCTATACTTTACAAGACTTCCGCTGCCAAATCTTTTCAAACTTAAAGTGAAGTAGACTTTTGGATCAAATTCCAAAAAATAGGACATAGGCTATTCAACCCCTTCTAGCCTATTGAGCAACCTTGGACCTAACAAGTTTCCTAAGTAATTAGGTATTTAAGTGTCCTAGTTTATTTAAATTTCTTAAAATATTCATGTAATAGTTTCCTAGTTAGATTAGGAGAGTATTTAAAGTTTTCTTGTAGGAAATAGGGTTAAATTTGAATTCTTTTGTCTTTTTAGACTAGGATTTTCGTTTTTTTGTTGTTATTGTTCTTTTAGACTAGGAATTCAGATTTTCGTTATTCTTTTTAGACTAGGATTTCTATTGTAAATCCTATATAAAGGCCTAGAATTTGAGGTCTTAAAAATTGATTGGTGTTTTATGAAAAGTAATTTCAAGGACAAAGTTTTGTTCTAAACCGATTATTACATTTTGAAGGAATTCCCTCTTTTTGTTGAATCCTTTTGCCACTAATCTTGCCTTAAAAGGGTTTCTCTCTCTAGGGTTTCTCTCTGAGTCTTGCTTGCCGTTTCTTCCCTTGTGCGTGGTTTGCCGGCCGAGGCAATGCCGTCGGATCCCTCTTTAACGGACGATCCCTCTGCGATTGGCCCTCACAATGTGACTAATACAAGCTGGGACTAGGGTTACACCATCTCTAAGATATGCCGCGGCGGTAGGGCGAAAAGCTTCGGTGTCGTGCATCAACCTGCGCGAAGACACCGGCTTTAAAGGAAGTCCCATTAGCACCTCGTTCTTCCATATCGATTACGGATGCTCCAGGTTGTCTCTTTACTCCGGTTGAGATGGACATGTTAGAAAAGCAATTTTCCACTACATTGATCATGAAGTTTTCGGTGGGAAGGCCTCATATTCATCATATTCAAGAACATATTTCAAAGAAGCTGGATGCTTCTTGCTCGGTTTATAGTTGGGTTGTTGGATCCTCGCCATGTGATGATACATCTTGCTAATGAGGATGATTCGGTTAGGGCCCTATCCAAGGAATCACGGATGATCAATAGTTGCATGTATCGTTTGTTTCGTTGGTCATCGGATTTTGCGTTTAAGAAAGATAATCTGGTGGTGGCGGTTTGGGCTCGCCTTCATCATCTCCCTCTTCCTCTTTTCAACCGCTCGAGTTTCGAAGGATTGGGAACTCGATTGGACAGTTTCTACGGGCGAGATGATAGGACATTGGCACTTAGCCATCCCATGTATGCACGGGTTTGCTTAGAAGTTGATGTGTCAAAGCCTTTGCCCTCTCGGATATGGATTGGAACATCAAAAGAGAACGGTTTTGGCAACACATAGAGTTTGAAGGAACCTTGCTTATTGTTCTTCATGTGGATTCTTGGGCCGTGTTATGATGGATTGTCGTAAAAAGAAGAAAGGAAGTTTCGGCCTCAAGTTAAAGCTAATGCGACCATGATTTATTAGATAAGCCGGATGATATAAGGGTGGACGATGTGGCGATCAAATGGAAGAGAGCTGTCAAGCTAGACCCGAGATGACCAAGGTGGATTCGGTTAATAGGAATATGACACAGCAATGGAAACCCAAACAGGCTGTGCAACAGATTGTGCCGGATGTGGATTTTGGTGGTCCCTCAACTACCAAAGATAATTTGGGCAATGTTTTGGGGGATGGGTTAATTGATGTGGTGGATGATGACCATATTGAAACTCTTGATACAAGCGGCCTCCATTTCGGAATATGGTCGAGCAACGGAGTTCAACATGTGACTCAAGTTTTACAAGAATCTAAGGCATGGGTTTGGTTCTTTGGTGTTGTTACGATGGAGCCTAAGGACCAATCGGTGGAGTTGTCATGTAATAATCACGTCGAAGACTCTTGGGCCAGTGTAATCTAATCCAGTTACTACTCATAATGCTTTTGCTGCATTGGAAGACTTGGATATGGACGACCTTATGATGAGACAGAATGTGGGCAATGGGCGTATTACTCTTACTAGATCAGTTTCGTGCAATCCAATGAGGGAATCATTGAAAACCAAACTTACACGGTTAGTATCTTTGGACGATTTACGGGCTTACCCACACTCGGAAGCTAGCATTAAAACCTTTAGGGTGCATTGCAAAAAAAAAACAAAAGCAACTGTTTGTTGGGCGAAACAAGCGCCTTACTCGTGCAGCAGCTAAGGTACAAGCCTGATGGCCTTTTTCTCTCATTTATTGGTTGTTTATGGCTGTTCTCATTTGGAATGCTCGTGGGGTAGGTAACGATGATACTATAGAATATCTAAAGCTTCTTAAAGATCAGAACAAGGTGTCTTTATTTGTAATTCTGGAGCCCAAACTCTCGGGGGATCGTCTAAAACGTGTTGCTAAACGTTTGAAATTTGTGAATAGCTTGCATTGTAATCCAATAAATACTCATATCTGGTTGCTATGGGATAAATCTATGGATGTCACTTTGATCACAGCTTCTTCGCAACAGATTTCGGTGCGTATTCGGATTGGAGATGATTTTAATCTGATGGCTTCTTTCATTTATGCCAAATGTAATAGTATAGAGCGACAAGCTTTGTGGCAAGATCTTTTTATGCTCTCATGACAATTTACGATCCTTGGGTTGTTGGTGGTGATTTTAACATTATTTCTTATTCGAAAAGCTTGGAGGGGTGCCTATGATTTTCAAGTATGAATGATTTTAACCAATTCATGAGTTTGAGTGGCCTTGTTGATGCGGGTTTTGAGGGTAGTCTATATACATGGAGCAACAATCGGGGCTAGGAATTTGTATTTGGCATATGATCGTGTTCTTGTGAATGGATTATATATGGCTGCGTATAGTCCGATTAAAGTTCGTCATTTAAGTAGAGTGTGCTCCGATCATTCCCTCAATCATTGAGTTTCCAACTTTTAAAAGGTTCAAAGGTTCCTTTAAATTTCGGCGCATGTGGTTGGATCATCAAGGATTTTGGAATTTGTTCGAACTCAATGGCTGTCCCGAGTGCATGGCTCTCACTTAATGTTTTAGGCGAAAAACTACATTTGCTTAGAAAGGAATTGAAGGCCTGGAATTGGAATGTTTTGGCAATATACACCAACAAATTGCCCATTGTCGGGATGATTTATTACAATTTGGAATTGCGGTTCTGGCATGGTAGTCCGGCTTCGGTAGTAGCTTAGGTTGATCTTGTTAGTCGGGATTTGAGCAGATTGGTTATTTGGGATCTTGAGCTTCTTCGGGATAAATCTAGACAACTTTGGCTAACGAAGGTGATCGAAATTCAGCTTTTCCATGCAAGTATTAAACAATAATTTGCTATTAATCTTGTCGTCTTCGCTTTTCGACGGGGGAATGGTGTACTAATAATCTTGCTATAGGGGATATGTTCGGTATTTCTCTTCATTGTTTTCCAGAGGTTCACACGGTGGATGCGGTCTTTTGAAGGTATAACTAGCTGCTTATGTCCCCAAGATAATGAGTTACAAAAGCTCCCTATGGTGGAAGAGATTTGGGAAGCTATCCATGATTTAAATCCTAACGGTGCTCGGGCGGATGGGTTTACGTGTCATTTTTTCTAAGGTTGTTGGGGGATTATTCAACAGATGTAGTTGCTGCGATTCATGATTTCTTTAGAGGAGCTATCTTACCCAAAAGCATTACGTCTACGGCGGTGGTTCCTTTGCCTAAAATTGCTCGGCGAGGGTTGGGGGATTTAAGACCCATAAGCCTGTAACTTTACGAGTAAAATCATCTCTCGGATTCTTGCTACTGCCTTGCGGCTATTCTCCCTAAAATCATTTCTCCAGAATAGGATTTGTCCGCGCCGCACTATTCAGGAAAATGTAATGTTAGCTCAGGAAATGGTTCATCGGATTGATAAAAATGTGAGGGGAGGTAATGTGATTTTTAATTTGGATATGTCTAAAGCATATGATCAGTTGGAATGGGACTTTCTGATCAAGGCATTGAAGGCTTTTGGATTTGGGGAAGGTATTTGTAATCTCATTCTACGCACTCTTAACTCTATCTGGTATTCTTTCCGTGTTAATGGTGAGAGCTATGGTTTCTTTCAATCTACTCGTGGAGTTCGTCAAGGAGATCCCCTCTCTCCTCTGCTATTTATTTTGGCGGAGGAAATTTTATCTCGATATATTCACACAAATTTGGCTCGGGAATTTTTGCCGTACACCATGGTAGTGGCGTCACACACATTTATTATATGCCAATGATATGTTACTTTTCGCAACGGTAGCAAAGGGCCATTAAAATTCGGAGAATGTTGGCAAAGTATGAAAATAGTTCAGCCAGCCTTATTAATCTACGAAAAGTTGTTTTTAGTATCCTCTCTTGTTTAGGCACGGGACGGGTCTTATTGCGGAATGGTCTGGTTGTTTGCATCGAAATTTTCCCTGAAATATCTTGGTATTCCTCTTTTCACCGGTCGCACGAATCGGAGATACTGCAGATTTGGTGGATAGAATGCGGAGGAAAATTTCGGGTGGAAAGCTCGCCTTTTATCTTTTGGGGTAAGCTTACTCTTTTGCAATCGGTTCGACAAGCATTCCCATTTATTCCTTAGCAGTTCTTAAAGTTCGAAGACGTTCTTGACGTCTTGAGCAATATATGGCAGCTTTCTTATGGAGTTTTAACGGTGAGCCTAGACATCATTGGGTCTCATGGCGGCATGTCGTAGATCCCTTGGAAGAGGGAGGTTTGGGCATTAGATCTCTATTTTCGGTTATGGATTCTTTACATGCGAAGCTTGCGTGGAATGCTTTAGCCGGTGATAGTCTTTGGTCGCGTTTGTGCGCATTAAATATGGCACGGCTCATGGTTTCAAGATCCCTTTAACCGCATCGCGAATGTGGAAAGCTATTATGACACATATGCCAAATGTATCGCAGTTTTGTCGTTGGGTTATTGGTGATGGTTTGGTTCCTTTTTGGACTTCAAGCGGTGTGGCGTAGTTCTCACCGGCCTCACGGTGGATGCCCGCTAAACGGTTCAAGGAGCATGGCCGGAGATTGATTCGATTATATCTCTTCTTCCTCCGAGATCATCGGGCGCTTGTTCAAAGTACAGATTTTACCTCATACTCAGGCTGATTGGTTTGCTCTCTTACTAAATCTGGTAATTTTGAGGTTAAAGAGTATTGGAATACGTTACGACCACGAGCCCGTGTCTCACATGGGCTATGAAAATTTGGCAACCATGGCTTCCCAAGAAAGTTAGCATTTTTTTCGCGGCTTATATTTAATGGTGTTCGGTGGATTCGCGATTATTCGTCTTTGTATTCCTTTAGCTTCCAAATGTGTGTGTTGCATGGTTGCTCCTCAGGTGGAGAGTATTGAGCACTTATTTTTTTGCTCGAAAACTGCAAAGAATATATGGAATACCTTGGCCGCCCCTTTGAATAAAGTTTCCAGCTATGATTCCATGCAACATCTATCTGAAGTGTGGATAAACCGATCTTCCGGTCATTCAGGGGAGCGGTTTGTATAGGCATTGGTTGTTTGTTTGTTGGGAGATTTGGCGTGCTCGTTGTCGGGCTATTTTTGAAGGTTATGGTATGAGCTCGATGCTATTCTTCGAGAGGTTCATAATAACTGGTAGATCTCTTGCATGTTTTTGTTCCGAAATCTTGTTTGTACTCCAGGGAGATTGTGGGTCTTCAATGTTTAAACTTACCTATTGTTCGTCCTCAACTCAAACGAGGTCAGTGGGTTCGTTGGTTGGCTCCGAAGACGGGATTCTTCAAACTTAATACTGATGGGTCTTCGATAAATGGTCTTGCTACGGAGGTGGTATTATTCGGGACCCAATGGGAATATTATACGTGTTTTTCTTCTTTCTATGGTCCGGGCACGAATATGTTTGCTGAGATTATGGCTCTTCGCGAGGGCTTAAGGTTATGTAGATCTTTAGCCCCGCTTGGGGTGCAGTGAAACCGATTCCGGGCAGCCGTCCGGTTTTAACGAGGGTCATAGTGAACCGTGGCTTTATGTGTATGAGCTGAGGGAGTGTCGTCATCTTTTGACGGGATATTCTTTGTCACATGTTTTCCGGGAATGTAACCAAGTTGCAGATCGTCTTGCAACAGGAGCGCATACTCATCAGGGAGCTTTTATTTATGATTCTAGAGAAGGATTGCCTCGTGAGGTTCGTCGATGTCTAGATATGGATGTCATTGGTCTATATACTTTTCGGAAATAGTTGTTTGCACTGTAAGCTTTATTTAAAAAAAAAAAGCCATGAAGTTGCTGATTCTGTCGTCCCTTCATATGGCACGACTTAGGCATGTTGGAGACGAGTCATCCTCCCCTGCCAAGATGTTCCTGATTCTGTCGTTCCTTCATCTGGCACGACTTAGACATTTTGGGGACGAGTCGTCCTCCCCTTATTGTGTTGGCAAGCTAGAGATTCTCCCCTTCCTCCTTTGTAATAGCAAGCTTGTAGATGCTGCCCCTTTTCCTTTTTTTTCTTTTCTATTTAGGCTTTAAGCCAAATGTATTTCCTTTTCCGGTGGTTGAGGTTGTCATGTCCCCCACCATGTTTGTAATTATTTTCTTAATTAATAAAATTTAGGGAGTACCGTCTCCTTTCGCCAAAAAAAAAAAAAAGAGGCAAAAAAAAAAAAAAAAACAAACAAACAAAAGAAGCCAAGAAGCTTGGGCCGTGAGCTAAGTCAACTTCTTCTCCAAAAGTATATTGATCTCAATCCTTGATTCAAGAATAAAAATTGACTCTTCTTTCTTCTTTTCTATAAACCTTCTTACCCCCCTTTTCTAAAAACTCTTATTTCTTTGTTTTAATTAAGTTCTGCGAATCTTAGAATTTTTCAAACTTTACTTCCAAAATTGCTTTGTTCTAACTATACTTGTTTTCATCAAAGAGTTTTGAGTGGAAAAAGACAAGAGTGGTAAAGACATAAGAGGGGAGGTAAAAGTTAGATTTTGAGTGATACACGAGTGTCATATTTTGAGAGATATACGTAAGGGAGTGTATGAGGTCTTCTTAAATCATGAATCAAGATAAAGAGAAAAATATTGCAGAGGAGGAGGAAGAACCTAACAACATGTCTATGGCAGATTTGTTGAAAGAGATGAGAAGGATGACCGAAAAGATTGGGCAAGTGAGTGATAGGATGGAACGTGTTCGTCAAGAACCACCACCTAATGAGAATGTGAGAATGGATAGAAATAGACCACCCTTGAGAGATGATGAATGGGAGGAGGAAGATGAACCCCCATGGAGGTTACCTAGGAGGGAACTTAGAGAAGAGAATAGAGGGGTGGGAATTATAAAACTCAAAATTCCTTCTTTTCAAGGGAAGAGTGATCCCGAAGGTTACCTAGAGTGGGAAAAGAGAGTGGAGATGATTTTTGACTGTAATAACTATACCGAAAGAAATAAAGTGAGGATGGCTGCAATTGAATTCACTGACTATGCTCTTATTTGGTGGGATCAATTAGTGAATTCTAAAAGGAGGAACCGTGAGAGAGAGGTTGACACATGGGGTGAAATGAAAGCCATCATGAGAAAACGATTTGTTCCTAATTATTTCTATAGGGAAACTTGTCAAAAGCTCCAAGCTTTGACACAAGGAACGAAATTTGTTGATGAGTACCATAAGGAGATGGAGATGTACATGATTCGAGCTAATATTCACGAAGATGAGGAAACTGTTATGGCTCGATTTTTGAATGGTCTTAATAAAGAAATTGCTAACATGGTTGATTTGAAGCATTACATGGAGTTGGAAGAGATGGTCCACATGGCCATAATGATTGAAAGGCAACTCAAGAAGAAGACAACTCCCTACACCAAAACCTATGCTTCCAACTATCCAACCCAAAGCAAATTCAAAGGAGACAATTCAAAGGCAAGAACTTTCACACCTTCCAAGTTCCAAGGTAATGTTCCAAAATCTAAGGATGAGGACAAAAATAAAAGTGCGTCTTCTACTTCTTCTTCTACTTCTACACCTTCTCGTACCATAAAATGCTTCAAGTGCCAAGGTTTGGGGCATAAAGTGATGCGGGAGCATTAGGAGATGACCTATGCAAAGACCCAAACAATACCTTGGACACGTTACAAATGGGTGAAGATGGGTTGGTGTTATCACTTGAGGCTTTGGTGATGCAAAGTGGGAAGTTTCAAGAGTTTGGAAAGCCTTTGGAGGTCACATGCACGACAAGGGATGATACATGGGAAAAGGAAGGAGTTTTGAACATTCTGAACCAAAAGCGATCGCCTTGCATGGGAGAGAGCGATCGCCTTGAAGACAGTTTTGCGGACCATGTTTCTGGCCACAAAGCGATCGCTTTATAGCGGCACAGGGCGATCGCCCTGCGACCAGTTTGACGAATTTTGCCCGTTTCCTGCTGCTGTTGTGATTCCTAGGTTGTATAGGCTTATGTCTCTATTCCTAGGTAGGATAGTATTCTAATTTCTTGTATAATTAGGATTAGTTTTCTTTTTCTTTTAAGATTAGGATGCAATTGTAAACAACTATATAAAGGGTTAGAATTAGAGTTGTAAAATTCAGATTTGATTGTCAAGAGAGTAATACAAAAGAACAAAGTTTTGTTCAGATTTTGTCTATTATTTTCCTTAGGCTTAGGAAGTAATATTCAAAAGGGCTCTTTACGTTAGGTGAGTGAAGCCTAACCGATGAACCCAAACGGGATCTTTACGTTAGGTGAGTGAAGCCTAACCGGTGACCCGTCATCTATCCTTTTTATTTTTGCTGTAATTTTCATCATTGTTTCCGCAACTTTCGTCCATAAGTCCACGAACGACAACTTTGGCGTTTGTTACGCATCAAATTTGGTATCAAAGCTTAGGTCTTTTACAAATTCCAACTTTGTAAATGATCATGGCGGAAGAAGCAACTTGCCCACGCGGAATAACATTAGAACAAGCTACAAATCTACGACGAGACCGCGAGATTCAAGAGCTACGACAACGAGTGGATCGAGTTTTACAATTGTTAGAAGAAAGACCACAAGGCCGTATAGAGAATCAAGATTCCAACTCGGATGAGGAAGAGATGAGGCGTCCTAGGCTTAGACAACATCAAGGACGACCAAGGGAGGACGATGATCGAGGTTTAAAGCTCGATATTCCTGAATTTGACGGTGCAATGGATCCGGATGGATATCTTGATTGGGTGCGAAGAACGGGCGAATTTTCGAATACAAGGAGTATAGCGACCGAAAGAAATTCAAGGTGGCCATTCTCAAACTCACAAGGTACACTTCCATACGGTATGAAAACTTAAAATCTCAACGAAGACGCGAAGGGAAGTCAAAGATCGAGTCTTGGGATAAATTTAAGAAATATCTTGATCAAAGGTTTTTACCTAGCACCTATCGACAAGACAATTTTTCGAAACTTATACAATTGAAGCAAGGAAGTTCTACCGTTGCACAATACGTTGAAGAATTCGAGAAATTATCGATTATTTGTGACATGCAAGAGCATGAAGAGCAAAAAATTGCTAGATTCATGGGAGGGCTAAATGTGGAGATAACCAACATAGTAGAGCTACAACCATGCTTTACTTTTGAGGAAATTTGCAAGGTCTCAATCAAATGTGAAAGACAAGTAAAGAGAAAAAGGGTGGGAAATAAGACGACTTTATCAAAGGGTTTTTCAAGCAATTCGGCTTCAAGCACCGTGGTGCCAAGCAACCCAAAGTCCAATAATCAAGGAGAGAAGTCCAACAAGGGCAGCACATGTGACGCCCCAAGTTCGGGATCCGACGTTGAACCCCAACTCGGTGCGCCCAATTAAAAGAAACAACTAAAGTCCACAGAGGTGAATGAGCTACACAAGCTCAAAACCAAAACTATGCAACGGAAAACCACACTAAATAAAACCGGAGTTTCAAAAACTCAAATAACAAAACTATAACTAGAAAACCTCCACGGCTAAACACAAGCCTGAGAACGATACTAACATAATCCCAACAACAAACCTCGACGGCTAAATACAAAAGCTGGAGAAACAACAACACTAAATACTCACGAGCTAACATGCTCGGAAAAATTACAATAATAAACGGCTCGACATTGAATGTCGGCTCTAAAGATATACATCAATAAAAAGAGTTACAAAATAATGCTACCCATAAGTAAAGTTTACATAACTTTACATCAACCATCTTTCTCACTGAACTAAGAAATATAAGTATAAACAGGCTCTGAAAAGCAACTACCCAAAGATTAATCTGCCAGCACCGCAGGTCTCACCGACCTCAGCATGTCATCCTTCGATTACAATCTAAAAGAATCAACACAATAAGAGTGAGTCTACAAGACCCCGTAAGCCACTATAATGTATTGTATGCTATGAGTATGAATGCAACAGTAAACCAAAACTCTACATATAGCTAGTCTAAGTAGCACTTTCGGCTTACCTAACATCTCAGCCACAAACCGGCAAGTCAAGGTACTATTCTAACTTGACCAATAACCAACAAGCTATCACATGCAACTATATGACAGGGCATGATGCTCAACACTAGGAATAACATGGTGATAACATTTATATACCATAACGATCATGTACCTTATTAAAAGTATACAAGTCACATAATTCACTTAGCACTTTGGTGTTCACATAAGTACAACTTAATTAAACCACATCATGAAGGATATTATTTCTCTTTCTTCCAACTTCGTTGCTCTGCAATACGAGAAAACATATGTGCCTCGATACCCGTGTACGTAGTATCGACGTCCCGACACAATCCCGTCGAGTTCTAACTAGCAAGCCAAAGTCGTGCGTATTGCTACAACAGTGGGGCTACATCCCACTGCGGCCAACAGTGAGGGTGTGTGCAACCGCGGCGACTTATAGCGATTACAAAACAAATTCGTAAAGACTATAGGTCGTCCCACCTTGATTAGTCAAACAATGCCACTGGACTCAATGCAATGCACAAGTAGGTATTCACTCGTCATTCTCAACAAATCATCGTGTGTTCTTTGAATCACATATCAAATCAACTCAATGTACTTGTAAATAATAAACACACAATCAATCATCAAAGTAGGATGATTGTCCTACGATCAATCATCAAAGTAGGATGATTGTCCTATCTCATGTTAGAGCAATCACATCATGTCGAATCACTGAACATGTAAACTAAATAAGACAATAGGCAAAGTAGGCCTATTGTACAATTCAACCACCGAGCGATGTGATAGCTAGACACATACATAAACCCCAATGTAAGGTATTTATACCTTAAAATCAACTATCAAACAATGTCCAAAATGTGGAACCTATATAACACAAGGATAGGCTATTCATTCCTAATCCCAAAATAAAGTAATATGTTTCTCACATGTACACAAACTCATAACCCCACATAGGTAAGTCTACTCGTACCTACAACTATTAAAAGCAATACTCATGATTGGTGTATTTACTACCCATATAAATCTCGCAAGTTCATCGCGAGTAACTTCTTACAAAATCCCAGCGAACTACTAATATTTGATATTTATTAACAACAACAACAACCACAACAACAATTACACTTCCATCGAGTCTCTAATTATTGGAGACTAACGACGACAACATCAACAATACACTAACATATATTTAGGATTGCGCACTAGTACCATTAAATTCACCAAATATTATACGAAACTCCAAATATTACAATTATTCCATATTTGGAAACTAGACATCTGGAACTACATTTTACCACTTTGAATCACCTCATTTGGACTTATAATCATCAATAATCAGCCACTTAAATTCGAAACTAGTGCCCAGAATTTCCAACAGCAGATTGCTCTGCGCAGCACTAATACACGACTTAAACGAGATACTTCCCGACCTCTAAAATTTATGAAATTTTGCAGAGAACTTTCTAACATACAAAGGAATAACATATCCAAAATTCAACTAATTCCCAATTGTAGATTAGTACCAGAATTTTCCCAAAAATAGCCCAAAACAGGGAATGCAACTAACTTGAAATTCATGTATTTCTCATTCTAACTTGTAACCAACAATTCACCAAATATTCTATGCATGTCCGAATATTATGAATCTTACATACCCAAAAACTAGACATCCCAAATTACATTTTACCATTTTGAATCAGTCCATTTGGACTTATATTCATCCATATCCAACCACATCAAGATTGAACTACAACTCAGATTTTCTAGCAACGATTCATTCTGCGCAACGATATTACAAGACCCATTTGAGGTACTTCCCAATATCAAAACTCAATGAAAATTTACAGGATGCTACACAACATATCAATTTAAAACATATCCAAAAATCATGCAATTCTCATGGACGGATTTTTCCCAGAAAATTCCACAACATGCCTTAAAATTGTGACAAATCTGATTTTATAAACTAAGCATTTGCTTCCAAAAATTATCATGTCTTCTCCCAATTATATTTGCAACCTCAAACAACAACATAATATTTCATAACATAAGTTAAAGCAACTAATCACATGTTTCATCCAAGGGTTTAACACAATAATAATCAACTAACACCACCTACATGCTCTACTCTTCCATTTCATCTCATAATCAAACAAAACATTATAGTTACTTACCTTAATGTCACGAATCTCTCACGAAATCAGAATGGACTCGGCTGGAAATACACTTCTCGACGAATTTTACACTGCTAGGGGACCCAAATCGACGAACCCACACTCGATCCAAGCTCGAATCAAGCTTTTCTTCCTCAAAATATCACTTTCTCTCTCAAAAACGTGGGAGATGATGAGAGATCCATGATTCCTTAACAGATCGTGGAATCTCTTCGGTTAGAAATGTTACCTTCGTCGCCCTCTACGTTGCGGTGAAGACGGGTCGTCGATCCGACGTCGGTAGCTCAAGATATGGAGCTTTCTCTCTCTACTCTCTCTCTAAACTCTCTTCTTCTTCTTCTCTCTTTGTGCACGGTGGGAGGGGCTAAAAGTTGGGGTCTTTGGGTCTCCTAATTGTTTATAATGGAGAGTCAAAGTCTTGCCTAACTTTGGTCAAACAAAATGGGTCAAATAGTCAAGTCACTTAAAACTTGGTCAAAGTTGTCACATTCTAATTTTCATTCAACTTTAAAAATATTTCTAGGATGATCTACAAATCCAAAAATTACAAATAATATATGGTTGGAAAGCTCTATGAGTCTAGTTTACATAGAATCAAACGGTTTGCAATTTCGAGTTTTCAACACAAAGTTATGGCCAAATTACCACAGGTTGGTAAATCTGCCCGATACACGCGCGGCCGTGCCAAAAATGTGCGCGCGGCCGTGCAAAACTTACTGGTACTCTTGCACGGCCGTGTCAAGCAAAGGCGCGCGGCCGTGCAAACCTTACTGTCCAGTCCCACTTCCATTTATCTCTATTTTCTCGGTTTGATCACTTGGCCACTCCTTGGTGTGATTATACAACACGTATAAAACATCTCAACGATATCATGGATTACATATTAAGGTGTAATCAATCTAACAATTCTTATAATTATGAATTGAGAATATGAAATAAAGCATTATTCACTATCATGCTAGTAAAACAAGTTTAACACATAAGTCACACATAAAATAAGTAAATCATACATAGGAGGATTCAGGGTGTTACAGCACAAATGAAAAGGCCGAAGGAAAGAAACCAATCAAGAGCAAGGACAATGTCAAGTGCTTTAAATGTCAAGGATATGGTCATTACCAATCCGAGTGCCCCACCAAAAGAGTCTTGACTTTACACGAGATTCGAGATATAGAAGACAATCTTGCGACACAAGACCAAGAAGATGAATCCGAAGAAGAAGAAGAGGTAGAGGAATTTGATTCCGAAGACGTCAAGGGGGAGACGCTAGTCTTGAGGAGATCTTTACATGCGAAGCCAACGGCCATGGAAGAGGAGCAAAGAGAACAAATATTTCATGCGAAGTGACTTGTGCAAGGGAAGGTGTGCGATGTAGTAGTAGATGGAGGAAGTTGTGCGAATGCCGTCTCTAATATACTCATTGACAAATTGAAGGTCCCAACCACAAACCACTCTCGTCCTTACAAACTTCATTGGCTCAACGATGGATCCGAAGTGAAGGTAAATCGTCAAGCTTTAATCTCTTTTACCATGGGTAATTATCAAGATGAGATACTTTGTGATGTGGTACCAATGGATGTGTGTCATATACTTTTGGGACGACCTTGGCAATATGATCGATATGTGACCCATGAAGGGAGGAAAACGCTTATATTGTGAAGAAGGATGGTAAGAAGTTCAAGTTAAATCCTTTACCACCCTCCAAGATAGTTCCCATCAAAAGCCCTCGCAAAAGACAAACTTATTGGCTAGTGAACGAGAAGCCGAACAAGCCGTTAAGGATGGACAAGCAATTCTCGTTATTCCTCAAGGGGTCCAAAGTCAAGAAGGGGAGAAGCTACACCCCTTAATGAAACCTCTACTTAACAAGTTCAAAGATGTATTCCCCGAAGATCTACCTCCAGGTTTACCACCAAAACGAGGAATTGAACATCAAATAGATTTGATACCCGGAATGGCACTTCCCAACAAACCGGCATATAGATGCAATCCGGAAGAAACTAAGGAGTTACAAAAGCAAATTGAAGAATTGCTCTCGAAGGGATATGTGGAGGAAAGTATGAGTCCATGTGCGGTACCGGCTCTTTTAGTACCCAAGAAAGATGGCTCATGGCGAATGTACGTGGATAGTAGAGCAATCAACAACATCACTATCAAATATCGATTTCCAATGCCACGTTTGGATGACATGATTGATGAGCTACATGGTGCAATAATTTACTCAAAGATTGACTTGAGGAGCGGTTATCATCAAATTCGCATGCGTGAAGGAGATGAATGGAAAACGGCTTTCAAGACAAAGCATGGATTATATGAATGGAAGGTAATGCCATTCGGGCTCACAAATGCCCCAAGTACTTTCATAAGATTAATGAATGAAGTGTTAAGACCATTCTTGGGAAAATTTGTAGTCGTCTATCTAGACGATATTTTGGTGTATAGCAAAAGTGAGGAGGAGCATATACGACATCTTGAGGAGGTACTCCAAGCTTTGCCTAAAAACAAGCTTTTATGGAAAACTTGAGAAGTGTTCGTTTATGCAACCAAGTGTGACGTTCCTTGGTTATGTGGTGTCAAAAGAAGGAGTATCCGTTGATCAAACGAAGATCGAAGCAATCAAGTCTTGGCCTACTCCAACCAACATTACGGAGGTACGATCATTCCATGGATTAGCCTCTTTCTATAGACGCTTCATTCAAGACTTTAGTACCATTGCAAGTCCCATAACCGAAACTTTGAAGATAGGAAAATTTGAATGGACTTCGGCGGCACAACAAGCTTTCGAAAAGCTCAAGGAGAAGTTATGCAAGACACCGGTTTTGGCCTTACCCAATTTCTCACAACCTTTTGAGTTCGAATGTGATGCTAGTAAAGTGGGTATAGGGGCGGTGTTGACTCAAGGAAAGCGGCCCATTGCTTACTTTAGTGAAAAGCTTAGAGGAGCGAGACTCAATTATTCTACCTATGACAAGGAATTTTATGCCATGGTTAGAGCTTTGGATCATTGGAGTCATTATTTAAGGCCAAATCATTTCGTCCTTCATTCCGATCATGAGGCTTTGAAATACATACATGGGCAACACTAGTTAAAACCAAGGCATGCAAAGTGGGTAAAATTTCTGCAATCTTTCAACTTTTCTTCGAAATATAAGGATGGAAAGAATAACGTAGTAGCGGATGCGTTATCTCGAAGGTATTCTATGCTTACCATGATGGATGCCAAGCTCCTAGGGTTCAAACTAGTATGCGAATACTACAAGGAAGATCCAGATTTTGGCTCTATTGTTCTCGATTGCGAGAAAGGGAAGAATGGGAATTTCATGCTACAAGAAGGCTTTTTGTTCAAAGGCAATCAACTTTGTATTCCTAAGTGTTCGATAAGGGAGTTATTAGTACGAGAAACTCATGGAGGAGGACTAGCGGGACATTTTGGCATCAACAAGACGTTGGAGTGATTGCAAGAGCGTTTTTATTGGCCGAAGATGCTTGGAGATGTACAAACTATTATCTCTAGATGTGCCACTTGTCAAACGATGAAAAGTACGTTCCATCAAGGTTTGTATACACCTTTGCCCGTACCAAAATAACCATGGAACGATGTGTCAATGGATTTCATTGTGGCGTTACCACGGACGCAAAGAGGAAAGGATGTTATCATAGTGGTGGTTGATCGATACTCGAAAATGGCGCATTTCGTACCATGTCACAAAATGGATGATGCTTCCTTAATTGCGGATTTGTACTTCAAGGAAATTGTGCGTTTGCATGGGGTACCAAAGACAATTGTTAGTGATAGAGATAGTAAGTTTCTTAGCCATTTTTGGAGATCTCTTTAGAGGATAATTGGAACGAAATTGTTGTTTAGTACATCTCATCACTCGCAAACGGATGGACAAACGGAAGTGACCAATAGGACCCTTGGAGTTCTATTAAGAGGACTAGTTGGGAAGACCCAAAAGGATTGGGATTTGAAGTTGGCTCATGCTGAATTTGCTTATAACCGTACACCAACATATGCAACTAAACATTCTCCATTTGAAGTTGTGTATGGGGTTAATCCTTGTTTGCCAATAGATATGGTTCCCACACGAAAAGGGAAAGAACAACCGGATGCGTTCAACAAGTTAATGGATATACAACAATTCCATGAACAAGTTCGTGCAAGAATCGAGAAGGTGAATGAATTATACAAGAAACGAGCCAACAAGAGTCGAAGACAACCGAAATTTCAACCCGGAGATTTAGTGTGGCTACATTTGTGGAAGGAGCGATTTCCTAGCAAGAGGAAGAATAAGCTAATGCCAAGAGCCGAAGGCCCTTTTCAAGTGTTGGAGAAATTTGGCGATAGTGCATACAAATTGGACCTTCCCGAGGAATATTCGATTAGTTTTACATTTAATGTGGGGGATTTGTCACCATACTTAGAGGACAAAATGCTTGAAGAATTGAGGCCAATTCTTTCTCAAGAAGGGGAGGATGATGCGGGAGCATTGGGTAACAACCTTCACGAAGGCCCAAACAAAGCCGTGGATGCATTACAAGTGGATGAAGATGGATTGACGTTGTCTCTCGAGTCTTTGATGATGCAAAATAGGAAGATTCAAGAGTTTGGAAGACCTTTGGAGGTTACGTGCACAACAAGGGACGACACATGGGAAAAAGAAGGCATTGGCGACATTCTGGAGTAAGAGCGATCGCCTTGTTTTGGAGAGAGCGATCGCCTTGATGCCATTTTTGCGGACCAGGATTCTGGCCACAAAGCGATCGCTTTGTGGCGGGACAGGGCGATCGCCCTGCGACCAGATTGGCGAAATTTGTTTCTTTCCTGCTGCAGTTTTGATTCCTAGATTGTATAGGTTTGACTCTCTATTCCTAGGTAGGATAGTATTGCTAATGCTTGTACAATTAGGAGTAGTTTTCTTTTCCTTTTAAGGTTAGGATGCATTGTAAAACAACTATAAAAGGGGGTTAGAATTAGTGTTGTAAATTCAGATTTCAGTTTTGATTCTCAAAGAGAAATACAAAGAACAAAGTTTTGTTCAGATTTTGTCTATTATTTCCTTAGGTTTAGGAGGTAATATTCAAAGGGCTCTTTACGTTAGGTGAGAGAAGCCTAACCGGTGAACCCAAACGGAATCTTTACGTTAGGTGAGTGAAGCCTAACCGGTGACCCGTCATCTATCCTTTTTATTTTCGCTGCAATTTTCATCATTGTTTCCACAACTTTCGTCCATAAGTCCACCAACGACAACTTTGGCGTTTGTTACGCATCACAAGTTGAAGGTCCCAACCACAAACCACTCATGTCCTTACAAACTTCATTGGCTCAACGACGGATCCGAAGTTAAGGTAAATCGTCAAGCTTTAAGCTCTTTTTCCATGGGAAATTATCAAGATGAGATACTGTGTGATGTGGTACCAATGGATGTGTGTCATATACTATTGGGACGACCTTGACAATACGATCGATCCGTGACACATGAAGGTAGGGAAAACGCTTATATTGTCAAAATGGATGGCAAGAAGTTCAAGTTAAACCCTTTACCACCCTCCAAGATAGTTTCCATCAAAAGACCCCCGCAAAAGACAAACCTATTGGCTAGTAAACGAGAAGCCGAACAAGCCGTCAAGGATGGTCAAGCAATTCTCGTCATTCCTCAAGGGGTCCAAAGTCAAGAAGGGGAGAAACTACACCCCCTAATGAAACCCCTACTCAATAAATTCAAGGATGTATTCCCCAAAGATCTACCCTCGGGTTTACCACCAAAGCGAGGAATTGAACATCAAATAGATTTGATACCTGGAATGCCACTTCCCAATAAACCGGCCTATAGATGCAATCCGAAAAAAACTAAAGAGCTTCAAATACAAATTGAGGAATCGCTCTCAAAAGGATATGTGGAAGAAAGTATGAGTCCATGTGCGATACCGGCTCTTTTAGTACCCAAGAAGGATGGATCATGGCGAATGTGCGTGGATAGTAGGGTGATAAACAACATCACGATTAAATATTGATTCCCAATGCCACGGTTAGATGATATGATTGATGAGTTACATGGTGCAATAATTTACTCGAAGATTGACTTGAGGAGCGGATATCATCAAATTCTCATGCGTGAAGGAGACGAATGGAAGACAGCTTTCAAGACGAAGCATGGATTATATGAGTGGAAGGTGATGCCATTCGGGCTCACGAATGCTCCAAGTACTTTTATGAGACTAATGAATGAGGTTTTAAGACCATTCTTGGGAAAATTTGTAGTCGTCTATCTAGACGATATTTTGGTCTATAGCAAAAGTGAGGACGAACATATACGACATCTTGAAGAGGTACTCCTAGCTTTCCGAAGAAACAATCTCTATAGAAAACTTGAGAAGTGTTCGTTCATGCAACCTAGTGTGACGTTCCTTGGATATGTGGTGTTAAAGGAAGGAGTATCGGTGGATCAAACAAAGATTGAAGCAATCAAGTCTTGGCCTACTCCAACCAAGATTACGGAGGTACGATCATTCCATGGGTTAGCCTCTTTTTATAGACGCTTCATTAAATATTTTAGTACCATTGCAAGTCCCATAACCGAAACCCTAAAGAAGGGAAAATTTGAATGGACTTCGGCGGCACAACAAGCTTTTGAAAAGCTCAAGGAAAAGTTATGCAAGACACCGGTTTTAGCCTTACCCGATTTCTCTTAACCTTTTGAGGTCGAATGTGATGCTAGTGGAGTGGGTATAGGGGGGGTGTTGACTCAAGGAAAACAACCCATTGCTTACTTTAGTGAAAAGCTTAGAGGTGCGAGACTTAATTATTCTACCTACAACAAGGAATTTTATGCCATGGTTCGAGCTTTGGATCATTGGAGTCATTACTTAAGGCCGAATCATGTCGTCCTTCATTTCGATCATGAGTCTTTGAAGTGCATACATGGGCAACACAAGTTAAAACCAAGGCACGCTAAGTGGGCGGAATTTCTACAATCTTTCAACTTTTCTTCAAAGTACAAAGATGGAAAGAATAACGTGGTAGCGGATGAATTATCAAGGAGATACTTAATGTTTACCATGATGGATGCCAAGTTACTAGGGTTCAAACTAGTGTGTGAATACTACAAGGAAGACCCGAATTTTGGCTCTATTATTCTCAACTGTGAGAAAGGGAAGAATGGGAATTTCGTGTTACAAGAAGGCTTTTTATTCAAAGGCAATCAGCTTTGTATTCCCAAGTGTTCGATAAGGGAGTTATTGGTACGAGAAACTCATGGAGGAGGATTAGCGGGACATTTTGGCATCAACAAGACACTTGAATTATTGCAAGAACATTTTTATTGGCCGAAGATGCTTGGTGATGTGCAAACTATTATCTCTCGATGTGCCACGTGTCAAAAGATGAAGAGTACGTTCCATTAAGGATTGTACACACCTTTGCCCGTACCAAAACAACCATGGAGTGATGTATCAATGGATTTAATTGTTGCTTTACCACGGACACAAAGAGGAAAGGATGCTATCATGGTAGTGGTTGATCGATTCTCGAAAATGGCATATTTCGTACCGTGTCACAAGACGGATGATGCTTCCTTAATTGCGGATCTATACTTCAAAGAAATTGTGCGATTGCATGGAGTGCCAAAGACAATTGTGAGTAATCGAGATAGCAAGTTTCTTAATCATTTTTGGCGTTCTCTTTAGAGGATAATTGGAACTAAATTGCTGTTTAGCACATCTCATCACCCGCAAACGGAAGTTACAAATAGAACCCTTGGAGTTCTATTAAGAGGATTAGTTGGGAAGACCCAAAAGGATTGGGATTTGATGTTGGCTCACGCAGAATTTGCTTATAACCGTACACAAACATATGCTATAAAACATTCTCCATTTGAAGTTGTGTATAGGGTTAATCCTTATTTGCCTATAGATATGGTTCCCACTCGAAAAGGGAAAAAGCAACCGGATGCGTTCACCAAATTGAAGGATATACAACAATTTCATGAGCAAGTCCGTGTAAGAGTTGAGAAAGTGAATGAGGTATACAAGAAACGAGCCAACAAGAGTCGAAGACAACCGGAATTTCAACCCAGAGATTTAGTGTGGCTACATTTGCGGAAGGAAAGATTTCCTAGCAAGAGGAAGAATAAACTAATGCCGAGAGCCGAAGGCCCTTTTCAAGTATTGGAACGGTTTGGCGATAGTGCCTACAAGTTGGAACTACCCGAGGAATATGCGATTAGTTCTACATTCAATGTGGGAGACTTGTCACCATAATTAGAGGACAAAATGCTTGAAGAATTGAGGCCAATTCTTTCTCAAGAAGGGGAGGATGATACGGGAGCATTAGGAGATGACCTACGCAAAGACCCAAACAATTCCTTGGACACGTTACAAATGGGTGAAGATGGGTTGGTGTTATCACTTGAGGCTTTGGTGATGCAAAGTGGGAAGTTTCAAGAGTTTGGAAAGCCTTTGGGGGTCACATGCACGACAAGGGATGATACATGGGAAAAGGAAGGAGTTTTGAACATTCTGGACCAAAAGCGATCGCCTTGCATGGGAGAGAGCGATCGCCTTGAAGACAGTTTTGCGGACCATGTTTCTGGCCACAAAGCAATCGCTTTGTAGCGGGACAGGGCGATCGCCCTACGACCAATTTGACGAATTTTGCCTGTTTCCTGCTGCTGTTGTGATTCCTAGGTTGTATAGGTTTAAGTCTCTATTCCTAGGTAGGATAGTATTCTAGTTTCTTGTACAATTAGGATTAGTTTTCTTTCCTTTTAAGATTAGGATGCAATTGTAAACAACTATATAAAGGGTTAGAATTAGAGTTATAAAATTCAGATTTGATTCTCAAGAGAGTAATACAAAAGAACAAAGTTTTGTTCAGATTTTGTCTATTATTTTCCTTAGGCTTAGGAAGTAATATTCAAAAGGGCTCTTTACGTTAGGTGAGTGAAGCCTAACCGGTGAACCCAAACGGGATCTTTACGTTAGGTGAGTGAAGCCTAACCGGTGACCCGTCTTTTTTTTTTTTTGGCGAAAGGAGACGGTACTCCCTAAATTTTATTAATTAAGAAAATAATTACAAACATGGTGGGGGACATGACAACCTCAACCACCGGAAAAGAAAATACATATGGCTTATAGCCGAAATAGAAAAGTAAAAAAAGGTAAAGGGGAGCAGCATCAACAAGCTTGCCATTACAGAGGAGGAAGGGTAAAAGCTCCAGCCTAACAACACAAGAAGGAGAGGACGACTCGTCCCCAACATGTCTAATTCGTCCCATATAAAGGGACGACAGAATCAGCAGCATCTTGGCAGGAGAGGACGACTCGTACCCAAGAAGCCCAATTCGTCCCATACACACGGACGACAGAATCAGAAGCCAACAACAAAAAAGACGAGTCATCCCATGAAAGACGACTCGTGCCCAGCCATGAGAAAAAACTTCAGCAACAGAAACAGTACCAAACACACCTTTAAAGCCTAACATACGGAATAGAAGCACGATCCAGTCTATAAGAACCTCGGCAATCATGAGGGAGATCCTTTAAAGCCTGACATATGGAATAGAAGCATGATCTAGTCTTATTGTTTTCGCTGCAACTTTTCATCATTAATCACATAACCTTCGTCCATAAATTCATAAGCAACAACTTCGGCGTTTGTTACGCATCATAAAGCCAATGAGTGCCCAAACAAGAGGGTGATGATTATTCATAATGATGGGGAAGTTACTTCCGAAAGTGAAAAAGATGATGATGATGAAGGTGATATAGAATTTGATGGTGATGAAGGATATGCATTAGTAGTAAAACGTTCTCTTAATACCCATGTGGTGGTAGATGATGATAGATTGCAAAGAGAGAATATTTTTCATACTAAATGCACAGTGAATGGGAGAGTGTGCATGGTGATTATTGATGGTGGTAGTTGTACCAATGTGGCTAGCGTGGAGATGGTAGAGAAACTAAATTTAACCACTTTTAAACAGCCTAATCCCTACAAGTTGCAATGGCTTAGTGATTGTGGTGAGTTAAGGGTAACTAGACAAGTGATGGTTAATTTCTCTATTGGAGGGTACAAGGATGAAGTATTATGTGATGTTGTACCTATGCAAGCTAGTCATCTCTTGTTGGGTAGGCCATGGCAGTTTGACCGAAAGGTTATCTTTGATGGTTACTCCAACAAATATTCTTTCAAATATGGTGCAAAAACTGTTACTCTTGCTCCCTTATCTCCACAAAAGGTGAGGGAAGATCAAATAAGAATGAGTGAATCAAGAAAGAAAAGTGAGGAAGAGAAAGAGAGAAAAAAAGGAGAGATTGAGAGAGAAGAGGGAGAGAGAGAGAGAGGACTCCAAGAGAAAAAAATGAGAGAGAGAGTGGAAAAGAAAAGAAAAAGAGTGAAAATTTAGAATTGAGTGAAAAAAATGAGAGGAGGGGAAAAAAGGAGAGTTTTTATGCAAAGTGTGGTGAGCTCAAGAGGGCGTTGGAGGAAGAAAGAGAGGTGTTTGTTTTGATCTATAAAGAATCACTTCTTAGTACTAATGATGTAACCCCTTCCCTTCCAAGTGTTGTTGTTCCTTTGTTGCAGGAATTTGAAGAAGTATTTCCTCAAGAAGAACCAAGTGGTCTTCCACGACTTAGAGGAATTGAACATCAAATTGACTTTATACCTGGTGCGGTCATTCTAAATCAACCGGCCTATAGAGCCAATCCTCAAGAAACGCAAGAAATTCAAAGACAAGTTGAGGAATTGATGTCCAAAGGTAAGGTTCAAGAAAGCATGAGTCCTTGTGCGGTGCCCGTCATTGTGGTACCCAAAAAAGAATGGTGAGTGGAGGATGTGCACCGATTGCCGTGCTGTGAACAAAATAACAGTAAAATATCGCTATCCTATTCCTAGGTTAGATGATATGCTTGACATGTTGCATGGTGCCATAATCTTCACAAAAATTGATCTTAAAAGTAGATACCATCAAATTAGGATTAAAGAGGGTGACGAATGGAAAACTGCTTTTAAAACTAAGTTTGGTTTATATGAGTGTGGTTAGTCATGCCCTTTGGTCTTACAAATGCACCTAGTACTTTCATGAGATTGATGAATCATGTGTTGCGTGAGTTCATTAATAAATTTGTTGTGGTGTATTTTGATGATATCTTGATTTATAGTCATAACATGGAGGAACATTTAGTCCATTTACGTCTTGTATTGGAAACTTTGAAAAAAAAATCCTTGCATGCTAATTTGAAAAAGTGTTCTTTTTGCATGGAAAAGATTGAATTCCTTGGTTTCATTGTAAGTGCTAATGGGATTGAGGTTGACAATGAGAAGATCAAGGCCATTCAAGAGTGGCCAACCCCAAAAAGTGTGACCGAAGTATGTAGTTTTCATGGTCTTGCTAGCTTTTATCGTAGTTTTGTAAAGGACTTTAGTAGCATAGCCGCACCTTTAAATGAATTGGTCAAAAAAGAAGTTTATAATTTACATAAGCACGGCAACCCAGCCGGTACAACAAAAGAATATTAACAAGTAGCAAACATGACAATTACCCAACAATACATCATTTACATAACATGTTGATGCGGGAGCATTGGGTAACAACCTTCACGAAGACCCAAACAAAGCCATGGATGCATTACAAGTGGGTGAAGATGGATTGATGTTGTCTCTCAAGTCCTTGATGATGCAAAATAGGAAGATTCAAGAGTTTGGAAGACCTTTGGAGGTTACGTGCACAACAAGGGACGACACATGGGAAAAAGAAGGCATTGGCAACATTCTGGAGTAAAAGCGATCGCCTTGTTTTGGAGAGAGCGATCGCCTTGAAGCCAACTTTGCGGACCAAGTTTCTGGCCACAAAGCTATCGCTTTGTGGCGGGACAAGACAATCGCCCTGCGACCAGTTTGGGCGAACTCGTTTTTCCTGCTGTTGTTTTGATTCCTAGATTGTATAGGTTTGATTCTCTATTCCTAGGTAGGATAGTATTGCTAATGCTTGTACAATTAGGAGTAGTTTTCTTTTCCTTTTAACGTTAGGATGCATTGTAAAACAACTATAAAAAGGGGTTAGAATTAGTGTTGTAAATTCAGATTTCAGTTTTGATTCTCAAGGAGAAATACTAAGAACAAAGGTTTGTTCATATTTTGTCTATTATTTCCTTAGGTCTAGGAGGTAATATTCAAAGGGCTCTTTACGTTAGGTGAGTGAAGCCTAACCGGTGACCCGTCATCTATCCTTTTGTTTTCGCTGCAATTTTTCATTATTGTTCACATAACCTTCATCCATAAATTCGTAAGCAACAACTTCTGCATTTGTTACGCATCAAATTTGGTATCAAAACTTAGGTCTTTCTCAAATTCTAACTTTGTGAACGATCATGGCGGAAGAAGCAACTTGCCCACGTGGAATAACTTTGGAACAAGCTACAAACCTGCGACGAGATCGCGAGATTCAAGAGCTACGACAACGAGTTGATTGAGTTTTGCAATTATTAGAAGAACTCCCACAAGGCCGTGTAGAAGTTGAAGATTGCAACTCGGATGAGGAGGAAGCGAGGCGCCCAAGGCCTAGGCAACCTTAAGGACGGCTTAGGGAGGACGACGATCGAGGTTTGAAACTCGATATTCCTGAATTTGATGGTGCAATGGATCCGGATGGATATCTTGATTGGGTGCGAAGAACGGAACGAACTTTTGAGTACAAAGAATATAGTGATCGAAAGAAATTCAAGGTGGCCATTCTCAAACTCACAAGGTATGCTTCCATATGGTATAAAAATTTAAAATCCCAACGAACACGCAAAGGGAAGTCAAAAATTGAGTCTTGGGATAAATTTAAGAAATATCTTGATTGAAGGTTTTTACCTAGCACTTATCGACAAGATATTTTTTCAAAACTTATACAATTGAAGCAAGGAAGTTCTACCGTTGCACAATACGTTGAAGAATTCGAGAAATTATCCATTATTTGTGATATGCAAAAGCATGAAGAGCAAAAAATTGCTAGAATCATGGGAGGGCTAGATGTGGAAATAGCCAATATAGTAGAGCTACAACCGTGCTTTACTTTTGAGGAAATTTGCAAGGTTTCAATCAAATGTGAAAGACAAGTAAAGAGAAAAAGGGTGGGAAATAAGACGACTTTCTCAAAGGGTTTTTCAAGCAACTCGGCTTCAAGCACCGCGGCGCCAAGCAACCCAAAGTCCAATAATCAAGGAGAGAAGTCCAACAAGGGCACCACAAATGGGAAGGCCGAAGGAAAGAAACCAATCAAGAGCAAGGATAATGTCAAGTGCTTTAAATGTCAAGGTATGGTCATTACCAATCCGAGTGCCCCACCAAACGAGTTTTGACTTTACACGAGATTCAAGATATTGAAGACAATCTTGCGACACAAGACCAAGAAGATGAATCCGAAGAAGAAGAGGTAGAGGAATTTGATTCCGAAGATGTCAAGGGGGAGACACTAGTCTTGAGGAGATCTTTACATGCGAAGCCAACGGCCATGGAAGAGGAGCAAAGAGAACAAATCTTTCATGCGAAGTGTCTTGTGCAAGGAAAGGTGTGCGATGTAGTAGTAGATGGAGGAAGTTGTGCGAATGCCGTCTCTAATATTCTCATCGACAAATTGAAGGTCCCAACCACAAACCACTCTCGTCCTTACAAACTTCATTGGCTCAACGATGGATCCGAAGTGAAGGTAAATCGTCAAGCTTTAATCTCTTTTACCATGGGTAATTATCAAGATGAGATACTTTGTGATGTGGTACCAATGGATGTGTGTCATATACTTTTGGGACGACCTTGGCAATATGATCGATATGTGACACATGAAGGGAGGGACAACGCTTATATTGTGAAAAAGGATGGTAAGAAGTTCAAGTTAAACCCTTTACCACCCTCCAAGATAGTTCCCATCAAAAGACCCTCGCAAAAGACAAACTTATTGGCTAATGAACGAGAAGCCGAACAAGCCGTCAAGGATGGACAAGCAATTCTTGTTATTCCTCAAGGGGTCCAAAGTCAAGAAGGGGAGAATCTACACGCCTTAATGAAACCTCTACTCAACAAGTTCAAAGATGTATTCCCGGAAGATCTACCCCCGGGTTTACCACCAAAGCGAGGAATTGAACATCAAATAGATTTGATACCCGGAATGCAACTCCCCAACAAACTGGCCTATAGATGCAATCTGGAAGAAACTAAAGAGTTGCAAAAGCAAATTGAAGAATTGCTCTCAAAGGGATATGTGGAGGAAAGTATGAGTCCATGTGCGGTACCGGCTCTTTTAGTACCCAAGAAAGATGGCTCAAGACGAATGTGCGTGGATAGTAGAGCAATCAACAATATCACTATCAAATATCGATTTCCAATGCCACGCTTAGATGATATGATTGATGAGATACATGGAGCAATAATTTACTCAAAGATTGACTTGAGGAGCGGATATCATCAAATTCGCATGCGTGAAGGAGATGAATGGAAAACGGCTTTCAAGACAAAGCATGGATTATATGAATGGAAGGTGATGCCATTCGGGCTCACAAATGCCCCCAAGTACTTTCATGAGATTAATGAATGAAGTGTTAAGACCATTCTTGGGAAAATTTGTAGTCGTTTATCTCGACGATATTTTGGTCTATAGCAAAAGTGAGGAGGAGCATATACGACACCTTGAAGAAGTACTCCTAGCTCTACTAAGAAACAAACTTTATGGGAAACTTGAAAAGTGTTCGTTCATGCAACCAAGTGTGACGTTTCTTGGATATGTGGTTTCAAAGGAAGGAGTATCCGTTGATCAAACAAAGATTGAAGCAATCAAGTCTTGGCCTACTCCAACCAACATTACGGAGGTGCGATCATTTCATGGGTTAGCCTCTTTCTATAGACGCTTCATTCAAGATTTTAGTACCATTGCAAGTCCAATAACCGAAACTTTGAAGAAAGGAAAATTTGAATGGACTTCGGCAGCACAACATGATTTTGAAAAGCTCAAGGAGAAGTTATGCAAGACACCGGTTTTGGCCTTACCCGATTTCTCACAACCGTTTGAGGTCGAATGTGATGCTAGTGGAGTGGGTATAGGGGCGGTGTTGTGATAAGTGACTATTTTATAGTCATTTATCCTAAGTTTTTATATACTTTTACTCAGTAAATTACCATTTTCATCTCATTTTAAGTACATTTTAGTTCCTTTTTCATATTTATTAGATTTTACGCTTTTTGGTATATTTCATGCATTTTTAGACAGGTTTTTGAGTCTTTTTATGATCAAAGGATGCTTAGACACTTTTTGATGCAAAGGCGTGGAGGAGCAACAAACAAATCAAACTCACAAACCAAAAATCAGATGGAGCGGCCGTGCAGCTTAGAGTGGAGCGGCCGTGCAAGATGTCCAAAATCAAATTCAAAACTGGCGCCAAAAGAGCACGGCCGTGCAACCCCCTTGACTCGGCCAAGCACCTCCCATATCAGCCAAAAGGTGCCTTTTCGCAAGAGATGTGTCCCTAGCATAGAATGCCTATATAAAGGCTATTTGTACTCAGTTTAGAACATCCGAAAATAGTCATAAATACATCCAGAAGGATCAAATCATACTTAGAATAAGTAGCAAAAATACTCTAGCAATCTATACACAATATTCAAAGTGTATCAATGATTCGTTACAAGTCCTTGTATACTTTTGAAGATTGAATGCAATACAAGATTATTTCCAGCCATCGTCTGTCTTTTATTATGAATAAGTATCTCTTTCCTTATCTTTATTTCTTTACTTACTTCTTTTATTATGATCATTTTCAATGGCTTGAGTAATCCTCCATTTCTCGGAGTTGGAAACTCAATTATTTATATTCATGCTTCTCTTACTTGTCATTTCAATTCTCTTCTTAGTAATCTTAACTACTTGCAATTAGGGAGACGTTCTTAATTGTATAGCCTTAGTTAATCGAGAGAAGGACCTAGCGGAGAATCTCGATTAGCGGAACTCTAAGAATGGAACTAGGTCAATAAATTACGGAAAGTAATTTAAAGACCTAGGGATGATCCTTTAGTGGAAAATACGTGAGATTGATAGACTTAATGGATTTTGATTTATACGGTACCCTCGAAAGGTGAGTCAGATTTCCCGCGTGACGAACGGGATTACACTAAGCTGGATCCTCGAGAGAAAGGCCGGTAAATTTTAAAATACGTGTGCTAGTTAGCACAACTTAGCGTATCATCCTTGAACTTGGCACTTTTATCTTAAAACAATTTCTTTATATTATTCTTAAATTGCCTGCAAATATGAAGACGTTTATATTTGTGGAATCCTAGTTAATTGAGAGAAGGACCTAGCGGAGAATCTCGATTGACGAGAACCATATAAAGAAACTGGGTTCCATTGATCACGAAAGTAGTTCAAGGGCCTAGGGATGTTCCTTTAATGGAAAGTATGTCGACTTTCGTTCTTAATGGATTCTTACTAATTATGGTCAGCTAGAGATAAGCGGAATGCCCGTTTGTGACAGGCGGGAGTACCATAAACGGAAATCTCAAACGTTAGGACATAATTAGTGAAGAATACAAACGCTACTGTCTTAACCCGAAGTAGTGTAGGCCTAGCATACCATCCTTGTTATTTTGATAAAAGCCTTTATCTAAAGCATATTTATTTGTTTTCAATCCCAAGAATACTATCATTATATGTTAGAGTAATTTCTATATCTTCCTAGTATTTTCTCTTACAAATTCTTATCTCCCCCAATCATTTTATCTATATATTTATATAAAGACAAATGTCATCCCAAAAGTAAACCCTGTCTCTGTGGGATCGACCCGTACTTGTACCCGCTATATTGCAATAGCCCGTGCGCTTGCGGATATTAAATAAACCGTTAGGTTAGAAGCCCAACAAGTTTTTGGCGCCGTTGCCGGGGACAACGGTTTACTTTTTGATATTTGTCTTTATCATTTATTTTTATGTTTATATTTTATATATTATTATTGTATTATTTTCTAACTCTGTTTTGTAGGAATATAAAAATATATATATAATGAACAGTGTTGGAGCGGCCGTGCACCAAATATTGGAGCGGCCGTGCATTCAGGAGCGGATGAACTAAATTGAATCAACCAAGTGGAGCGGCCGCACACTTCTGTTGGTTCGACCGTGCATTTCTTCATGAATGGATGCGTTGTTTCAATTCAAAAAAAAAAATGGTGAACATTGGTTAGCACGGCCGTGCTCTATGACATGGAGCGGCCGTGCAGTTCATATCGAGTCAGAATGAGTTAACTCAGCAAGGGGGAGCGGCCGTGCAAATTCCTTGACACGGCCGTGCATAACGCCTGGGGAGTTGCGTCGTTCCAGTCAAAAGACGCGTCTCTCTACCTCTCCTCCCTCATTCACTTCATCTTCTTCATCACTCTCTCTATACCTCCGCCCCATACACCTTAAATACCCCCATATCCTCCACTTAAACCCACAAATTCAACCTCAATCCTCCACAAATCCATCAGCCAAACACCTATCCACCATCAAAATCATTCCAAAACCCTCCTAAAACCCCCAATTCCGAAAATCCAAAAAAAAAAAAAAAAACCCTTCACCTATTTCAAAAGTTGAAGAGATTTCCTTGGAATTGGAGAACAAGAAGGAAGCTTTTGGACATCTTGTGGTTGTGCAACAAGAATTTCGAGCCTTTCAACATCAGTTTCTCCGGGTAATCTACTTTCTATTTACTCTAGCTGGGTTTTGAGCATTTTTTTTTTATGAACTTATCATGGAAGGAAGAAAGGGAAAAGGAAAAGCTACTGATAGGGTTTCAAAGAGGTCCCGAAAGGAATCATCTTCTACTCCTAATCTGAACCCAACACTCAATGATTTGGGTATTGAGTTTAGAGAGCCTTCCGAAGTGGCTAGGTTTACCGCCCTTCGTCAAAAAAGGATAAGGCCTACACAATTTCCAGATATTCCAACCCTCAAAGCTTTAGATATTTATTCAAATGTGAGAAGGTTTCATACCGGGTTTGGTTGTGGCGGTTTTCTCGAATTGCATGAGAAAACTTATGAAAGGATCACGTTGGAATTTTTGTGCACCATGAGGAAGGAGAAGCCCAAGAAGAAGAAAAAAATGTGCAAGCCCCAATACCACCCGATTTCTACCAAAGGTTTGATCAGTTGTTTGTCCAACAAGGTCAATTACTTGAGCAAAACGCTCAAATTCTTCAACAACTCGACCAAATGGATGGCCGTATTCAACATATCCAAGGAAGAATTGACGACGTTTACAATTATGGGACAAGCCATTGGGACAACTTTCCACCACCACCACCATTTTAGTAAGTTTCTCTTTACTCCCCCAATATTGACGTTGTTCCTTGAAACATTGAGGACAATGTTCATTTCAAGTGTGGGGGGGTATACCTATCTTTATTTTACTTGCTTTCTAGTCTAAATTTACTTGCTTTCTAGTATAATTTTTTTTTCTTTTTAACTCAGTTGTATTTTCATTTTATGCATGTATAGTATATAAAAAAAAAATCCCTATGATGATCCATATCATTATTTCTTATGCTTGCTATTTGCCCAAGAATAATTCCTTTGTCTTTCCTCTCATACTTTCTATAAACTTAGAAATTAATAAAAAGAAAAACATAGGGATATTTTTAGGAAATAAATTAAAAGCCTCTTAAGTTAATATAGCAAAATATAGGGTTTTATCAAGAAAAAGCATTTGATTAGAAGGAATCTTTATTAATCATTTTATACACTTGGTTGTTCTTATGAAAAATTCTTGAAAATATTTCTTTAAAATTGTACATTTTAAATTTTATTAAATATTTATTCCCTTATTAGAAGCATCCATTTTGTTTTGCATCCCTTGAATCACACCTCTTCATCAAAATCCATCTTTCCATTTCCACTAATCGAATCAAGGTTAAGCATTTTATCTTATTGCTAAAAAGAGTGACTTAGTCACCAAATCTTAAAAGCAAAAAGAAACCTATTACTTCCTAAGTAACTCGGGGCACGGCGTTCGCTGCGACAATGCTTCCTTGCCAAACGGGAGTAATATCCAAAGTATTCTTGATCTAAGTATTAGGAACATGGGGTTCGCAGCCACAATGTCTCCTACTTGAAAGGATCAAAAACAACTAAGGTCTTTTGCAAAAATATAACACGTACAAGCAAGAGCTTAAGTGTGGGGGAGTTTGATAAGTGACTATTATATAGTCATTTATCCTAAGTTTTTATATACTTTTACTCAGTAAATTACCATTTTCATCTCATTTTAAGTACATTTTAGTTCCTTTTTCATATTTATTAGATTTTACGCTTTTTGGTATATTTCATGCATTTTTAGACAGGTTTTTGAGTCTTTTTATGATCAAAGGATGCTTAGACACTTTTTGATGCAAAGGCGTGGAGGAGCAACAAACAAATCAAACTCACAAACCAAAAATCAGATGGAGCGGCCGTGCAGCTTAGAGTGGAGCGGCCGTGCAAGATGTCCAAAGTCAAATTCAAAACTGGCGCCAAAAGGGCACGGCCGTGCAACCCCCTTGACTCGGCCGAGCACCTCCCATATCAGCCAAAAGGTGCCTTTTCGCAAGAGATGTGTCCCTAGCATAGAATGCCTATATAAAGGCTATTTGTACTCAGTTTAGAACATCCGAAAATAGTCATAAATACATCCAGAAGGATCAAATCATACTTAGAATAAGTAGCAAAAATACTCTAGCAATCTATACACAATATTCAAAGTGTATCAATGATTCGTGACAAGTCCTTGTATACTTTTGAAGATTGAATGCAATACAAGATTATTTCCAGCCATCGTCTGTCTTTTATTATTAATAAGTATCTGTTTCCTTATCTCTATTTCTTTACTTACTTCTTTTATTATGATCATTTTCAATGGCTTGAGTAATCCTCCATTTCTCGGAGTTGGAAACTCAATTATTTATATTCATGCTTCTCTTACTTGTCATTTCAATTCTCTTCTTAGTAATCTTAACTACTTGCAATTAGGGAGACGTTCTTAATTGTATAGCCTTAGTTAATCGAGAGAAGGACCTAGCAGAGAATCTCGATTAGCGAAACTCTAAGAATGGAACTAGGTCGATAAATTACGAAAAGTAATTTAAAGACCTAGGGATGATCCTTTAGTGGAAAATACGTGAGATTGATAGACTTAATGGATTTTGATTTATACGGTACCCCCGAAAGGTGAGTCGGATTTCCCGCGTGACGAACGGGATTACACTAAGCCGGACCCTCGAGAGAAAGGCCGGTAAATTTTAAAATACGTGTGCTAGTTAGCACAACTTAGCATATCATCCTTGAACTTGGCACTTTTATCTTAAAACAATTTCTTTATATTATTCTTAAATTGCCTGCAAATATGAAGACGTTTATATTTGTGGAATCCTAGTTAATTGAGAGAAGGACCTAGCGGAGAATCTCGATTGACGAGAACCATATAAAGAAACTGGGTTCCATTGATCACGAAAGTAGTTCAACGGCCTAGGGATGTTCCTTTAATGGAAAGTATGTCGACTTTCCTTCTTAATGGATTCTTACTAATTATGGTCAGCTAGAGATAAGCCGGAATGCCCGTTTGTGACAGGGCGGGAGTACCATAAACAGAAATCTCAAACAGTTAGGACATAATTAGTGAAGAATACAAACGCTACTGTCTTAACCCGAAGTAGTGTAGGCCTAGCATACCATCCTTGTTATTTTGATAAAAGCCTTTATCTAAAGCATATTTATTTGTTTTCAATCCCAACAATACTATCATTATATGTTAGAGTAATTTCTATATCTTCCTAGTATTTTCTCTTACAAATTCTTATCTCCCCCAATCATTTTATCTATATATTTATATAAAGACAAATGTCATCCCAAAAGTAAACCCTGTCTCTGTGGGATCGACCCGTACTTGCACCCGCTATATTGCAAAAGCCCGTGCGCTTGCGGATATTAAATAAACCGTTAGGTTAGAAGCCCAACATGTTGACTCAAGGAAAGCGGCCCATTGCTTACTTTAGTGAAAAGCTTGGAGGAGCGAGACTCAATTATTCTACCTACGACAAGGAATTTTATGCCATGGTTCGAGCATTAGATCATTGGAGTCATTATTTAAGGCCAAATCATTTCGTCCTTCATTCCGATCATGAGGCTTTGAAATACATACATGGGCAACACAAGTTAAAACCGAGGCACGTAAAATGGGTGGAATTTCTGCAATCATTCAACTTTTCTTCAAAATACAAGGATGGAAAGAATAACGTAGTAGCGGATGCGTTATCTCGAAGGTATTCTATGCTTACCATGATGGATGCCAAGCTACTAGGGTTCAAACTAGTATGCGAATACTACAAGGAAGACCCGGATTTTGGCTCTATTGTTCTCGATTGTGAGAAAGGAAATAATGGGAATTTCGTGTTACAAGAAGGCTTTTTGTTTAAAGGCAATCAACTCTGTATTCCCAAGTGTTCGATAAGGGAGTTATTGGTACGAGAAACTCATGGAGGAGGACTAGCGGGACATTTTGGCATCCACAAGACGTTGGAGTTATTACAAGAACATTTTTATTGGCCGAAGATGCTTGGTGATGTGCAAACTATTATCTCTAGATGTGCCACTTGTCAAAAGATGAAGAGTACGTTCCATCAAGGATTGTATACGCCTTTGCCCATACCAAAATAGCCATGGAGCGATGTATCAATGGATTTCATTGTGGCTTTACCGCGGACGCAAAGAGGAAAGGATGCTATCATGGTGGTGGTTGATCGATTCTCGAAAATGGCGCATTTCGTGCCATGTCACAAAACGGATGATGCTTCTTTAATTGCGGATTTGTACTTCAATGAAATTGTGCGTTTGCATGGGGTGTCAAAGACAATTGTGAGTGATAGAAATAGCAAGTTTCTTAGCCATTTTTGGAGATCTCTTTGGAGGATAATTGGAACCAAATTGTTGTTTAGTACATCTCATAACCCACAAACAGATGGACAAACGGAAGTGACCAATAGGACCCTTGGAGTTCTATTAAGAGGACTAGTTGGGAAGACCCAAAAGGATTGGGATTTGAAGTTGGCTCATGCAAAATTTTCTTATAACCGTACACGTTGATGCAACCAAACATTCTCCATTTGAAGTTGTGTATGGGGTTAATCCTTGTTTGCCGATAGATATGGTTCCCACACGAAAAGGGAAAGAGCAACCGGATGCGTTCAACAAGTTGAAGGATATACAACAATTTCATGAACAAGTTCGAGCAAGAATTGAGAAAGTGAATGAGACTTACAAGAAGCGAGCCAACAAAAGTCGCAAGCAACCGGAATTTTAACCCGGAGATCTAGTATGGCTACATTTGTGGAAAGAACAATTTCCTAGCAAGAGGAAGAATAAACTCATGCCAAGAGCCGAAGGACCTTTTCAAGTGTTGGAGAAATTTGGCGATAGTGCCTACAAATTGGACCTTCTCGAAGAATATTCGATTAGTTCTACATTCAATGTGGGAGATTTGTCACCATACTTAGAGGACAAAATGCTTGAAGAATTGAGGCCAATTCTTTCTCAAGAAGGGGAGGATGATGCGGGAGCATTGGGTAACAACCTTCACGAAGACACAAACAAAGCCATGGATGCATTACAAGTTGGTGAAGATGGATTGACGTTGTCTCTCGAGTCCTTGATGATGCAAAATAGGAAGATTCAAGAGTTTGGAAGACCTTTGGAGGTTACGTGCACAACAAGGGACGACACATGGGAAAAAGAAGGCATTGGCAACATTCTGGAGTAAAAGTGATCGCCTTGTTTTGGACAGAGCGATCGCCTTGAAGCCAACTTTGCGGACCAAGTTTCTGGCCACAAAGCGATCCCTTTGTGGCGGGACAGGGCGATCGCCCTGCGACCAGTTTGGGCGAACTCGTTTTTCCTGCTGTTGTTTTGATTCCTAGATTGTATAGGTTTTATTCTCTATTCCTAGGTAGGATAGTATTGCTAATGCTTGTACAATTAGGAGTAGTTTTCTTTTCCTTTTAAGGTTAGGATGCATTATAAAACAACTATAAAAAGGGGTTAGAATTAGTGATGTAAATTCAGATTTCAGTTTTGATTCTCAAGGAGAAATACTAAGAACAAAGTTTTGTTCAGATTTTGTCTATTATTTCCTTAGGTCTAGGAGGTAATATTCAAAGGGCTCTTTACGTTAGGTGAGTGAAGCCTAACCGGTGAACCCAAACGGGATCTTTACGTTACGTGAGTGAAGCCTAACCAGTGACCATCATCTATCCTTTTATTTTCGCTGCAATTTTTCATTATTGTTCACATAACCTTCATCCATAAATTCGTAAGCAACAACTTCTGCGTTTGTTACGCATCACATGTAGACCCTCTGTCTCACCAAAAGAAAATACAAGGCACAAGGTGCATCTACCCAAAAGAATGATGTCACAAGCTCGTTGACACTGAACACAACTTGCTAAGGGTTCCTCGTCGAACCGTGATCTAAGGAAAACAAATAAACAAGAAACGGGGGGAGTCAAAACTCAATAAGCTACTAACGCAACAATATGGCATGTTAGATGCAAGATAATAATCTTAACAGTTATAACATGTCATCGCATCATAAATCATTTACAAGACAAGACATATAACAAGTATAACATGAAATCACATCACCCTATACTACACGAGAGGCTTAACAATTGCCAACTATTCCATACAAGTTGGAATCATGACCAACATTCGCTTCTATACGAAGCATATAAGAGCGATAAGTAAACAAGTTTAAAGAGATACGGCGTCGAGGTACACCTCCGACCAAACCAATACTTCCAACCAACCAACCAATGTAATACCAAATATCGAAGTCATTACTGACGTGCTTGATCATAAACCAGAATCAAGAATTCAAAGCTGTTGTTGACGTGCTCGAACCATAACCAAAATAAAAAACTCAAGAACATAAGAACAAGAACATGTGAACTATTTTCTGTATTCACAACACCAGGTGACTTCGGTCCCTACGACCTGGCAAAATCACCACGATAATAGCTTACCAAAGTTGCGGTTGTACCATATAACACCTGGCGCTATTCCCCTACCTTGGCCAGCGGTACGACGAGGCTCGATGTATTGGCCTTCGACTATTACGTAGCCCCAACTCCCGTAATAATCGAGCGACAGTACACCGCCAAAACAAATATGCCATGGACTTAAACTAAATGCTCAAGTAGAATATTTACTCGACATTTACAATAAATTCTTCATACTCCAAAGTAGGGAGTATAACCACAACATCAAGGATGGGCCAATTACAAGGTCAAGAGCAAAGAAGTTAAATGAAGCCTTATCAAGCCTTGTTTCACAAGTCCAAGATCAAGCCCAATTGGTGACAAATGAAGAGCCCAAGTTGGTGTACATAATTCAAGGAGTGCAAGCCCAAAATGAGGACTTCTAGAAGCTTCAAAACCGTGCATGAAGCTGCCCTATTTTAGCCGTGCATAAAGGAGTCTCAAGGGAACCAAAACCCTTGGCATAAACGATGAAAGAAACAAGCTATCTCTTAATTGGGAAGGACCATTCAAAGTGACAGGCATAATCAGATAAGGGACGTACCGGCTAGCTGAACAGGATGGCACTCCGCTAAAAAACCCTTGGCATGCTGATCAATTGAAGAAATACTATCATTAATGTAATGCATTCTCAGAAATTATCAATAAAAGAAGAATTTCTCATATCTTGCGTCTACCTCAAATTTACTTTCCTCAAAGTTGTGCAAAAGGCACCTCGCCACGCCGAGGTCACCATACGACCTACTCTTCACCACGTTGAAGAAGATCGTAAGTACAAAAGGCACCTTTCCACCCCGAGGTCACCTTACGACCTACTCTTCACCACGTTGAAGAAGATCGTAAGTACAAAAGGAACCTCGTCACCCCGAGGTCACCTTACGACCTACTCTTCACCACGTTGAAGAAGATCGTAAGTACAAAAGGCAGCTCGCCACGCCGAGGTCACCTTATGACCTACTCTTCACCACGTTGAAGAGGATCGTAAGTATAAAAGGCACCTCGCCATGCCGAGGTCACCTTATGACCTACTCTTCACCACATTGAAGAAGATCGTAAGTATAAAAAGCACCTCATCACGTCGAGGTCCCTTTACAACCTACTCTTCACCACTATGAAGAAGATTGTAATAACAGGAAATATTTGTGCAAAAATACTAAGTAAAATAAGCAAACATAATTGAGACAATCAAGAGGCAACTCATGCTTATATTAACAAATCGAAATATTTACAAGCCCGAAAAGGACCGAAAATACAAAACAAAATTGTTTGAATTACAAAGCCCATCGGGCCAAACCAAACCCGACGCAGTGGGGTGAACTAGGGATCAACTCGGCTCTCGGGCTCATAAACAGAGCGAGCATGCTCATCTTGATTAGATTTGGCCCCCTCAAATTCTTCCAACCTGAAGTCACCATCAAAATTAACTTTGTCACCATCGGCAAGGGCTTCGAGCGGGAAAGGCACATTGTTGTCAAAAGAAGGGGGAGGCACCCAAGGATCACAACCCAACTCAGCATCCTTTTGGCCAATCAACTCGAGCTCTTCAGGTTGATACGGCACGAGCTCGTGCCCCTTGCGAGCTAGATCTCCCTTCAACTCAGCACTCCCCCATTTAACCAAGTCTCGAAAAGGAGTGCCGCAGGCTGCCGCAACTCGAAGGATCTGGACCTTGCCCTTGTCATAATATGAAAGAATCTCATCCATGTAGGACGAGCTCTTTTTAAACTCAGCAATAGCAGCACTTGGGCTCGCTGCCTTCCTCACCTCAGCCAGCTGTCTCTTCAGCTCGTCCACCTTATTTTCAAAGCTCAGCCTCATCTTCGTAAGCTCGCCCTGAGCAGTCAGGGCATCACCCTGGGCATATTTCAGATCGGCACAAAGCTTAGCCCGATCTGCAACAACCACAGCGAGCTCCTCCCTCAATTGACCGACATCTTTGACGGCACGATTCAGCTCCTCAATCTTGTTGGCAGCCAGATCCTGACTCAGCCTAATATCATCTTGGGCCTTAGTAGCAGCAGCCTCGAATTTAGCAATACGGGCAAGGGCGCCCTCGAGCTCAGCCTTGCTGACACTCTTTAGCTTTTCTTTTTCGAGCTCAACAATGCGCTCGGTAGCCTCCCGCCTATCTTTATGTGCCTGAGCCAGCCTGTTTGCAAAAGATTTGATGCCAGCGGCAAACTGCAGAAACAAAGACAAATATATAAGGAGCTAAGCAAGAAAGAGCCAAAAGAAGGGGTCTAGTAGAGATATCTTACATGGGTAAGGTCGATCCCCATGACACCAGCCAGGCAAGAAGGAGTACAATCATCGAAGGATTCACTCAAACCCTCATCGACGATATCAAGGACTGCTTTCCTGTAAAATTTTAGGGAGTGAGCCCCAGGACTCAAGGCAGGCTCCACGAGCTCAGCGGCCTCTACGGGCTCCTTGACCCTTAACTTCTTAGCCGGTATAGAGGCCGACATGGATAGGGAACGCTTCACAGGAACCTTCGAGCCCGATGCCTTTTTTCTGCCCTTATCAGCGGGCAGTACAACTGTAGGGAGCACCTCGGCAGTCTCGGCCAAGGTCGCGGCAACGCGAGCCCGGCCTAGTTGCTCGGACCGATCGGACTTCGCTTGAGCTCGCCTGCTCGAGCTCCTCCTCATTGCGTCTACATCCTCCATTTCTACACAAAATAAACAAAAAGGTCAAACACTGGAAAAACATATATACATGAATAAAGAAGGAAGCATTACAAAGGAAGTATATTCAAAGGACTCATCTATGGACACAACCCCTCTCCGGATCTCTATGACTGTTAGGTCCAAGGGTTGCTCAGTGTATAGGCTAGAGGGGGGGGTGAATAGCCTATACTTGATGTATTAAAAATTTCATCCAATGTTTACATATAATTTGAAGAATAGATGAAATGATTAATACAACTAGTTCATCTTCCTCACTCTGACTGCTTATCCGAAGTTAGAAAGATAGGACATCCTAGATCAGCAGATGTAGACTTTGGACATCATAGATCAGCAGATGTGAAACGTGCAGTCGGAAGATGTTTGTTGAACTTAGCTGATGAAAATAAGTTTGAGCAGCGGAAGAATAAACAGCATAAGTCTAACAATTAAGATTAAAGTAACTGTAAAAGTTTGATTTCAAAGAAAGCTTAACAGTTGACTAAAATCTGTATTAGATGCATCAATTGCTTTCCTTAAACAGATTGCACAAGATAAAACAAATTATACAAGAAAGAGAAATCAAGGCTGAATGCAACAATCATATATATATATATATTAAAATTCAGCTGAGGTTTACTCAAAGGCAAACATGCTTAGTACATCAACCTAGACTCTCTATCCTAGCAATCTCCCCGGGGGTAGAAGGAAAGTGAGATGGGATACCCCGAAGACTCATATAAGAACTCTAATCCTAGCAGTTCCTAACAACCTTGGAGGTAAGGGAAGGAAAGTGCTAGTGTTAGAGTGTTGTGAGAAGAGAATATTAGGAGTTGTTCAAATAGCATGTATTTGAACGACTGAGTGCTAAGCACTCGACCAAAAATGATGACAATTTATTGCACAATTGACACAGCTTATAATGTAGTATAAGTCTGCCGATATGAATGCAATCTGGATTATTAAGTTCTGGCTCTTCATCGGACATCTTCAAGCTTGGTCTGGCTTCAACGATCTGTAGAGTGCTTGGTCTCTTTGCTGAATAATGGAGGTGAAGCCACTGAAGAGACTGAGTTCTTCGAAGGAAGAAGGAACTCAAATCAAAAACAAAGTTTTTGATCAAGCAGAGCTTCTCAGCCTTTTGAATTCTGTTTCTCTCTCACACAAAGTGTTTGTTCTTGCACTTGTGTTTTCTCACTCTGATGGTGTGGTTCTGGATTGAGTAAATGAAGAACAATACCACAACCTTTCTCAAGCATAAGCATACACTTCTTGCTCTTTTTTTTTTAGATGATAAAGAGAGTCTTCTTATATAGGCTGGAGAAGAAGAGGTGACCGTTGGTGCATTGAATAGGTTTATGCCCGTTGGTGATCTGAATCTCATAATGCAGCAGAGTACATTTTTGGATCTGATGGGCAAAGACCTTCAGTTAGGATTGTTTCTTGAAGCTGGTCCGTGAAACAGGCTGGACAGATTTGGACGTGTCGAGCTTAGCTGGATGCACCGATTTGGACGTATCATTGCTTTGGCCGGAGTGCGGCCCGTGCTTGGCCTTTTATGGAAATGAAGCTTTGAAGGCGCAAACACTGTACAGAAGAGAAAATGTCTACTGGATAAACGTGAAGGTGCAGACATCGATGCGTATCTTGGATTTGTCAGACAGATCTTGCAACGGATCTATTTTGACTTGTAGCGTGTTGAGTGATGACCGATGTTTCTCGTGATCTTACAGTTTCTCTACAGTTGTTCTGATAAGGGACTTGGCCGATACTGAGATCTGCCATTATAGAACGGCTGATGTAGAGATCGAAGATGATCATGATGTTCCTCTTCAATAATCAGCTTCTCTGCAGTTGTTCTGATGAGGGACTTGGCCGATACTGAGATCTGCCATTTTAAAACTGCTGATTGTAGAGATAACTAATAGGTAGTCATAGCTAAAAGAAATGTCTGCTAGTGAGACATTTGTCGATGGTCACTTTAGCTGGCAATTGAAGAGCTAATCCATATGAAAGTTGTCATCAATCTGGTAGGACAAAGACTCGGATATGTACAAAGACTTCCTAGTCTAATGGCCTATGCATTGTTTCAACAAGCTGCCACACTAACCGGTACGCAGCCCTTTTAGCCACTTGTGAAACATGCGTTGTAATGGGAACAAGCAAATCACTGTGTTGGAATATGCATACATTTATATCAGCTGATTCACAGGCACATTCCTAACAATCTCCTCCTATTTGCTTGGGACCATTACTACAATTGACTTATACATAAATCTCTTAAAGCATTTGTTCAATCCTTAGTAATAACATGCCACTACTGAATATTCATTTTATATCGAGGCATGCCCTAGGTTGAACTTACAAGCGATAGCGTATGTATAGTCACCTATTGCTAAGTATTTACAGACTCAATAAGTGAAAGAGCAGATACAAAGCAATAATTAAAACATATTAGGCAATTATGAGATATAATTGATGATACTGCCTTAAAAATGTTTTTGATGATTTTTTTTTTTTTCAAAGTTGATAGTAGGTAGAGTATCATAATAATCATCGTACTATAATAGTCATATAGTATACTCTTTCGCTAAATGTGCATATTTATGTGCAAAGTATTTACAGTCTCTCCTCCTTACTAATTGTTTGTAAGGCTTCTCCTTAATGCTTTATGTATAAAGTCAATTTGTCTACTCTTCCTCTTCCTTAATGTACTTCCTCCTCCTAAATGTATTCTTTAGTATACTCTTTCCTTCTTACTAATTGTTTGTTTGTATGTATAAAGTCAATTTGTATACTCTTCCTCCTCCTTAATGGTCACAAGCCAAGATGTATACTCTTCCTCCTCCTTAGAAAAACTCTCTTGCTTATGGAAAATTTCTTACTTTTCTCCTCCTAAATGATTATCTCTCCGCATTATTCTTTTAATCTCTCCTCCTTAATGGTTACGAGCGATATAGAGAATGACAAAAAGAAACTTGTATATGGACGAGTGAGACAGAGAGAACTGACTTATGTTGATTCATAAGGTATGAATTTCGACATGTAGATAGAAGGTGAAGTTTGATACCAATTTGTGCCCTTTAAAGAGGCTTTATAGAAGTGCTTTATGAGATCAGCAAATTGCAAGTCCGCCGAGAATTTGGACAGTATTGAGGAAATACTGCTAGTTGTCATGTATAAGAAATACATGTCAAATGGAGAGAGTAAGATGTTACTGTGAGGAAATTCCATTGCTTGTAAAGAGGTTTTACAAGAATATAATCGGTCAAGTTTTATTCTGATAACAATTTGTGCCATTGCTTGTAAAGAGATTTTACAAGAATGTAATTTGACAAGTAAGCATAACTGGATGAGCGTAAAAGAGATATTGTAAGCATGAAGGAGTATGCATTAGGACAAATTTTGACAATTGAAGCAAGATAAGTCAGCAAATGTAGCTGAACAAGAGCATACAAAATGAATTACTCATATAACACTGATTAGGCAAGAGAAAATTTGTTTGTTAAAACAGAAACCTAGCCAGACATCCTAATGAAGTAGAGTTAGAGGATGAAGGTCTATTGTTCTAATTGGAGGGTACATTGACCGTTGGATTTGGCACAGAATCTGCATTTGCGATTTGATGCTCCTCCTGAATCTGAGTTTGCTCAAGTTGAGCATTTGAGGCGATGGGAGCAGAGAGAGTGTCAGGCGCTGTAGTTGTGGTAAGGTTTCTTGTGGGAATCCATGGGATGAAATTTGATACGTCGTTCCTGGGGTCTCGAAGACGATTTCTTACACGTCGAGTGATTCGACGAGGTCGTTGAATCATTGGAGGAGGAGTGGCAAGAAGAACCATCATACGTTGACGCCATTCAGTGTAGGAAATGGGTCGATGAGGAGGACTAGGCAAATTTGGTGAACACATGATGCAAATGACTGTAATGGTGGAGAAATTTTGAGGTAAGCAGGAGTCAGGCGCTGTAGTTGGACAGGAAGATGAAGAAGAGATGATGAATTTATTAAGATAGATTTGAATGAAGGTTATCATTTTATACACCTTTTTGAAGTTTTGAGAAGATGAAGGGGTTTCTTGATTAGAGGAATGTGATTGGACGTTTTGGGGGCTTAAGGGAGTGAGCGCATTTAATGACATAGTAATGATGTTCTGATTTAGGATTATGTCATCATGCTTAGTATAGTTATGGCTAAGACATAGGCAGTCTAGGAGAAATGTATACTCATATTATTTTCAAACAAGAAGTTTAAAATTAATATATAAACAGATTAATTTTTTTGTCTTTATTGTGGTATTACTGGGTACAACTGCTGAGTTGAAGATTGAATATTTTGTCCTGTGCCATAGGCCACTGTTGTATAGGATGCACATATTAAAGATTTTCTTTGGATATTTAAGTTTTGGTTAAAATTTTGTTTCCATTGAGATTTTATATGGATAAATGAAGAATTTGATGGGATTTCAAAGATGTGGATATGATCAGCAGTGTGTATTTGGTATTTGCTAAAGTAAGAACTGCTGATACCAATTGTTGTATCAATTATTGGCAATGTGTTTAATATCAGCTGAGGTAAGAATTGCTGATACTAATTGTTATAACCATTTTTAACAAATGGAATCATTTTATAATGGACACCAATCTATTGAAGATTAATAAAACTTTGTAAGAATATTAAATAGATCAAGTAAGTGAGATATTGAAAGTGTACCTGAAGTGATGTCCGTTCTTCTTTCTTTCCAACAGATCTTGGCATTCTTTAGCAAGGGAAGAGATCTGCATAAGAGCATATAGACCAGACCTGTTCTGAAGAGAGTGAGACATAGCCTATATACAACAGGGGTTATATCGGCTGTTCACTCCTGAGGAAGGACTTAATATTTGAAAACATCAGTCTTCCTAAGAATTCTTGAATTTCTAGCTATCTTGAGGATAGGTCGAGTTACTAGAGATATTTAACAACATCCTTTTTGTCAAAGAACCACATGATAAGATGTAACAGAGTATTTTGAATTCAATCTGTATACCAATTAGTTGTTGACCATTATAATGGGAACAACTAATCATGCCTTTATAACTACAATCTCATAGGTTACATAAGATTTAGTAGTTGTCATAACTAAGAACACAAAGTGCTGTTGAACTAACTTGAAAGATGTAAGCTTTTGATAATTGAAAATTTAAGCAACTGGGATTTTAGAATTTGAAGAAAAATCCTTTTTAGAAATTCAAAAGCCTTTTTACGATTTTACTTTGATTCAGCAGACAGCTTGGTTCAAAGCAGATTTACTAGTAATCTTGACTGTTTGAGCATGAAGGATAGAGATTGAGTAAAAGCAGATTCCTTGATAGGTTGACATGAAGGTCATGAAACTGCAGTCTGCCTATGTTGAGTGACTTGAGGTTTTAGCAGAACTTGAATTTAATCATTGTGAAATGATCTAATTCAGAAAGGCAATTATCAGGGAGTCTAAGGATGAGAGTTAAGCAGTAGTAAGAAACCATAACTCGATATAGTAGTTGTTCAAGAATGGTTTGCTGATGGGGTATCAGCAGAGTTTGTGTCTAGGCAGTGTGACCATTTCATTAAGGACAATTCTTTGATCATTAGAAGAGAATGGAGATCATAAAGAATAATAAGTAAGTTTGATCAACACATTTAAAACACATCAGTTCATGCTATCAAAGGAATGCAGGCAAGTAGATAAGCATGAGAAGAAGTTGCAAAACCTGTATTCAATAATCCAAGTAGTTTTACATAGTATGTTGCAAGGATCAGCTGATTACAAGAACAATACAACTGGAATTTCGACTGAATTGCAGATTACATGAGAAAGATACATAATGATTCAATTTACAGTATGAGATACATGTCATAAGGTTGTGTCCTAGAAGTCCTTATCCTAGACATTAGATGAGGGGTCATCAGCCAAGGATTTAGAAGAAGATGGATATCAAGATGGCCGTGTTCTTTTTGATTTTCTCTAACTCTCGGGGGAGGCAGAACAAATTCACTTCTTCGGGTTATTATGAAGGCACCGAAGAGTGATGGCCACTGAGGATGTGCTGCTTTGACCATGAATCCCCTTTGATAAACTCAGGGATGGATGGTGGCGGTTAACAGTTCGTCATCCTCATCAATTTCATATTAGCTACTTAATTCAGCAGAACTGAATTATCTGCATCGGCCATCTTTGATGTGATGGTCGGCATACCTACATATAACCAGAAGACTTGTAGCACATGGCAATATATCAAATGTTTTCCATACATTTGATACTTCTTTTCTGGGATCTTTTCTGTGAAGTTCACGTATGCAAGCAGACTTCCAAAGGTGGAATAAGTATGTGCTAATTGATTTTCACAGTGATTCATCTGTAAACATTTTAGAGTATCAATGAGATTGATAACTAAAAGTTAGAAGAGAGAATGAAATCACCCTTGCTGGCATTAATTAGTGGCTTTCCATCTTACCTTTCAAACTGATTGACAAAGAATATTCTTAAGTGTTCTGACAATCATGGTTTGCATTCATACTTGTTAGCAAACTTCTATGATTATCGGACAAGACAAAAGAAGATTTCTTTATCAATTGCTTTCTCAACAAGATTGTGGAACCATAATTAATGATTTCTGGTACACAAGACTTGATGCAATTTCTCTCATGTTTGGAAACTGTGTATAAGAAAAGATTTTAGAAAATGATTTTCACAGCTTATGAATGATATTGAAAATATATTTTTGAGAGAAATTTAGATCAGTTCTTGTGAAGTAACAGAAATAAAATCGAAACAACTTTGAATGAATATGAAGAAATCATACCCCGTTGTTGAGGAATTGACTTGATCGAATCTTAGGACTTAAACTTAGTAACATTTTGAGAGATTTTGAATCATCGATTTGTATCAAGTGTAATCTATAGGCAGTTTGTGAGTTTATTCATAGTAGAGATTGGATGAAGAAGGAGCTCTACTTATACTCACGGAGGTTAGACTGAAGGGTACTCAATAATGGAGCTTTACTGTTAAGTTGTCCTTCTGATCACGCCTTGACAGGGATAGGCTGTGAAGTCTAGATATTCTCTAGATTCTTGGAAAGGATTGATAATGACTGTTTTGTCGTTTTCCAAGATTTTGAAAATAGTCTCAACTTTAATCGAAGCAGTCAAACTTCGAAAAGTGTGCCTCCACCTTTAATAGACTTGAGAGAGTAGGTCATTAAAGGGTTTTTACTCCTATAAGTCAGCACATAAAACTGAGCTTATGAAGTGTTGGTTGGCAGATATGGAAATTCAGCCAACTGCAGGGTTTTAAAAACGTTTGAGATCAGCTGATATGAAAAGTGCTGATAAGTTTTTGAAAACCATTTGCATAAGGCAAGTCATACAAGTAATACAGATATATCAATAAAGGTGCAGTATGACAGGTAATTATGCGGTGTGTCTGATAACATATATAGGCATATCAGCTCAGCAGACATGAGCACAGGTCATTTGCAAGCAGATAGCTGACCTGTTTTGTGTATGCATAAGAGATGGTCCTTATCAACTTCTGTGGACTTATCAGCGGATTTTTCGCATAGAAGTTCTGAAGTCCAACAGGTGAGGATTTTGACCTTGAGTGAGTGAAAGACATGAGTGAATTCTCATGAGCGATCAGCAGTCCTTCATGAATCAGCAGCCATGTTACTATCTGCTGATGGAGAGTGATGTTGCATGTTTGACCTTTTCTGTCACATGAGTTCCTGCCTAAAGTACTCATAGAGAAAATTAGCAACATTTATGAGCTAAAAATAGCTCCAGAAATCCAATAATACAAATGAGACTTAATAAGCATGATAATTGAATAACTATTCAGAATATAGCTTATAGATGTAACCCAAAATGTCAAGAGATTAGAAACTGGGGTTACTCTCTCATTAAACTCTTAGAACATGTCTGCTCATAGTTGTTGAAGTATCAGTTCTAATGTTGAGCATAGGTTCTTTGAGTGTATTCTTACCTGGCTGAAGCTTTTCATTGAAGAAAGACAATTTCATCATTGATGTCCTTAGGCCAAGAACTTATAATCTCAGTGATTTTGGAGATGACATAACTTTGATTTTCTTTGAATTTCCTTTGAAACTCTTCTTATTTCATTTGCTCTAAACTTTTATAAAAAGTTTTCTTGAGAAGGTGTTAGATTGGTACAATCGTTAGCCTTATGTCAAGCAAGCAAATCTTTAGAAGTGGATCTAAGTAATTCATCCATCATATATGAGTTTAGCTTATTTGCTGTAGGATATAACATGGTTTTTAAAGGAAATTGATTTTATGAAGCATGCATAATCCTTAGCAAGTTATTCTCCACTATAGTACTTCTCTTCATGATATCAATATAATTCTGATATATGATAGATTTTCTTATAGCAATCACCTAATCATCATGATATTCTTTCTCACATATTTTTGAAAGCAAAATTGATTTTGAATTGAAAAAGACATTTTTCAAATGGCTTCCAGGTCTCTCAGTCAAAAAGGTTTTTGTAAATAAGAAATTTTGAAACAGACTCTTTTTGACTATGCATCTAATCTGAGCAATAGGATCTATACTCGCAGGTTGTTAAGCCTGGAACAATCATTCTCAGAGAACCCGCTCTGATACCAATTGTTAGGTCCAAGGGTTGCTCAGTGTATAGGCTAGAGGGGGGGGTGAATAGCCTATACTTGATGTATTAAAAATTTCATCCAATGTTTACATATAATTTGAAGAATAGATGAAATGATTAATACAACTAGTTTATCTTCCTCACTCTGACTGCTTATCCGAAGTTAGAAAGATAGGACATCCTAGATCAGCAGATGTAGACTTTGGACATCATAGATCAGCAGATGTGAAACGTGCAGTCGGAAGATGTTTGTTGAACTTAGCGATGAAAATAAGTTTGAGCGGAAGAATAAACAGCATAAGTCTAACAATTAAGATTAAAGTAACTGTAAAAGTTTGACTTCAAAGAAAGCTTAACAGTTGACTAAAATCTGTATTAGATGCATCAATTGCTTTCCTTAAACAGATTGCACAAGATAAAACAAATTATACAAGAAAGAGAAATCAAGGCTGAATGCAACAATCATATATATATATTAAAATTCAGCAGAGGTTTACTCAAAGGCAAACATGCTTAGTACATCAACCTAGACTCTCTATCCTAGCAATCTCCCCGGGGGTAGAAGGAAAGTGAGATGGGATACCCCGAAGACTCATATAAGAACTCTAATCCTAGCAGTTCCTAACAACCTTGGAGGTAAGGGAAGGAAAGTTCTAGTGTTAGAGTGTTGTGAGAAGAGAATATTAGGAGTTGTTCAAATAGCATGTATTTGAACAACTGAGTGCTAAGCACTCGACCAAAAATGATGACAATTTATTGCACAATCGACACAGCTTATAATGTAGTATAAGTCTGCCGATATGAATGCAATCTGGATTATTAAGTTCTGGCTCTTCATCGGACATCTTCAAGCTTGGTCTGGCTTCAACGATCTGTAGAGTGCTTGGTCTCTTTGCTGAATAATGGAGGTGAAGCCACTGAAGAGACTGAGTTCTTCGAAGGAAGAAGGAACTCAAATCAAAAACAAAGTTTTTGATCAAGCAAAGCTTCTCAGCCTTTTGAATTCTTCTCTCTCACACAAAGTGTTTGTTCTTGCACTTGTGTTTTCTCACTCTGATGGTGTGGTTCTGGATTGAGTAAATGAAGAACAATACCACAACCTTTCTCAAGCATAAGCATACACTTCTTGCTCTTTTTTTTTTTAGATGATAAAGAGAGTCTTCTTATATAGGCTGGAGAAGAAGAGGTGACCGTTGGTGCATTGAATAGGTTTATGCCCGTTGGTGATCGAATCTCATAATGCCGAGTACATTTTGGATCGATGGGCAAAGACCTTCGTTAGGATTGTTTCTTGAAGCTGGTCCGTGAAACAGGACAGATTTGGACGTGTCGAGCTTAGCCTGGATGCACCGATTTGGACGTATCTTGCTTTGACCGGAGTGCGTCCTGTGCTTGGCCTTTTATGAAAATGAAGCTTTGAAGACTGCAAACACTGTACAGAAGAGGAAATGTCTACTGGATAAACGTGAAGGCGCAGACATCGATGCGTATCTTGGATTTGTCAGACAGATCTTGCAACGGATCTATTTTGACTTATAGCGTGTTGAGTGACGACCGATGTTTCTCGTGATCTTACAGTTTCTCTACAGTTGTTCTGATAAGGGACTTGGCCGATATTGAGATCTGCCATTATAGAACGGCTGATGTAGAGATCGCAGATGATCATGATGTTCCTCTTGAATAATCAGCTTCTCTGCAGTTGTTCTGATGAGGGACTTGGCCGATACTGAGATCTGCCATTTTAAAACTGCTGATTGTAGATATAGCTAATAGGTAGTCATAGCTAAAAGAAATGTCTGCTAGTGAGACATTTGTCGATGGTCACTTTAGCTGGCAATTGAAGAGCTAATCCATATGAAAGTTGTCATCAATCTGGTAGGACAAAGACTCGGATATGTACAAAGACTTCCTAGTCTAATGGCCTATGCATTGTTTCAACAAGCTGCCACACTAACCGGTACGCAGCCCTTTTAGCCACTTGTGAAACATGCGTTGTAATGGGAACAAGCAAATCACTGTGTTGGAATATGCATACATTTATATCAGCTGATTCACAGGCATATTCCTAACAATGGCATCCTGGACAATGCTGATGGAGCACGAAATCCTTATGAAGTATCCACCCTGGGAAACTCTCGAAGGAAGGGAAGGTACACATCAGCTCTAGGCCATTAACTTTTAACGGGGACAGCTCGGCAATGACGAGGAGGTTCTCATCTTGAACTATCCTCCTCCAGTTATAACATCGAACCTGAGTGTTAGCCCGTACGCCAATGGGAGCCTCCAAGGCCTACTTGGCTGACCTATCATACTCGTCAAGATCAGCATGATGTACCAAAGTATAAGGCTCCTCGGTTGACACCGCGAAGTTCCACCCAAGTCGACTCTCGACCATGATGACCTTATCTGCCCAGCACGAAACTTTGCTAGGAGGATCAGAGAATAACTTCACCCTATAATTTTGCCTCTTGGCTTGAAGGCGGTTATTGTTTCGATCAAGATAGAAATAATGACAGAATAAGGTCAAGGCCGGCTCGAATCCAAGAATACGCGTGCTCGCAGCGAAACAAATCAGGATTCTCATGGTATTCCAGGAAAGATCAAGGGGAACAGTCGAAGTAACATCAAGAAATTCACAGATGAAAGGGTCCAAGGGGAATCGAAGGCCCAGCTCGAAGAAGCTTATATAGAAACCCACTCAACTCCGCATACTCCTTAAGTCGAGAAGACCGAGCTTGGGATCAGGAACATGGCCTCGATAATCATCAGAATTACAAGGATACTTCGCCGTCCATATACCCAGATCAGAAATGGACATCCTATTCCTCCAATCTCGAAAGGCGCGCTTCGCGGCACCGTCAGTATCAGCCTCAGCCTTAGCTTTTCTCTTTTTGCTCTGAGGAGCTCGCAGTACATAACTGGCATCTAAGAACGAGGAGGACGAAGCTGAGGTGGTGGCCCTTGAAGGCCATGCGACCTTACTAGCTACCCGGTGTTCATCAAAATACAGATACAGCAGGCTAGTCATAGCCACATCGTACTTTTCGATGATCCGCATCGAGGTCCCGAAGGGAATATCATCGACCTTATAAGGATCATCAGTTGGGACGACCAGGCCATCCAAATTTGTACCCCATGCGGTGAGTAGATCCTTGGCCTCACTAGGCAGAACGACTTGCCAAATCGCTAACCTCGGTCTTATAAATCGCATGACCCTTTTACGACTTGGCGAACATGGGACCCTTATTGGTACGATTTGATCCTCATGTTCACAGAGAGAGAACACGAGGAAGAAGAGCTCGAAGGGATAATGATTGAAGAAAAGGCTATACGACCTGGACAGGGCGACCTGGACAGATCGACCTGAACGGAAGGCTAAGGGACGCACAAAACTCACCGAAACCCTAAAATTTTAAACTCACCGAAACCCTAAAATTTCAAGCTCGCCAGAACCCTACCCAGAATCCGGCCGATTACGGGAGGAAAGAATAAAACAGGCAAATAAACTTGAAAACAGGTGACAAATGGAGAACGGCTCAAAAGAAACTAACCTACGGTCCTGAAGAAAAAAGGAAATGCGAAGAAAAGCCTGGAATCTGAAACAATTGAAAGACGGAAGATTACGCCGGAAATCGCCTTGTCGCCGGAGAAGATGAAAGCTTCTAGTAAAATGAGCATGAACTGTGAGGGCATCACTTATATAGAGGACCCGAAGTGGCCGAGTCGACCCATTTGGCAAGCTCGCCGACCTCGAGACGGCACCATTTTGAAGCAAAATGCTAAACCGCCAGAAGTTTAAAATTTGAAAAGACGCGCCGTCTGACAAGCCACGAACTTTGCGACCATTAAATGTGCATGCTTCCCAAGAAAAGTACAACAGTCAAAAGTCAAACTAGAATTTGGTGATTTCGCGTAAGAACCAGTCAGCTCGACGCAGCGCATATTTACTTCACGCCTCAAGGATAAATCCTCTCCTTGAGAAGTAGGGGGCTACTGAACGATCTCAGCCTTCAGCTGGACGCGTGGCAGACATCGCGACCTTATAGCCTCCAGTTGGGCAAACACCAAGGTGACATACACCCACCTCTAACATGACGACCTGGAAATCACATTGCGACAGGTCGCCTACCTCACCAGTATACTCTCCCAGCACGCTGACACAGTGACCTACAGTGCGACCTGAGCACATCCCAGGTCGACTTATCAGCATCAAGCGACTTGGACACATACCAGGCCGACCCTGACTACATCGAGTGACCTGGGTACATATCAGGCCGACCTCGATGTAAGGTCCCTCAACTCGGTAAAATAGAGTCCACTACGAAATTACCTCTCGACTGGGAAGAGTTCTGCTGCAACTCTATATACATCAGTCCTAAACATACAAGGAAATGTAATCCGAAAGACATGAGGATTGATCATATTACCCCTATTCTGAATCCAATTGGGATTATGACTCATCTCCTTATAAATAAACACCCTCTCAGGCCTCATAAGGTACATGCAAATTACCTGCTAACATTATACTTTCTTAGCCTTACATCTCCTCCAAAAGTATTGCTAATTCTCAAGCCTGAGGGTTATCGCTGGGACAACCCAGCCCCCCTTACGGTGTTCTTTGTAGATCACAGGTTTCAAGCAGTTCATACTTCAAGGGCAATCCTTGCAACGTAAGTCGGAATCCTACTAGACTACACACGTGGATCTGACGTGGTCACCCTCAATCTTTTTTGCGTGATCAGATGTGTTGATCCAAGCAGATCAAGAGATTACTTTGGAAGGAAAAGAAGCAAAGCCAGATGATATGAAGGATGAGGTATGGAAGAGAATTAATCTAAAAGCAGCTAGCACTATCTGGTGATGTTGTGCAGATAATATTCTCTACAATGTTATCTCTAAAAAATCTACGAAGGCATTATGGGAGAAATTAGATAGTCTCTGTATGGGAAAATCTATGTCAAATTGGTTATACCTAAAGAAGGAGTTGTTCAACTTCACAATGTCTGAAGGTACGAATATTCATGATCACCTAAATGCTTTTAACAAGATACTTTGTGAATTAGCTAATGTCGGTGTTAAAATTGTGGATGAAGATCAAGGTTTGATTTTGCTTAAATATTTTCCATCATCTTACAAGCATTTAGGTACTACTCTTATGCATGTGAAAGACAAGCTTACTTTAGGTAAGGTACAAACTTCCTTATTAACGGATGATTCTATGCACAAAGGTTCTATGAATAATGATAAAGTGATGCTTTGTATGTGAAAGGCAAAATTAATCATGTTAAAAATTCGTTTTGTCAAAGTTCAAGTGGTGGTGAGAAGAATAAGAAGACTTCCAAGAAGAAGTGTTGGCATTGTAATGAGATGGGTCACGTTGTTAGTAATTGTCAAAAGTTCAAGGATGAAGTGAAGAAAGAATTAAATTCTAATACTAATATTGTCACTTTTGATGTGTCCGGTATTAGCAATGATGAGAATATTTGTGATGTACTTAATGTGACCGTGGGTGGTGATAATCTACGGACTGAATAGGTTCTTGATTCGGGTTGTTCTTTTCACATGTGCTCTAATAGAGATATGTTTTCTACTTACAAAAGTGCAAGTGGTGATGTATTTTTAGCGGATGATTCTTCTTACAACATTAAAGAAGTTGGAGCAATTAAAATCAAAACTCAAGGTGGAGTGAAAAAGCTTTGGTCATGTTCCTAACATGAGGATAATTTAATTTCATTGGGTTCCTTGGATTCAAAAGGTTACAATTACAAAGTTCGTGATAGAATGATGAAAATCTTTGGTGGTGAACGTTTTCTCATGGGTGGAAACAAAAAGGGTAACTTGTATTTACTACAAGGGAGTGTCATTTAAGGTGGAGTTCACACTATATTTCAAAGTGAATGTGCCATGTATGAAGACTTTGGAAGTATTCAGTTTGGTAGTATTTCATGGAGCGAGTTCAAGAGCTGCTTGGACTTGTGTTCGAGGTCAATTCTAATTGGCACCCATGGTGGGGTGCATGATGGGCAAGCAACAATTAGGATAGACGATTGATGAAATTTGAACCAAGGTAGAGATTTGTTAAAAAAAAAGTCTCAAATTTGGACATTCCTTATTAAACTAGGGCTGTATTAATTAATCCTAGGGTTAATTGAAGAAGGTCAAACAAGTTGATCATTATTGTAAAAGAACTCCTTTATTAATATGATTTGAGATTCTTAATCCCAATTTGATCCTATATAAAGAGGTGATGAGACTTCAATTATTGACAAGAACCGAAGACGAGAAAGAGAAACACAAAGTGTGAGATGGACAACAGAGACAAATTGGTTGTCGAGGGTCTCGTAGTCTTGGCAGTGTTAGACAAAATAGTGCGTGACTATTTTGGACTGTAAGAGATGTGGTACTTTGTGGGATCGTGTCCTTTCTTGAAACCCTTGTCCTTGGTAGGTTGAGTAGATTGAAAACTCTATTGTAATTCCTCATAGTTTATAGTAAATTTGTTACTTGCCTTAGAGTGGATTAAACCACGTAAATTCCCTGTTCCCTTTTGTTGATTCCATTATATTTTCTATATTCTTGCCATTATTTCTCCAAATACTTGACACTTTTATTTTCGACCGATACGCTTCCGCATTGAAGATAGAAATTTGGAATTCTTAATCCAAGAATATTTTTCTTTTATAACAAAGAAAAAACAACCCAACAATCTGATATTATTAAAGGATATTAATTAAAAAAACTTAAAAATGTATTGAAACGAAAATACATATATTGACCACCAATAAAAAAATACTTATTCTGAAACGAAAATATTATACTATATGACCACGCCTATATCTAATAATGATAATTTTATATAAAACTATTCCTGAAACGTATCAATTAACTACAAAAGTTAAATTGTACACGGGCTATATAACTAGTATAGAGTAATTCAAAAGGTTTACATATTGCTCAAGATTTTCGGACAATACAAAAGAAATATGTTTAGTGGATTTCATTGAGTAACGAGTTTACTCGTCATGTATCCTTTGTTGGATTCTGTACGTGGTGAAAATTTTCTATCGATTTTCATTGAGCTGATTTTTTCGATAGGGTCAAGGGTGGTCATGCCCCTTAGATTTTTGTGATATACAATTACTTCCTTTTTTTTTCTTTTTTTTTTAAATTGGGATCAATAGTGGTTCCCCACTTAACCCTTTGGTGACTCGAACCCACGACCTATCGGTTGTAGGTGAAGCGTTTTACCACCTGAGCTGCACTTACTTGTCTACAATTACTTCCTTCAAAAATATGATTATAACCTTTTCTATTATATTTCAGTTCCTTGATTTCTACGTAAAACTCTTTAGTTAGTTTAGTATAGTGACACTAATTGAGTTATTTTAAACGTATTTTGTTTATATCTTTTTAGATTAATGTTTATGTTGCATCAATACTTTACAAATTTGCATTTTAAATCTTTAAAATGAGAAACTTGGTTAATTTTTAATCAAAAGGTAATTTTTACTTTTATTTGGTTAGGGGTGATAATCTATTTTATTTTATAAATTATTTTCTTAACACAATTTCAATCAAATTATACTATATTTTTATAATATATATATATATATATATATATATATATATACACACACACACACCAAATTATATATCCCTCATTTGTCCCTTTTCCAAAGTCATAATAAAAATTCGTCATCTTTTATTTGGCAGCATGTAAAGGAAAAGTTTGAATATAATTAATAGAATCAAACAAATATTTTTTTTTATTTAGTAAATGTTGCTTACATTAATGTATTTTATGAATTTTTTTTTTTTCCTGAAGTTAAGTCGACCTCCACCAAGGGTCAGATCCTTATTTCGCCAACTATTGCAATTTTTTCTACCAAATTGATTATCCGGACGGAATAAGGCTATCAAAGAAAAATATTGAGGGAAAATTAATAAGTTTACCCTTCATTCCGATAATTTAGAACGAAACAAATAACTGATCAGATTCATAGACATCAACCTAGCTAGCTAGGTCTTTGAGAGTGTGCGCCCGGGTGCCCAAGCATACATCTCCGAGGGCAGGTTACCATTTGTAAGCAAGTTCTGCGGCATCCCGTAAAAATCAGAAACATGATCAATGTGGTGATGCTGACGACTATTGATCAGCGAATAACGCTGATTCTCCGCCGCCGATGCCGTGACTGCTGCCTCGTGTTCATCATCCAGCGGCAATCGATCAAACGTAGCATTCATGAAAGTCACTGCCATGATCACAACAGGTCCCGAAGCTATAAGCGCTCCCACTACGCCCCCACCCACGACCTGCCCCTGTGCACCGGCTAGGTAAACGGTAAGGCCCGTGATGCTTGGTGGTGCTGGTGGAGGCAAGATCGACCCAAGCAACGACAGAATCTCGAATCGGCCGTGGAGGGTGACGATGGGCGCGGAAGATGATGGTTGGCGCAACGTGACATTGGTTACGCAGCCAGTCGCACTAAGCACGCAGATACCACGTTGCTTCCTCCTAGCAAAAGCTGCTAAGCTGTCGCTCACATCGCAGCCCGAGCTAACCTCCATAGCATGGGCTCGGAGTGCATTAGCGCTGTCTCGGGTTATGATAATCGGAGGCTTGGGCTTGTTTTTGGATCCTGCCGGTCTGCCACGAGGCCTTCGTGCTGCTGAAGAGAGAGCCATACTAGTTTTGGATGAAATAGGAGGAACAGTGTTAGTAAGGTCTGCTCCCTCTGTCATTTGTGGACTGTTAATTAACTTTGGCCTGCTTTTTTTGTACCCGGAGAAGTCGCTATGCCGGTGTTTAAGTAGGGATGATTACAGCCATTAAATAATGATAACAACTCAAAAGAATGGTAGAAAGATTAGGAGAAGGTTAAGTAACACTAACCCTCTTAAGATTTTTTTATGTAATCTTCTTATTTCCTAACTTTCAACAGATTTTCTTCTCATGTCCATTGCCTTTCTCACCAAATACCCAAATCTATATCTATTTATGTTATCTACTGAAGTGATTTCTAAACAAATCTCAACGTTCATCTAGTCCAAGTTTCCTGATTTCAGATACTACACGAGTTAAAACATTGCTTCATAACCGTCATAACAAACAGATTCTTGCAAGGAAAACCGCAAAATGCAGGTGAAACTCGCGCAGATCAAAAGCAGAGGCTCTTAAATCGTGATGTATATTATGATAAAATTCAGATGGAACCCGAGTACTTCCTCCGTTCCTATATTATCGTTCTGTTTGACTTTTTTCTTTTTTTTTGTCAAATAAGCTGTTTTTTAAATGAAATTTGATGTATATCATTTTATTTTTTTCAAAATCATAAAAGACGTAATTTGTAGCATTTTAAAAGTTGTACGAAATATGTATTTTATGATTTTTTAAGAAAATAAAATAATATACGTTAAATTTACATTTAAAAAACTTTACTACCTCCGTCCGAAAATAATTATCGTTTAGCAATTTGCATACAGATTAATGAATCATTCAAAATGGTACACTTATTTAAGTTCAATTATTGTAGGTATGTTACATGAATATTTTTTCTCTTTCTTCCTACCAATCCTCTTTAATGAGAATAATAAATAAAAGGCAAATTTAACAAAATATGGGTAAATGTTTATTGAAATCCTATAACAAAAATTATTTTGGGATAAAAGAAACTTTAGTAAAACGATAATTATTTTAGAACAGAGGTAGTATATGTTAAAGTCAAATATGACGATAATTTAGGAAGGGAGGGAGCATATGATAGCGAAGATCTCGATGTCACTATATTATTGGAAGTTAAATATTCAAATGTAGTCCGAGTCTTCCAAAGTATATGGGAAAGATCAGAGTCTATAAAGTTCCATTTTTCTTCGCAAAAAAGGGGTCTATCATAACATCCGTTAGCCGTTTGTTGTTAAGATAGATCAAGAATGAGTAAATTTAACAGTTAATTATGTAGCACATAGAGAAGGTTGGTGCAACAAATTTGCCAACGCCTTGGCCCGGCAAGACTGGGCAATAGGGTTTTCATCAAGTCAATTAGGTAGTGAAACGATGAATTCGACTTGAATATGATTTAGTTGAATACCTAATGATTAATTCAAAACGGTCCTGCCGAGCCTAGCTAGTTTGAGCTTGGCTTTTTCAAGTAATTTGCCGAGTTCGAGCCGAGCTTACAAGAGGAGCTCGAGATCAGCTCAGTTACAAAACATCGGGTTTGAGCTTTGATCGCGAGTTTCTTCACGAGCAGCGAGCTCCAATTTGATGGCAAAAGAGGAATTGTAATTGATATTCGTTCTACATGATATCAATTTATCGAGAAAGAATTGCAGACTAATTGTTCGTGGTGTTCGTGAGTTCGTAGTACAAGCTGAAAGTCTTCCGCTTCGTTCTAGGGTACGAATTCTCACCAGGTAATCTGTAATACCCTATTATTGTACATTGAATTAACATTATTAGATTTACAATGGTCAATATTCAAAGTATTTTCGCAAAAAGTAAATATAGTCTAAGATGTGATCTAAAATGTGATTACAGATGTGAATCACATTCCAGACAACAATTCGCAGTGGAATAGTAAAACAGAAAAAGAACACAAGATGTAAACATTTATCTACAAGTAAAATATTTGCAGATGTGTCAATATGGTGAAACTTTCACTAGAAAAACCATTATTGATCAATACAGACTATTTTGACTCAAATAATAGTGAAAATCAAATGAAAAACACTTTATGAAGTAGATCTATCTAGTATAACTCAACTCGCCCAACAACAGAAGTATATGACTCGATTTGTATTACAAAAAAACACAAATGGTTGAAAAGAAATTCTCCAAGTAAAGGATAGTAGGAAGATGTGATTCAGAATGCAGATTGTCGTCACACAGTACGAACTGAGTGTTTAATCTTTGCTGAATTTCTATCTTCAATCTCTCTTGTGAGTGTTTGATCTGGTCATCCCTTTATATAGACTTCACAAAGTAACCTACTTAAATAAGAAAACAAGATATACACAAAAATACAAAAAAAACAGTCAATCGGATTAGGAAACTAATCATACCAAAAATATCTAATCAATCCCTGTAATTTAGTTATCAGAAAATCCTAAATCTAGCAGATCAAATCTCCAAAATATTTTGAGAACACGGTTTATAATGAAGATATTTACTATGATAAAAAAACTTTTTACTTTTTCTCCAAGGAATCTGAAAATTGGATAAACTAAAATACTAAAATTAAAATACTAAATAAATGACTAAGAAAGGCAAACAAAAATAAAAGATTTACCGGATCATACGATCCAACAATCTCCCCATTTTTGCCTTTCTAGTCAAAATACTAAAAAATTGAATGCATACCAACCAAAAATACTCCCCCTTGATTGGATGTGGACTATGCTTGAACTCCTCCTTGATTAGTAGAACCATACCCTTGATTAGTAGTACCATAAAAAATTATTCCCCTTTGATTGGACACTACTCCCCCTTGATTAGTAGTACCATCTCACCCTTTTGACCAAAAATCTCAAGAAGATGCCAGAAGAGTGAACCATATCCTGGACTGCATCCGAGACAACATCTAGAACTGCACGCGGGTCAACCCAGACGATAATTTAGGGACGGAGGGAGTATTACTTATGAAATAATTTATAAAAATATGGAGTATTAATTTTAATTCATTCAACAATTATAATTATTTCATAATTTGTCTAATACGACTTGAAATGGTTCTTGTACTTGTTAATTGGAAATGACTTTGTTACCCTTGGGAAAAAACACGTGCGAGACACGTGTTCAAATTTAACGGCAAAAAATTGATGAAATTGGACGGAGGAACCAATCTAAAAAATGGGACAGTACAAGGACCATTTATGTCACTAAAAGACCAATCACAAAAAGGGCTAAAAGTACAAGGACCAATTGTGGAGTTTGCCAAATAAAAAAATTTGGTAAGTTATGAAAATACTATATACTCTGATTATTTAGGATTAATATATAATTTAGTCCCTGAACTTGTCAACTTTTTCTACCTAGGTTACTATACTTGAACATTTCTTAAATTGGTAGTTAAACTGAGGTTTTGGGCTCTCAGTTAGTCCCTCAACTAAGGAAAAGTTAGTTTCTTATTTTATGACAAAAATGCCCTTACGTACTGATGACTGGGATCCGACATGGATAATATATATTTTTTAGAAGGCCCTAATTTGGTGCAACCATTTGACGGATCTCCATAAGATGGGTCAGACCATAGATCTCCCTAACGGTCCGACGGGAGATTATAACTACAACCACAATAAAAACAAGAGCAAAATTCCTTCTTAGTCGTTGTCCTCCTCACCCTCACTATCACCTCTTTGACTTTCAGTAGTTGATAAAGAAATACCAACCAATCGCCCCCACCGTTATCAACCCACTCACCAAGTAAACAATCTTGGTCGCAATCGCCATTATCACCACCAGAAACCCTGACGGTATTAAGCATATCACCACCAACCCCAGTATCCTCATAGGCACCCTAAACGGCCTCTTCATTGTCGGATATTTTTTCCTCAACCATACAAACAACGCAAATTCCAACAACATCCCTAAATCTGTACAAACAATTCATCAACGATATTATATCCGTAAAATATATAAATGGTACCCCCAATGATATCAACGTCAATAGTAATATCCCAATTTGAGCCCTAATTTAATTTGGCCTTAATTTGGTGCAACCCATTTGATTAGAGCCCTAATTTGAGCCCTAACTGGCTGGAATTAGACCAGTAAGCCTATTGTCATTCAAATTCAATTTCTTCAATCCAATGAGGTTAGCAATATCAGGCGAGATTGTCTCAGACCAATTCTGCTTTACAAAATTGATCACAGTAACGTCGCCATTCGAATCACATGAAATAAGATTCCAGTTATTACAAGGATTATCCCCTTTCCAATCCTCAGCCAATTTCATTGGGTAACCCAACACAGTGACAACTTCAAGCAATATAGTCACGGGAAACGCCGGTCCATTTGCAATGGTTGGAGCCGGACTAGCCGTTTGGGGCCGGGATAAAGGATTTGTAGAGCGTGGCCATGACGGAGCCTTCGTCGTTTGCGACGGAGACATGGTGGAGGAGGAGATCACAGTGGCAGTGATTATTATAGAAATACAGAAAAATCTTCGGACGAATTGCATTTTGTTTAGTAATTATGGTGTTACTGTGATTTCTCCTTCTCCGTCATTGCGAAAAATGAAAGGAGAGAGAAAATGAAGAGAGAGAAAGTGAATGAGGGAGAATGGTAAAGAGAAGAGAGGAGAGAGGAGAGAGAAGAAAAATTATAAGTACTAAAATAGGTAATGATACTTCCCAAGCTGGTATGTTGTCCACGTTAAATCATTGCACTTACGATCAAGGGGATTTTTGTCATATAAATAAGAAACTAACGCCTCAACTGACATCAGTTGAGGGACTAACTGAGAGCCCAAAACCTCAGTTTAAGTACCAATTTAAAAAATATTCAAGTACAGTAACCTAGGTAGAAAAAGTTGGCAAGTTCAGAGACCAAATTATATATTAATCCAATTATTTATAACAAATTTCTTATTTGTAGTAAAAGATAAAACTAGTTTATGAAGATATTCTCCTTAGCATAAAACAAAAACATAAAATTATACTTGACGATGCACATCTTTTACACACACAAAAACTGAACAAATAGTACTTTTATACGTCACGATGAACAACAATATACTTGACGATGCACATTTCTTAACACAAAAAATTACATTGACGATGCACACGATACACACTTATAATTGACGTGGCAAAACGATGCACATTTTTTAACAAAAAAATCACAAATACATTGAGGATGCACATTTCACACACATGACGATGCACAAATACATTTAAAATGCGTAATATGTTGATACAGGGATAATTTTGAAACAAATAGTTAATTTATCACTTAAAAGAGACTTTTTTTTTTTTTTAGGGAAACAGGAACGGCACCCTGCTAGATTTTATTAAATTAAAATAAGGAATACAAACTTGAGATGGACAACCAGCCTGGCCCTTATAAATGGGAGGACAAAGGAGCCTGACCTCGAAAGGAAATACATCGAAGAACAGAAACAAAAAGAAACAACAATTAAGTAACTCTAATATGAGGGGTGTCACTTTCATCTAGCAGAATAAGGCCTCGAATGCGCCGAGGTAAAGATTGCAAATTTGAAAATTCAAAGTCTCCGCATAAATCACAAGCAAGATTAGCCAAGCTATCAACAACTTTATTAGCTTCCCGATAACAATGTTAAAGCATATAGCGTCGAGTCTTCTGAATGTGAATAAGCTCACGAAAATAATAAGCATACTGCCACGGAGGAGAATGTCCCGAAACGAGACAATCATAGGTGACTTTAGAGTCCGTTTCAATAATAACATCAAATAACCCTTGGTTATTAAGCCATTGAAGGCCATAAAGAAGAGCACGAACTTCAGCTTCCATGTTGGAGCAAACTCCAAAATACCGAGAGAAAGCATAGATGATTTTTCCGGCACCATCATGCACAATGCCCCCCCCCCACCACCACCACCACAGCCCGGATTGCCCCGACTAGCGCCATCAGAGTTAAGCTTAATTCTCCCATACGGAGGTTTACACCAAAGAACTTGTTGAATAACAACCTGTTTACTGCGCATACATTTCACTTTCGAAGAGCCATGAATAACAGAGATTCGAAGGCCCTTAGCTTGGAAAAAAGCCGAAAGATCATTTTGAATAGCTTGGATAACCTTCCCAACTGGAAGTCTTGAGCTTTCAAAAACTGAGCTGTTCCTGAACTTCCATAAATGCCAAAGAATAATGGAAGGAAGGATAGAGCAAGCTTTGGAGTTTGCATTGCACCACCAGGCAAAACAATGTTGGGAAATAGAATGAAATGAAGAATGAATGTCATAGGCTGAACCAAAATATCTCCAAACGGCAACAGCAGTACTGCTAGACAAAAAAACATGCTCAAAAGTTTCTACATAACCCGAATCACAGCATGAACACTTGGATGCTAAGGAAAAACCTTTACTCCATAAACCCTCATCCAAAGGCAGTTTCTTAAGTGTCAACCGCCAGTGAAAAACACTGATTTGCCGTGGGAGGAAAGGATGCCATATAAACTTAGAAGACATCAAGGAGGGGTTAGCTGGCTTGATAAGGGAGTAAGCTGAACTGAAAGTGAACTTACCTGATGATGAAAGATCCCAGCATGGAACATCATCTACCTCAGCCAAGGTAATGCACTGATATTTAATTTTTTGAATGGTTGCATTCGACAGAATAGCAGCAGCAGCTTGATCAATGGAAGTATGATTCTGGAATATATCTTTAACACAAGTGATATAACAATCAGGAGGTCGAACTAAACAGTGACCCCGAAGCCAATTATCCTGCCATATAGAACAGGTCCCCCGACCAATAATCCAGAAAATATGATGATCAGCAAAGGGTCTAGCCTTGAGCAATCGCGACCAAACATGAGAACCTTTATGAGAAGAAGCACAATATTTAGCTCGCATAAATTTAGACCACAGATTAGATTGAGTTCGGAATCGCCACCAGAGTTTAATGCCGTAAGCTTGAATGATATCAGATAGGGAAGCTATACCGACACCCCCCTCCGACACAGGTTGACAGCAAGCTTTCCAAGATACCCAATGACTCTTATTCTTGCCATCAATTTGACCCCAGAAAAAATTAGCAAGAGCCCTTTCAATCGCGTGCACCACCGAAAGAGGAGGATCAATGGATGCAATTTGGTAAGTAGTAAGGGAATGTAACACATGTTTAATAAGGGTAATACGGCCAGCCGAATTCAAGAAAGGACTCATCCATGAATTTATGCGATTCTGTAATTTCAGAATTAAACCATCAAAATACTGCTTACGCTTCCTGCCAAAGTAAATTGGACAACCAAGATATGTGATGGGAAGATTGCCAGCCTGGTATCCCAAAATAGAAGCAATAGCTTGGGATCTAGAGACAGGAGTGCGAGGGTGAACATAGAAGGAACTTTTGCTAGCATTAATAAGCTGTCCTTACGCATTCTCATAAGCAGCTATCAACTCCTTATGCCTTAATAGAGAAGTTTTGCTCCCATTACAGAATATGACAATGTCATCAGCGAAAGCCAAATGAGAAACAATAGGGCAGCCACTAATCGTCGAATAAATCACATTAGAGAATTGGGAGTGGAGGCCGTCAAGGTTACGGCTAAGAACTTCTGCCGCAATGATAAAAAGACTCGGAGATAGAGGATCACCTTGACGCAAGCCACGGGAAGAAGGAAAATAACCCGTAGGTTCTCCATTAATCAGAACTGAAAACCAGTTGTCAGACAAGAGGCGCCAAATAAGATCAATAAATACTTCATTAAAGCCAAATTTTCGGAGAACTTTTGTAAGGAAAACCCAGGAGATACGATCAAACGCCTTGGCCATATCCAACTTCAAAATAATATTAGATCCCGGCACCCGCTTTCCCAAATGACACATCATTTCTTGAGCAAGTAAGATGTTATCCTGGATAATACGCCCTTTGGTAAAGGCGCTTTGATTGTCCGATATGATAGAAGGTAATACAGTAGCGAGTCTCGAGGACAAGATCTTAAAAATGACCTTGTTACAGAAATTACATAAACTGATCGGACGGAGATCCTTAAAAGAATTGGGTCTATCAACTTTGGGAATTGTGGCAATCAGAGTACTAGACCAAGCTCTAGGAAGAGAGAAACCTGAGAAAAAAAATCTAGAATAGCCTCACAAAAATCATGACCAATAATATCCCAGCAGGAAGTGTAGAATTTCCCAGTGAAGCCATCCGGACCTGCAGCACTATCACCACTCAGATTTTTAACACCAGTAAGAATTTCTGAAGACGAAGGAGGAGCAATAAGAAAGGAATTCCAAGCATTCGTAACCAAATTCGGGATCATATTCAGGTTGTAGTCCTGAGAAACCCCCTCCGCTTGAAGCTGATATTTAAAATACTCCACAGCAGCCTGTTTAATTAAGCGAATGAAAACAAATATAATTGACTTTAGCGGTTGAATATTCTACAAAATAGTATCGGCCCGTAATTTTTACTTTTTATTTCTCAAAGCCCCATCAACATTAACTTTAACCCAACCTATACTCGGAGGAGTCCAGCGAACCACTTCCCCATAGCCTCTATTGAGTGCACCTCTACTCCACGATATGCTAGTTGTCAACATAAATGTTCTATATTCTATTTTAGAACGTTTTAAAATGAGTGCTTTTTTTTTTTTAGAAAAAAATTCAAGCAAATTATCTATAATACATATATTAATTCTGAGATAAAAAATAAAGACAAACTCATTAATTTGACACCACTGATTTGAATGATATTTTGAGGGCATTAAACGAAAATTGAATCGAGTTAATTCCTTTTTAAAAACTCGTGTAAAATCAATAAGTGACACTTATTTTGAAATTGAGAGAGTAATATGATAGTATGCTAAGCAACTTTTCATTAATTCTGATAGGGCAAGTTCAATGGTAGTCCTTGCCCATAGAGATCAAATTCAAAATTTGGTGAAGTCATTCACATAGTAGCAATTTTGCCACCTCTCTTAGGGCTAGTCTAACAATAGGTATCAAAACTAAATTTTGATACTTAATTGAAGGTCCTAGCATCTCCAATAGTCAAAATAAATGGTAGCAAATTTTGTCTTAGTCCTAAGGGCAACTCCAACAATAAGTCTTGGCCCATAGGTATCAAAATTAAATTTTGATACCTATTGATACTATTAACAAGGTGTCAAATTATAATTTTCAATAATATGTATCAAATTCATGGTATTAAATTTATTTTTGATTTTTTATAACTTTATTGATACTTTATACATTATTAATTATTTAAAGTATGACGGTTGTTTTAATTAATTAATTTTTTAAAAAAATAAAAATTTTTAAAAAATTATAGTCGTCATTTGTCATGATATAAAAATCAAAATAAAATATGAATTAATGATAATTAATGATAATTTGATACCTTATAAATAGTATCAATAGGTATCAAAATTTGGTTTTAATACCTATGGGCCAAAACACATTGTTGGAGTTGCCCGGACTAATACAAATTTTGTTACCCTTTATTTTTACTATTGGAGATACTTGGACTTTCAATAGGTATCAAAATTTAAATATGACCCCCTTTGTTGGACTTACCCTTATTCACAACGCTTAAATAACTCTAGTAGGCGATGGAGTAGACAATTTTTTGATAAGGGACTCGCAAAACAAATTTAAAGGAAAGATTGTTTATAGAATGCGTGTTTGACATAGTGAATTAGTGACATGATCTTAAGGTTTTGAATTTCTTTTATAATGATTAAAAAAAAAAGTAAGTGAGAGATATATTGAAAGTTAAAAGATCAAAGCGAGAGAAAATTCATAATCATAAACCCAAGTCACTGGCCTATCAAGAACGAACCAATGAAATACGTAGAGGTAAGACGAAAAGAAAAACAAAAAAATTACCCGGGTCCGCTCTCCTTGCGTGGTTTATTTTTTGGTCTTACAAGCTTTCTCTTACTTTTCTTCAAATATTACAAACAAAAACTAAAATTTTTAAAAATCAAGTCATTAAACCACAATGCCAAACATGCCCAACTCTATCCATTTTGGCGAGTTATATTTTGACTATTTAAATCAAATTTAATTTAACCATTTTGTCCTATACTTGTCAAAAATACATTTACAAGAAGTTACGAAATGAAGACTCATCTCATAAAGACCCTCCATTTCTGTTCACTTTCTTTTTCTTTCTTACACTACAACAAAAATGACTTTTAACAACGTTTTTAAAACGTTATTATAGACTTTTGACAACGTTTTGAAAAACGTTGTCTAATCCAACGTTGTTATAGGTTGTAGTTATAGACAATGTTTTTAAAAACGTTGCAAAAAATGTTGTTGAAACCCCTTCCAAGTTGAAATTCCATTCTTTGAAGCTTCATTAGACAACGTTTTAAAAACGTTGTCTTAGGTCTAAGACAACGTTTTTTTTTAAATGTTGTCTTAGGTCTATGACAACGTTTTAAAAAAAATATTGTCTTAGATCTAAGACAACGTTTTTAAAAAATGTTGTCTTAGGTCTATGACAACATTTTAAAATGTTGTCTTAGATCTAAGACAACGTTTAATACAAAACGTTGTCTTAGGTCTAAGACAACGTTTTTTAAAAACGTTGTAATAGACTTAAGACAACGTTTCTAAAAACGTCCTTAAGGGGTGGCTCAGTGGTAGAGCTGTGGCTTTACAGAGTGTGAGGTCTCAGGTTCGATCCCTTCCCACGCCCCCTTAGGACATCAAAAAAAAAAAAATAAAAAACGTTTCTAAAAACGTTGTCTTAGGGCCTGTTTGTTAAAACTGAAAATTAAGCTCTGAAAACTGATTTCTGAAAAAATAGAGCTTAAAATATTAAGACATCATCTTTTGACTTAAAATTTTGGCTATTTTTAAGAGATACTTAATTTATTAAGTGATATAATATTGCATTATCAAACAATCTTATTTTTAATATCACTTAAAACTTTCCTAATTAAGCTCTTAATTGGGTTACCAAACATGCCCTTAGACCTAAGACAACGTTTTTAAAAACGTTGTCTTATGTGTTAGATCTTTTTTTTTTTTTTTTTTTACATTCCCAGAACCTGTCCGTAACCCATTCCTGTCTCCGCACCTCCACATCCACCCACATATCACAGCCACCCACATATCACAGCCACAAAATTATAAAATTACAAAATTAAAGTTGCCAAAGAAGTTTTTGTATTTAATTAAGATGCAAAAATTCATCACTAGTCCAAAATTATTCATAAATATAGAGAAAGATTCAATATAAAATCATAACAACCAAACAACGATCTAGTGGTCTTTAACTTAGTGGATATGAAGAGTGCTTGTCACTCGACCAAGCTCAAGAAGGAATGCTCCGACATCATGCATGTAACTGCGAACCAAGTGGCATTAGTCTGGATTATCCTTCACCCAATTAAGTCTGAAACGCTCGATTGTGTCGCAATCGACCAAGAAAGTGCCTATCACAGGTAAAAGATAGATAAATATACTCAGTTTCTTCTTGAACCAATCAAAAAGTCCATGTCCTCTAGAGTATATGAAACTTTCTAAATTACTCAACTTAGGGCAGCAGTGACTGATTACTCATTTTAGCACATACATTTAAGCTATTGGCAACGTTGTAGAGCAGTGGGTCTCGTGGTTGAGTAATTTGTACATGTGAGAGTCAATCTGTATTGTAATATAGATTAGATAGATTCTCTCTATCCCAAAAAAGACGTTCAGGGACAAACACCAACTGACCGTTGCCATGATATAGTGCTACTCCATTGAGTTAAAACTTATTTGAAAAACAGTCTCATCTAGAATGAGCAAAAAATATTCTTTATATCTTCTATCATAGAGAAGAGAAAAAATAAGGAAACAAATAGGCAGAGAATGTTTTTTTTTTTTTTTTTTCGGCGAAAGGAGACGGCACTCCCTAAATATTATTAATTAAGTAAAAAATTACAAACGAAGGTGGGGGACATGACAACCTCAACCACCGAAAAAAGATACAGAAGGCTTAAAGCCGGAATAGAAGAAAAGTAACTACGGGGAGGGGCCAGCTTCTAAAGAGCTGCCCATTACATAAGGGGAAAGGGGAAAACCAAGGAAAACCCGAACAGGCCAAAACCAAACAATAGTGGACGACTCGTCCCCAGAACGCATAACTCGTCCCCAACAAAGGGACGACTTGCTGCTTCTTCTAGAACCAATTCGGTTTTCTACTTCCCGAAGGATCTCCCTCATGATTGCCGAGGTTCTTATAGACTGGATCGTGCTTCCATTCCGTATGTTAGGCTATAATTGCGTGTTTGGTTTGGTCTTTCTGCTGATTCTGCTGCTGAGGTTTCTTCATATGGCTGGTTCTGGCGTGCGGCTCTCTTGGCCTTTATGGGCACGAGTCGTCTTTCAGGGGACAACTCGTCCGTTTTTCCTCTGTTTCTGTCGTCCCTTTGTAGGGGACAAGTTCGGCTTCTTGGGGACGAGTCGTCCTTTAGGCTGGAGCTTCTCCCATTCCCCCTTTGTAATGATCAGCTTGTTAGATGCTGGTCCCCTCCCCCTTTTTTCTTTACTTTTCTATTTTGGCTATAAGCCCTATGTATTTTCATTTCCGGTGGTTGAGGTTGTCATGTCCCCCACCTTGTTTGTAATTCTTTTCGTTATTAATAAAATTTAGGGAGTACCGTCTCCTTTCGCCAAAAAAAAAAAAAACCCGATGCTCAATCCCTCCGCCTTCACACCGAACGATTGCAATAAACCTGGTCATTTACACAGCCGTTCCCGCGACTTACTCTTCCCCCCCACGATAACGATAACCGCCGACGTCTCACTCCCCCGTTTAATGCTTTACAAATTCGCTCCATTACCAGCATTGTAAACGTTATCATCAACGTTATTACTACTATTATTATCAATATTATTATTAGTATTATTATTATTATTATTATTGTTAGGCCTAACCATTAGGCCAAGCCCAAATCAAAATAAACAAAACCAATTAAGTACCAAAATAAATTAGGCCCAAATAGATAAAAGTTTGGCCCAAAAGTGTAACACACCAATTTTTTTTTTGAAAATTCATAATTTTACAATTATAAGATTTATAAAATCAAAGAAATTTCGGGTATATTACAAAGGCATACTTCCAATTATCTGGGCATGAACTACTAAGTTAACCACTTTTTCAGAAACTAGAGCGGCTGCCACTACTACTTCCCGCAGACCTCAAGGAATGAATCCAATGCCATATGGTATGAATTATGTCGAAGGGACCAGTTCTCGTGCTACCCTTTGATTCCTACAGCATAAACCATTCCAAATAGACATGCCAATCTCAGTAGGTCTGCTTCTGCTACCACATACTGGAGCCTGTAGGCACCAAGAACAGGCCGCAATAGGTAGAACTGTACATTACTAGATTATGCTGGCTGCAGTCAAGATAGAACTTGAGGCTACAGAAACTCGCAGTTCTATCATAAAAACTCTAATCACCCTTCATCATCAAGCCAAGGTTAGGATGCAAATCACTTAAAAGCATGTAGTTAAGAGCATTATGTTTATATCACTCTATACTTGACACTAGTGATTCAAATCAATCTTAGTAATCTGAGATTTATGAATCGAAGAAGCATTAGGAATTACCTTGAGGTTGCTAAGAAAACAATGATGAATAAAGCCAGAGTTGTAGTTGTAAAAGGTGTAATTTTTCACTGTCGTCCCCCTTGCATTAAAATCATACTTATTCTCTGATATGATGTTCCATATCTTACTTCATTGGATCCTGGTTCATCAGGTGTAACCCATGCGATTATTACAGCTTTTCCATCATAATCACCTTGGGTAATGTGCACCTGCAGCACCAGGCTTGAAGTGGTTAACACTATAGACATATAACACATTGTAATTAAAACTAACTAGAAACGAAAAACGGGGAAGATTTTGATGTGGCTACACAAGTTATACACTACACCTTTACTTCGAATATTAACCTACGCAACAAACATTTGAAGATAGCAGACAAAAGTATAAATTGGTATAGAGGAACCATTGCCAAGGACAAATAAATTGGATATATCCCAACGGACAAGTACAAACTTCTCAAGGCACAAAGAATTAAATTCGTAGGGAAAATTAGGAACAAACAAGAAGAAAAATTAAAATTCATACTAGTAAGCTTTATTTGTATCATACCTGGCAGATGGGGTAAGCTTCGAGAGGATGATGCGTATTGGGGAACCAGGTGAAGTGTGTGACCATCTTGGACGTCTAATTCATATTAAGTATAACATCTAACTGATTATTAAATTCAAAATACATACTGTCAATGAAGTAACATATTCATTCCTTCATAAAATCTTTGAAGAAAGAGAAAAGGATACTATAATATGAGAGGCAATGGTCATCGTTCAAGACCCTTCCAGCGTATAATATACGCTGGTGCTGCGTTAGGATACTTGTAGCCCTAGCAACTTGCTCTTTCAATTGAGTCACACGAATCTGCATAGCATGAAGAAATAGTAAATAAATTAATTGAATGAAATACACATTTGGTAACAAAATCGAAGTACTAGATTCTGTATGTCAAAGGCAATCCTGAAAAATGAATTAATGACCATTATACTGCAGCCACTAGATCGATAGAAAAGCGAATTGTGGATGGCTAGCTACCTGCTTATTCACTCGCCAAAAAAACATTTGTGAGTCCAATATATTAATTTTGATATTGACTGATGGGGTCCTCCCAAATACATGCAACACGTGTCTTCCACGTAGTCCCCAAGTGGGCCCAGGGGCCACGTCGGCAGTAAGAAGCTCGGACCCCCAGGCCGAGGTCGTCGGTCAAACCAGACCTCGGCGCGACCTAAGACCCAAGTCGTCACCGAGGATGACTACATACGAGGACCCCCGCGCGACCTTGGAGCAGGTCGGCCTCACAGCATTAAATGCCCACAGTATGTCAGTACCTACTCCAACAAACCCCATACATTCTCATTAATGGCAGCACCCCTTCTGGCGTGTGGCGGCGCCCATGATTATCAACCTCCCATTCCCTCAAATCAGGGAAGATATTACCTGCTCACCTACTCTGACAACATGTCCAGCATGGCCATACTTCAGCATGGACATCTTCCTCCTTTTACGGGTGACACACCAAACACCAGCACTGCATCACCATTGGCTATAAATACCAGGAACCAGAACGCATTCAGGACTAAGGTAACATTTACTCTCTACAAGACAAAGCTTCTTCATAGTTCATTTACTCTCAACTACCATATCACCTGTATTCAATACACTGCCTGTGCACTCACGAGAGCCTCACATAAGCCTCTCAGCCCCTCTTAACTCCTCATACTGATTCTTACGCCGGAGGGTCATAGTCGGGTCAAACCCCCGACACCCCTAACGGTCTTTGTTTTGGCAGGTTGTGTAAGGTCCCATAATCAAATCCCTTCCAAAGAACGCCTTTAGAGAGCCGAGGCATCTTGACCAAGGAAACTTGCTACACACGGAGCTGACGTGGTCACCCAAAACCATTTCTGCGTGATCAGTTTGGTTCCGTTGCCGGGACATCCTAAAAATCTTCAAAAAAAACAAAAGAGTAAATGGCCACTTCCAAGCAAACTCCCACCAAACAGCCACTTCCTCCAACTCCTTCAATAGCTCCTCAAGCGGAGGTACAGCCCCCGCGAGCCACTGAAATGACCACCGAGCAACCCCCTAATCCCGTCCTCGAGACGCCGATCAAGGCCGCTGAAACAGTGAGGGCCTTGAAACCGGCTCAGACGATAGCCAAAAGGAAACAGCCAACTGGAAAAGAGAAAAAGACGAACAGCGGGCAGCGAAGGGAGAGCCTGCTCGCGAGCAACGTAAATACGGGGACAGCTCCCCGCACAGAAGGAACACCCTCAGCTCGAGCAGAGCCAAGGCCCCTCACTCAAAAAGAGTGGGACTTGGCCGAGTTAGAGCATATTCGCAGGGAGAAAGCTTACCTCGAGAGACAGAGGGAGCTAGAAAGACGCGAGCACGAGCTGACACGTCGCGTAGTCGCCCCTCAACGTGATGCCGGGCAGGGTGAAGGTCGCAGAGAAAGCACCCACCGCGGACAGACTGGAGGATCACAAGGGCGACCTCGCTCACGAACCTCTGGCTCCAGTGCAACTGTACGGAGCGTTCATGAGAGAGTTGCTGCACAGAAAGTTAGTGTTCATGATAGGATAGCCCGACCAGATGAGCGGACTCGACAAAGGGGGAGTATGCACTCGAGAATTTCGTATTCTTCGAGGTCGCATAGGGAGCAGGAGCCCACCAGAGGGAGATCTCAAACCAGGGCCAGATCGGGACATCGCCCGCGATCTCCCACCCCAGAAAAAAGTGAAACTCGATCGAATGCTTCCTCGTTCAAAAGACGAAGAGGAGAAGGAAAACCTCCTCGCCCAGAACAGACGAACAGAGAAACCACAGCTGGGACCGTGCTCAACCAGCTTCGCGAGAGGTTAGACGCCTTGGAAACAGGCAACCTCTCCATCAAACCCCGAGACCAGTTCGCCCCATTTTGCAGAAGAATCAGAGATACCTCACCGGACTCCCGCCTGAAACTCCCTGCCCTCAAGTCGTATGAAGGCAAGACAAACGCCAAAGAGCATGTCTCTAGCTTCGAGGCGAAAATGGGCATTTGCACCAACAAGTTGGATCTATGGTGCAAAGCGTTTCTGAGCACATTTGAAGGAGCTGTGTTAAAGTGGTTTGAAGAGCTGGAAAAAGGGTCAGTCGCCGATTGGCATGACTTTAAAAAGAAATTCTTGGAGAAATTCTCATCGGCTGGCGACCTTCCCAAGAGCCAGTCCGACCTGGCCAAGTGCAAACAAGGCGAGGACGAGCCCCTCCAGGATTATCTGAAAAGATTCAAGGAAGTCGCAGCCGAGCTGCAGAATGTCCCCGATCAAATGATCATCCTCTGTTTGCCGGAATCCGGCCGGAATGATGACCCACGAGTTCAATCTCGCACGACACGCCACTAGTGCAGCCATGTACCTCGCTGCGCAAAGATCGGGAAACGAGCGAGATTGAATCTAAAAAGAACAAGGGAAAAGGTCAGAAAGCAAGCCACTCCAAGGAGGTCGGCAGTAAGGAGTCGAGGAAGGAGCAATCTGGATACAAGGGGAAAAGTAGCAAGTTCCACAAGAAGGACGAGCACTTTACTCTCTCAATGCCGCCGAGAGCACATAATGAACGTGCTGTTTCGAGAAAACAAGATCCAGAGGCCCTTCCCAATGAAGGAACCAGAAAGACCCAGGAACCCGAACAAGCGTTGTGCTTACCACAACGAGATTGGACATAGCACCGAGGACTGCAGAGAGTTGAAAAGAGCAATCCAAAAATTGGTAGACCAGGGATCCCTCAGAAGGTTTGAACGGAAGGAAGGCGAGCAACCACCTCGGCCAAGAGACCCTCCAAGGGTTGACGTCCCCGCAGTCGAGGATGCCGAGGTCCATACAATACTTGAGGATACGAGGAGTATCACTCAACTCAAGAATACCATCCACAACTTGGACAAGACGTTCAGCCCACTTCCGTAGAGAGACGAGGAGGGGATAGTTTTCTACCCAAGCGAGCTCGCCACCAACCCCGTTGCCAAGGAACAACCTCTAACACTCCGAGTTCAGATTGGAAGTCGATTTGTAAGAAAAGTCCTGATTGACACTGGGGCAGGAAGAAACGTGATGTTTGATTCCTGCTTCAGGGCGTTAGGGTTTCAGGACGCTCATCTTACTCCATGCGGTGTACAACTGGAAGGATTCACAGGCCACAAAGCCAGGGCCAAAGGAATGATCACCCTCCAAGTCACCCTCGGCGAGCAGGAGAGGACAAGGACCGAAGATGTCACCTTCCTCGTCCTCGACCTGGTGTCCCCATACAATGCCATTCTCGGGCTTCCTGCCCAAATCAAGTTCGACATGGTCTCCTCCCCCGCACATCAAAGGATAAAATTCCCAACAAAACAGGGTATTGGAATGATGAAGAATGATCCCAAGAGCACCCTGAACTATCTGAAGCTCGTGAGACAGAACGAGGAGAAGAGGAAAGTGATGACAACAACCTCAGGAGGCCACCATGAAAGAAAGGAAGCCGAGAAAACGGCTGCAGAGACCAGTGAAACCAGCAAGCTCGCCAGAGAGGCCGAGCTCAGTCAGACAGAGGCATAGCAATCAAAGCGGGCTAAGAAAAATAGCCCGCAAGAAAAAGATGGCACGGACCCCAAAACTTCTGACGATGTCGATTTTGGACCGGATGCCCGAGGACCCAAAGTGGTGGTCGTCGAAAGTCTGGATAATCGGAACAAAGCTGACATACTGCCTCACGAGAACATCGACGAGGTGGTCATAAACTTCGACTATCCAGAGCAAAAGATCAAAGTTGGAATGGAGATACCCGAGAATGAGAGGGAAGAAATAATCAGGTTCTTGCGAGCTAACAAGGACGTGTTCGCATGGAAGGTCGAGGATATGCAGGGCATCGACGAAGAGGTTGCTGTGCATAAACTAAGCGTGGACAAAACCGTCACACCTGTTCAACAGCGACCTCGAGTCTTTTCGCCAGAAAAGCAAGCTGCGGTAAAGGAAGAGATCGAGAAGCTGCTGCGAGCTGATATCATCGAAGAGATCCTCTACCCGACCTGGATTGCCAATGTTGTGATGGTGAAGAAGACAAGCGGAAAGTGGCGAATGTGCGTGGACTTCACCGATCTCAACAAGGCTTGCCCTAAGGGCGGTATCCCCCACGAATAGACCGGCTCGTTGACGCGATTGCAGGCCACTGGATCCTAAGCTTCATAGATGCCTACTCGGGGTACCATCAAATCAGAATGTGGTTAGCCGACAAGAAGCTGACTGCCTTCCGAGCTGCAGGTGCCCTTTACTGTTACAAGATGATGCCATTTGGGCTGAAGAATGCAGGAGCTACCTACCAAAGAATGGTTAACAAGGTGTTCGGTGAACAGCTCGGCCGCAATGTAGAAGCATATATTGACGACATGGTCATCAAAACCAAGGACACCAACCACATCGACGACCTGCATGAAACGTTTACCAACCTCAGGAAGAATGGAATGAAATTGAACCCTACCAAGTGTGCCTTTGGGGTAACGGCAGGGAAATTCCTCGGGTATATGGTGAATGAGAGAGGCATTGAAGCTAACCCGGAGAAAATTAAAGCCTTGGTGGACATGCGAGCTCCGACCTCAATACAGGGAATTCAACAGCTAAATGGTCGCATCACAGCCCTAAGTCGGTTCATCGCAAGAGCAGCTGACAGAAGTTTACCTTTCCTGAAAGTGTTGCGAGGAAGGAAGAACTTTGCATGGAACGAAGAGTGTGATAAGGCCTTTGCCGAGCTAAAAGAGTATCTCGGTAGCCCACCGTTACTCTCTAGCCCGGCGCCAGCCGAGGTCCTTTCCATCTACCTCGCCGCGACTGACTTTGCTGTGGCAGCAGTCTTGCTTCGAGATGACAAGGCCACCCAAAGACCAATCTATTATGTCTCGCATGCGCTGTCTGATGTCGAGACGAGGTACTTGAACGTAGAAAAGGTGGTCTTAGCTTTGATCATAGCGGCCAGAAGATTGAGGCACTACTTCCAAACTCATGCCATGATAGTCTACACCAACCTGCCCCTCAGACAAATCCTTCATAAACCGGACGTCGCGGGAAGGATGATGAAATGGGCCGTCGAGCTATCAGGGTATGACATTACTTACGAGCGGCGAAAAGCGATCAAGGCCCAGTTTTTGGCTGACTTCATCGCTGAAACATCATTCGTAAGGGATGACACGGTTGCAAGCGAGGAAGCGAGCACTTCTGACAGTCATCCCAGCTCGCCCATAGGAAGAACGAAATCAAACGGGTCTAGGCCGCCAACCTTTTGGACAGTTTACGTCGACGGCTCAGCCAGCAAGAAGGGCAGCGGTGCAGGTCTATCCTTGCTTTCCCCGGAAGGAGAAGAGATCAGCAAAGCAATTCGCTTCAAGTTCCCAGCGTCGAACAATCAATCCGAGTACGAAGCACTGATCGCTGGAATTGAACTGGCCAAAGAAATCGGGGTGGAAAGTCTCGTCATAATCAGTGACTCACAGCTCGTTGTAAGGCAAATTTCCGGGGAGTATGGGGCCATTCACCCAACTTTGTTGAAATCTTGCGGCGAGAAACTCTTGCGGATGACATATTGGGAACTACAACAAGTAGGCCAGGAGAACAACGCTCGAGCAGATTACTGTCAAAGATAGCTTCGGCGAGCTCGAAGACCTTCGGGAGGAATAATGGTTAAATTTTGGAAGTTCCCTCCATCAACAAAGTCTGTTCTACCTATCATCCCCACTCAAAGATCTTTGGATTGACGAGATCCAAGAGTATATCGAGTGGGAACACGGCTGACGACAAAATCATGGCCCAAGTCACGAGGAAGCGAGCGGCAAGGTACTTGTGATTGAAGGTTCCCTCATAGGAAATCCTTCACCAAGCCACTACTCCGATGCGTGCGACCGGAGATCACGAAGGATCTCCTCGGCGAGGTCCACGAGGAGTATGTGGGGACACCCGGAGCGAGGACCCTTGCGGCCGGATCATCTTCCATGGGTACTACTAGCCGAGCTTGAGAAAGGATGCAGAAGCGTACGTGAGAAAATGCGACAAATGCCAGAGATTTGCAGACATTCCTCGGCTTCCAGCAGTCCCTCAAACTCCAGTCATCGCAGCTTGGCCCTTTGACATGTGGGGAATAGACATCATCGGCCCTTTCCCTAAAGCTAAGGGAAACTGCGAGTTCGTGATCGTCGCGGTTGATTATTTTACTAAGTTGGTGGAAGCTAAGCCGCTAGCCAGCATCGCCGAGGACAAGGCCATCAGTTTCGTGCATGATCACATCTGGTGTCGATTTGGGTTACCACGAGTAATTGTCTCGGACCATGGTACTCAATTCTCAACCAAGTTCACGGCGGCGAGCGCATGAATGTCAAGCTTGGATGTCCTCGGTAGCCCATCCCAGGGAACGGCCAGGTGAAGCGGGAACAAGCAGATCCTCCACGCTCTAAAAAGAAGCCTAGACGAGAAGAAAGGCAGGTGGTACGACGAGCTCCCTGCTGTGCTTTGGAGCATTCGCACCTCGGTCCGAGGACCAACAGGAGAAACCCCCTTTGCCCTAACTTACGGCTCTGAGGCCATGGCACCCGTCGAGATGGCCCTTCCAACCCTCCGAGTTACTCACTTCAACGAAGCAACCAACAGAGAAGCTCGGACACTTGACTTGGACCAGCTCGAAGAAAAGAGACTTGAAGCAAGGATGAGGATGGTCAATTACAAGCAACTAGCCAAGAGCCATCACGACAAAAGAGTGAAGCCAAGATTCTTCTCTGTAGGGGATTGGGTACTTCGAAAGATCGAGGTCACTGGGCGTAATGCGACGAGGAACAAGCTCTCACCTAATTGGGAAGGACCCTATCAAATCACAGGCATGATCAGAGAAGGCACATACAGGTTGGTTGACCAAGACGGAAAAGAGCTAAAAAATCCATGGCACGCCGACCACCTTCGAAGATACTATCAGTGAATGGGGAAAAATGTTGTACATCATTGTGAAATTGTAAACATGTTTTTATCAATGAAATTACGAGTTTGGCATTCCTAATCTACATTTATTCCCTGAAACTTAAAATAAACACAAAGGCTCGTTCTTCGCCAAAGAACTCAATTAAATAAGTTCCTCGCCTAAATACGGTGGAACCTCTAAACTCACTTACGAGCTAATATGATTAAGTTCCTCGCCTAAATATGGTGGAACCTTTAAACTCATTTACGAGCTAACATTCCTCGCCAAATAAAAGGGCGGAATCTCAACGCTCAACTAAAGTTCCTCGCCAAAAACAAAGGCGGAACTTTACTCAAACGAGGAGTTCACCTCACAAAAACTGAACACTTGAACAAACTCAAACCAAGTAGCCACGTTTGAAAATTACTATGGCAATTCATTAAGGATAAAATCAAACAAGTAAAATAAAGCAAAAATACTTTACATTGCACGTCGGCACTAAGGCCAGTGTTTACATCGGCACAAAGGCCAGTATCAAGTTACATTAAGATTTACAAAAGAGTGGAAAGCTCGGCATAGCGAGGAGATTATTTACAAAGCCCTATCAGCATCCCGGCTCGTCTTCTCGCCCTCAAAATCCCTCAGCCTAGCATCCCCATCAAATGTGGCAGCGGGGTCCGCCTGAAGGATGTCCACCACACTCCTAAAATTATGGCTCAAAGGAGTGGGTGGAGTCCAAGGACCCTTGCCCTGTTCAGCATCATGGGCATGCAGGGTGACGAGCTCCTCCGCCGTGAAAGGCACCAGCTCGTGCCCGCTCCTCGCCAGGTCACTGAAAAATTCACACTGGCCCCATTCTAGTAGACGGCTGAGGCGGACTCCAGAGCCAGCGGCCACCCTCAGGACGTGCTCCCTGCCCCGGATGTAATAGGGGACAATCACCTCGCCGAAGGCAGGAGACTCCTGGAATTCCTTCAAGACCTGATCCCGAGGAGGGTTCGCCTTGGCAGCAGCAAGCTCGCGCTCTAGTTGAGCCACCCTCTCCTCGGCAGCTGAAGCTCGTTTCTCCAGCTGCTGCTTATCCTCGGACAGAATGTCCCTCTCCTCGGTCAGCCTAGTCACCGAACCTTGGACCCTCTCAAGATTTTGCTCAAGTTTCTTCTTGAGGTCCTCGGAAACGGCGAGTTGGGCCTTGGCGCGCTTGGTCTCCTCCTTTGAGGCACGGAGATCGCTGATCAACCGGCCTTGTTCATTATTTTGCTGAATCGCTCAGCCGTCAGCTTTTTGACCTCGGAGCGAGAATCGCTGAGCTCGCAACCGAGGGTATGCAAAGTCCCCGCCAACTGCATGAACAAAAATAACTTCATCAGGCAAGGAAAACAAACCACTTCATAAAGTAGAAGAAAAACAACAGAGGATACCTCTCCAAGAGCAAGGCCCGATGTTCCGAGAAGCTGCATCCTCCCCATCTCGGACATCCTCTCCACAAGTTTATCATCTAAGCATCGGAGGAGGATGCCCTGGCCAGCGACGACGGCGTCCGAGGACCGGTCAATCGAGGCCACCACGTTGCTGAGACTGGGGACCTGCCCAATGGCCTTCGCCAGCTCGATCCCGCCAGCGCGGCTGGTGGGAACCTCGTACCCCGGCTTGAGCCACAGAGGCACATCGGCAGAGTGGGGGGAGCCAGCTGGTTCGGAGGTCGGAGGCGCGGCTGAAGTCTCCTCGGCTCTATCCCCAGCCTCAGAAGATGGTTGCTCCGCCCGGCTACCTTCCCCAGCTCCTTCAACAGTTGCAGCAGACCCCTTCTCGGCGGAAACCTTCTTCCTCTTGCGAGAAGGTTCCGAGGCCGTCGACGACTTGGACCGGGTTGTTTTGGTCCCGGCTGTTTCTCGGCGACACGGTCCTTGGTCGCCGGGGCCACGCCATGGTCGGAACCACTGGGCGATCCCGGCATCTTTAGCGGCTGGAGGTTGACGGGTAATGCCTCCGCTCGAGCTCTGGCAGCCTCAGCCAGGCCACCCTTAGAGGCGAGGAACTTGTCAAGATTAAACATCGCTGAAAAAAAAAAAAAGAGAAGTCAGATAACCGAGTTGAAACTAAAGACTCAAGATTAAATTACAAATAAGAGTTAAGGGTTTTCAGATTTTACAAGGGTCGCATCCCTTCTCCAGCTCGCCCTTGCAGGATGGGCATTGCTCGCAGAAGAGCAGTCTCTGGTGCAAGCACCAGCCCGGAAAACTTTTGACCTCGGGCATAGCACATAGGGGCACGACATTCCCCACCTCTTTCCTCGAAAGGCCTGCCGCTCGCAGCAACCCTTCATCCTCGAGGAGCCTCCTCCAATGATATAAGCGGCGAGATCTTCCCCTCGAATCCGAGCTCCCCTCAATGGCGGCTTTCGCTGCTCATAGGTAAAGCTCGTCCCTTTGCGCGGGGATCTCGAGCGCCTCGTTGGCAAGGGAAAATTCCATCCTCGGCGGCTCTCAACCCCGATCACTTTATCAGCCCAACCACTTACCTTGTTGGGAGTCTCGGTAAACAACTTCACCCCAAAATTTTGGGACTTGCAGTTAATCCGAGTTCGATCTAAGGTCTGGCAAACAAGGAAGTAGTGGCGGAAGAGATTGACACTGGGTTCAAATCCGAGCAGCCAGAGTAGCGCGCAAAACTCATCGGCATCCTCACGGTGTTGAGGGAGAGATCGAGGATGGCGGACATCTCGCTCAAGAACGAGCAAAAGAAGGGGTCCAAAGGGAGACGAAGACCGACCTCAAAGAAACTGAGATAGAAGCCAACTCGGCTTCGCAAACCCCTCAGCTTTGCCAGATCATCGCCAGCTATAAATGACCCCCGAAAGTCGTTGAAGGCATGATTGTAGTTGTTATTCCAAAGGGTCAAGTCTTTAGCACTGAGTTGATTCACCCAAGCCTTGGGGGCTCTGCTGGTCTTAGCCTCAGGTTGCTTAGAATCAACTCGGCTTGATGTGGAAGCTCCGCCCCTTGTCCTCGCCATCTGTACAGAAGCAGACTCATTAGACGACCTCAATTTGCGAGCGGATAAGGGGCCGCGAGCTAACATCTTGTATCTCTTCTGGCCGGCACGCGGCCTCACGGGCTTGGGGACCTCGCGAGTTCTAGCCCGGCCAGAGCGAGCTTTCTCTGCCTCAATGGCCTCACGCATTTTTCTCTCTCGGTTTGCCTTAATGCGATCTATCACCTTCTGAACGGTAAAATATTGGTGATAAAGCTCGTCTATAACCTCACTAGGCAGAATTATTAACATAGGTGTCGACGAGGGAAGGTCGCTAACAGAATAAAGGTCGTCCGCGACCACAAAGAAAGCCTCTACCTCTATACCCTGGTTGAGTAAGTATGTTCGGGCCGCGCTTGGGGGTACGAAGACCCAGCGACCATCAGCTTGCCTATATATATTATTACCCGAAGGAGAGCGAGCAAAGACTTCGGGGGAAGACATGCTAGACGACGAGCTAGAAGGACACGACGAGCTCGAAGAATCCGAGCTCGACGAGGACGTGGAACTCACAATTTCAACAGGATTAAACACAAACTCTACTCCCTCCAAAAAAGACATTTACGTAAAATTTCAAAATTTCCAAAGCCAAAAACAAGGAGATTACCTTTATTAAAAGAAGAATCTGGAGAACGAAAGTAGAAGAGGAACAGTCCGCCTGAAATCAAGAATACCAGAGTCAAATCGCCGGCGGAAGGCGAATGTTTAAACGCGATTTACAGAAGAGACAGTTCAAAAAAGAGACAACAAAGCAATGGAAAATGGAGGAAGGAACCAACCTACGAGAGAAGATCAGGTTGGAGCAGCAAGAACGAGTGGCAATGGTGATTTCTGGAAACGGTTGGGCTCTGCCGGAAATCGCTCAGGTTCGCCGGAATAGGGTTTTCTCTAAGGCTCTGTGAAAAGTGACAATGAAGCGGTTATTTTTCCTATTTATAACCCGGGTAACCGGGTCAACCCAAGGCAGAATCTGGATAGTGTACCCCATACGCCTCTTATCGTGAGAAGGACGCGCGGTGCTAGGCGCGTTCCGCCGTATTCCTCAAACTTGAAACGTCACGCATTGAATGTAAAGCGATATTGAGTATCGCGCTCATAATTATCTGATGTGACCTTTAAAGCAAAGTTATCTTCCCCAGATTATTGCCAGAGGCTGACATAAGCCAACTCGTCCGCGTGACCGCCACGACGACGAGACGCGACCTCATTATGATCGTATTCGACATAAGTCGCGTCGAGTTACTGACATGATCCTCCTATGAGCGACGACGTGGTGAGGACAGACCTCCTCGACTCAGTCGCACCATAGCGATCATTAACAAGTCAGAACCCTCATAACCCCGATCATTGCGAACATTCAATCTCTCTCTCCTCACTCCACCATATATAACAGCTCGATCTTTCTTTCCCTTTTTGTGTCTCTTCAAAACACGGCCTTTCAAAATCAGAACGGATCATGATCAAACTTGCAACTATTGAAAAGTGAAAACCAGAATGACCTCTGACGCCAAAAATCAAGCTCGCCAGCTAGTGGTCGTATCAGAGCAGCGAGATGCCTGAACAGGTCGAAGCCAAAGACATCTAGACAGGAACCAACGAAGATCAAATACTTAGAAGTTGTATTGAGCTCTAAAGATAAACTCCTCGTCTTCAGGATAAATCCATTCAGCCGAGGACTTGGGGGCTACTGATGGGGTCCTCCCAAATACATACAACACGTGTCTTCCACGTAGTCCCCAAGTGGGCCCAGGGGCCACGTCGGCAGTAAGAAGCTCGGACCCCCAGGCTGAGGTCGTCGGTCAAACCTGACCTCGGCGCGACCTAAGACCCAAGTCGTCACCGAGGATGACTACATACGAGGACCCCCGCGCGACCTTGGAGTAGGTCGGCCTCACAGCATTAAATGCCCACAGTATGTCAGTACCCACTCCAACAAACCCCATACATTCTCATTAATGGCAGCACCCCTTCTGGCGTGTGGCGGCGCCCATGATTATCAACCTCCCATTCCCTCAAATCAGGGAAGATATTACCTGCTCACCTACTCTGTCAACATGTCCAGCATGGCCATACTTCAGCATGGACATCTTCCTCCTTTTACGGGTGACACACCAAACACCAGCGCTGCATCACCATTGGCTATAAATACCAGGAACCAGAACGCATTCAGGACTAAGGTAACATTTACTCTCTACAAGACAAAGCTTCTTCATAGTTCATTTACTCTCAACTACCATATCACCTGTATTCAATACACTGCCTGTGCACTCACGAGAGCCTCACATAAGCCTCTCAGCCCCTCTTAACTCCTCATACTGATTCTTACGCCGGAGGGTCATAGTCGGGTCAAACCCCCAACACCCTTAACGGTCTTTGTTCTGACAGGTTGTGTAAGGTCCCATAATCAACTCCCTTCCAAAGAACGCCTTTAGAGAGCCGAGGCATCTTGACCAAGGAAACTTGCTACACACGGAGCTGACGTGGTCACCCAAAACCATTTCTGCGTGATCATTGACAATTCCTCGATATAATAATTCCCAAATGTTCAAATTCAGGTAAACCCCAATATATAAATTGCAGAAATGATCAAAATAAAACAATTCATCCAGTTACTAACAAACTCCAAAAAATCCAAATTTGGGCAAAAGCCAAAAAATCCCAGTTAATTCTTGAAAATCTCTCCAATTTTTTCTTTTTGTCATTTCATCAAACACATTGAGTGCACTTCAGTTTTCAGTTTTCAGTTTTCAGTAAGTTAAAGGCTGAAACTAACATACAAATCCCATTATTCATTATTCTCAAACACTAGGAACAAAAAACTAAGCAGAGTAGCAGAAAGAAAAAATAACAATCAATTTTAAAAGATTTTTTTACCTTTATTGTAATCGGACTAGGGTAGGTCAAGAATCCGTGTGCAGTGGACTCCCAATTGTTTCAAATAACCTATAAACAAACCTCCAGTTCAGTTCTTCGAAGAAAATTACAAAACCTAGATAAAATTTGAAAGGAGAAGGAGGGAGGGACTTACGGTGGAGAATATTTGGAATTTTTCTGGCGGAGGGGCGACAATGAGTGGTGAGTGGTGGACCGATGGTGACTGCGTGAGATAATTAATCCCATTCTCCTTCAACAAATCTTCCAGAAGCGATTTAGCACTGTCAGGCTCTTCACTCTCACATTCAATCTCATAATTAGTCCCAAAATCTAACTGCGTTTCATCTAATTCCAATTTCAATCCTTTCCAGTCATAAACTGCTCTCACATTCCTAAACCCTCCCAAACACACCAATCCATCCTCCGCAATCCCGAATTCATCCCTTACTCTCCTCACAATTCTCGACGAATCTACTAATAACAGCCGCCACGGCTCGGCAAAACAAGCGCGGGCTACGATAGGGTCGATTGGCTCTTCGTCTTCTTCAATGCGGCTGATTCCGCCGGAAATTACGGGCTTGGCCTTGAGAGAGATAATGCAGCGGGAATCGAGGCCGTAGAAACGGAGGCGGAGGGCTGCGAGGTTGGAGGCGAGTTTGAAATCGACGGTGTCGAAGAAGAGGTTGTGGTGGAGGTGGTTTTGGTGGCTTTTGTGTTATGTTTTGTGTAATAGTGTGGGTGAAATTAGAACTAGCGGGGAAATTATGCCGCGCCCTTTTTTTTTTTTTTTTTTGATGCATGTTACTTATAACAACATTTATTTAAACATGGGCGCTAAATGACGCACCCAATTGCGCTAAATAACGCACCTTTTTAATGAATTTTTTAAATATGACAAAATTACCCTTAATTAGTATTAGAGATAAAAAAGATTAGAGTTCTTAATAAATATATTGGTGCATTTAGATTTAATGTACTGTTTACTTGTTCGGACAAATTTAACGAACAACTTATGTAATATACTGTTTACTTACAAAAACAAACTAAGCTAAATAAAATATAAAACTCACTTCTCACTCTTCACTTCTCACCTTTCACTCTCACTTTCACTTTAACTTTCACACTCTCATATTCACTCTCACTATCACTTTATCTCTCACTTTCTCCCTCTAATAATTCCAATCTAAATTTTTATGTACGGAGATATGGATTACGACAATAATGGTAATTTTACTGCAGATAGCTATTTTACGGTACGTTTTTTAATTTATTTTAATGTATTTCATTTAATTTAGGGTTTTTTTACGGACAAATATAGCCGGCCTGGCCATTTTAATTATAGCTGTTCCGGCCCAATTGAGAAAAACTAGCTCGGCATTAATGACTATAGCCGGCCCGGCTATATAACAAAAAGCCGGCCTGGCCCTTTTGTTATATAGCCGGTCCGGCTATAGTCATTAACGCCGGCCCGGCCCTACCTTGCTTCTATTTTTTTTTTTTTTTGTAAATAAAATTGTGTTGGTTATTTATTTTTTGTTTTTTATGTTAAATATAATTACACTATATACAAATGAAGTAACATACTTTAATTAAAGTGTCTTGGTTTTTTTTTTTTTTTTTTGTAAATTAAATAGTCTTGGTTATTTTTATTTTATTTTATTTTTGTTTTTTATGTTAAATATAATTACAGTATATACAAATGAAGTAACATACTTTAATTAATTGGTTTTTTTTTGTAAACTAAATAGTCTTGGTTATTTTTATTTTATTTTATTTTATTTTTTTATGTTAAATATAATTGCACTATATACAAATGAAATACTTTAATTAAATTGTCTTTTTTTTTTTTGTAAATTAAATAGTCTTGGTTATTTTTTGTATTTTTTTTTATGTTAAATATAATTACACTATATACAAATGAAGTAACATACTTTAATTCAATACATGGAGAATTGTTTTTTTTTAATGTTACATTATTATTTGCAGGATATTCAAATCGTTAATGATGATGCGGAACATTTCCTTGATGTGTCACATTTTTTTGCGACTGATGACGTGTTTGCCTGTCGAGAAGAAGTTGAAGCTTGGATTAGAGTAATAGGAAAAGAACAGAATATGTACTTCAAGAATTCAAGGCAGAAAACAAGAGCGGACGGATGTAAAAGGCAGTTTAGATGTGAGAGGGGTGGGGTTTACAAATATGGCGGAGAGTTGGACGAAGCGGACCAAAATTTGAGAGGCACAAAAAAAAAATATAGAATGCTCGTTTGAAGTAATAGCTGTGGAAAATATCCTTGGTAAGTGAAACGTGATCATTAAAAAAGAAAAGGGCAAACACAAGGATTATCACCAGTGGCATAGGTCTGAGACGGCGTTTACTTGGAAGGAATTTGGTATGATCAAAGAATTAAGTCATGCAAACATAAAGGGAAAACAGATACTATGTAACACCCGTATCATTTGCATGATAATTATTTATCACGTTCATGCGATGTTGGGCATACTTCATGAATATATTTACTTTGAACATGTTCTAACTCATATTGGGTACATGCATTTTATATGCCTTGAATTTGTTGTTGAATTCGTGTTACCAATCGTGCTAATCTTGTGTTATACTTCTAGTTTCGTTTCTGGACTTTTCGGGAACTTTTCGTGAGTATTTTGATCTCATTTTGGACTTAAAATCATTTTTGGTTCAATGAGAACCACTTTGGGAGAGTTTTATAACTGTTTGGGACTTACTGGGCACAAAGCGATCGCCCTGTTTCCTTGCTAAGCGATCGTTCTCTAGGCAGTAGGTCGTATTTTGAATCTGGGCATAAAGCGATCGCCCTGCTTCTCTCAAAGCGATCGCTCTCTAGGCAGAAAGTCATACCTTGAATCTGGAAACAAAGCGATTGCTCTGTAATCCACAAAGCGATCGCTCTGTACCAAAGTGATCGCCCTGTCCCGACTCGAAGCGATTGCTTCATTGGCAGAATGTCGATTTTTGCCTGCGCGCCCTTGACAGCTGTTACGAGAATTCTTATTATTGACTAGCATTGACTTCAAAACCTTGGCCAGGGTTGAGCCACGTCCCCCACCACTTAAACCAGACCTCTTGGACATATAAAAGCCTTGAGAGAGCCTAGAATACTCTCATATTCAACCATTAACACCAGAAAATTCAGAGAAAAGAAGTGAGAGTTCTAGAGTGAGAAAGTGAGCTAGTTTGCTCAATTGTGGTCCAAATTACAATCCAACTTCACCATTGTGGAGCTACTAACTAGGAGAACACATTCCCTGGTTTGCATGTGGGTTTCTTAAAGTTTTTCTTGGTTGGATTCATCAAGAGCTAAGCTACTACCCCTCTCCTTCTCTATTTATGTCTGTATGACATCCTAGCCTTGTAAAATGGCATTTATATGTTAAAATCAACATGTTGGAGTATGTTTTGTTGTTGAGCCATGTGAAATTCATGGATGATATGTTTTGTATGTTAAAAGACTTGTTTTGACTTGGTTGATACACATAGAAATGGTATCATTTGTTAAATCTTGAAGTATAAATGGTTTCTCTTCGATTTGAACTCATTAGAAACGAATAATGACTCTAACGGAGTCAAATAGGTTTTCATAATTGATGAGACCATGTGTGTGACTTGGAGATTTCGTTGTGATACGAGAGTTTTGTCGAAAAAATTAGTTACCCGAAATTGTGCATGATGTTGTTGTTTAATTCTCGTAAATATTATGAGATGGTTGATTATGTGAGTAGGATTATTATGACCTACTTGAGACATTCATGTTGAATGATGTTGTGCTCCCTATTTGGAGTTTGATTTGTTGTTGAGAATGTCAAGTAAACATCTACTTGTACATTTGTTATGTCCATGGATTATTTGTTGGCGGTGTATTGACGCTCGATTATTGCGGGAGCCGGGGCTACGTAATAATTGAAGGCCAATACACTGGGCCTCGCCTTACCGTTGGCCGCGGTAGGGGCATAGCGTCATTTGTTGTATGGAATAAACGCAACCTTGGTAAGCTATTCCGTGGTTGATTCTTGGGTTGTAGGGACTAAGATCACCCGTCGACGTGAATACAGAAAATGGTTCACACAGTATTGGTTATTGAGCATCGGTTATTGGTTATTGGTTAACGGTTATGATTCGTCGATCGAGCACGTCAACAACGGCTCCTACATTGGTATATATTATGTTGGTTAGTTGGAAGTATTGGGTATATTGGAGGTGTACCTCAATACTGTATCCTTTTAGAATGTGTTTACATATTGCACTTATATGTTTCCTACATATGCGAATGTTGGTCATGATTTCCAACTGGTATGGGTCGGTTGGCGATTGTTGAGCCTCTCGTGTAGTGTAGGGTAACGTGTTATCATGAGATGCTTATTATGCTATGCAGTTGAGATTGATATATCTTGTTATAGCTTGTATTACTTGTTCACATTATTGTCTTGCATCTCGTATGACATATTGTTGCATTAGTAGCTTATTGAGTTTTAAACTCACCCCGCACAATGTTTATTTGTTTTCCTTAGATCACGGTCCGGCGAAGAACCCTTAGTAAAGGTTTGCTTGGTATTGGCGTTTCAGCAGGTTGTTCTTTTGGGCCTTTGTAATTCTTTTGGTGAGGCCGAGGGTAAACATTGTTACTTAAACTATGTAATGTTGGGTAGTGTGTTGGTCTTTGTGATTGTAATATTCTTTTGGTTATGCCGACACGGTTGTCGTGCATGATGTATTTATTAATATTCGTTACTTCCGCATACTCTGATTTGAAGATTGTTATGGTTCTCTGAGCTTGTTACTCGTGGAGGTTTATGTTATATGTTTGATTTTGTATTCAAACCAAGTTTTAAACAAGTTTAATTCCGGCTTGTTATTATGCCGATGAAGTATTGCTTTGGTTTTAAACAAAAGTGTTGCACGTACATTACAGGGTTTTGTGCATATGCTTTATACTTGCATCTATCGCGCATGAAATTTTTATAATGCGTATTTTATGTGTCCCATTCGCGGTCCGGCTCGAGATTCCACGTAGGAGTCCGGGCGAGGGTCGCGACATACTAAACGCCATAAAGAAAGAAAATTCGGAAAACTGCAGCAATTTGAGACTACAGAAATCAATGTGTTTAGTGAGAAATATGTTTAAATAATTGATAACATTTTTTTAGATTCATTATTGACGTAAATTTTATTTAATGCTCGCAGGTACAAAATGCCCAACAGAAGATACGAATTAATAAAATGGGCAACATGACAAAGATGCAGTATTTTTTTATATTTGTTAAAGAATTTGGGATACCAGACATGGTTTAGGCACGTGGAGGGGACAAACATTTTGGGCGATGTCATGTTTGCTCACCCGAAGGCGCAGGAACTGCTCACGTTATATCCGTATGTTTTGTGTATGGATTGTACGTATCGGACAAACAAATATGATATGCCTATGTTGGAGATCATTGGGATTACATCGACGGGAAAAAAATTATCACGTAGCATTCGCCTTCTTAAGAAATGAGAGGAAAACAAGCTTCTATTAGGCAATGTCGCAGCTGCGGATGATGTTTTATAGAGCTGCGGCTCCTGATGTGATAGTTACTGATCGAGAACTGTCTTTAATGAGTGCTATTGAATTTTATTTTTCCGAGTCAAAACATCTTTTATGCAGGCGACACATATCGAAGAACGTGGAAAAATATTTGGTACAGCTGATGAAAAATAAAAGATTTACCAAAGCATTTAGTTCAAGATGGCAAAGGATAGTGCACGCCAATACTGAGGAGGAATATCAGCTTATGTTGGCTCAGATGGAAAAGGCTTGGAAATGAATCCCACCTCAGGTCACTTACGTGAAGAAGGAATGGTTGGAGCCGTACAGAGATCGATTTGTCAATGCTTGGACCAAAAATTACGTGCATTTTGGAACACAAACTACCAACAGGTACTAGTTTTACATTTATCTTTAATTTAATGGTTTAAGAAATCCAATTTTACATTGATCTAATAATTTTTTATGTGATGTCTTACAACAGAGTGGAGAGTGCACATGGGATGTTAAAGAGTTGGTTAAAAACATCGGCAAACAGTTTGGATAGTTTAGTCCTGCAGATCCATGACTTGATCGAGCTCCAATGAGATCAAGACTGCATTTAAAAGGGCAAGGAACTTTGATTTGACAGTAACAGATAGGTTATTGTTTTTTAACTTGAGAGGTAAAGTCTCACACCATTGTATTCAATTGCTTATCGAAGAGGTTGACGTACGGGGTCAGAAAAAGAATATTGGTACTGATGCTGAAAAATATGGTTGTTCGTTCAGACTAACACGTGGCTTACCGTGTGCACATGAAATGAATTTGTTGGAGGCCCCTAATGTAACACCCGCCTCATTTGCATCATTTACATCATTTATGATTTCATGTATATCTTGCATATCTCATCTCATCCAAATGTGATTCATGTTCATGTTTGATTCTATGTGTTTCTTATGCCCTAATATTGTTACTTAATTCTTGTAATTAAACGTACTTTAGATGTGTTGAACTTCTAGCATTCTTACGGTTCGCTCTGGGAACTTTACACTTGACCTTCCCATAGACTTAGAATCACCTTGGGATCATTTAGAATCATTTCGGAAGTGTTTCGGAACATTTTCGAAAAAATTGGAAATTTTGGAGGCTGAGCGGCTGCCCAGGCGCGCGCCCAAAATCCAGAAAACATCACTCAGGAAATCTGGAGGACGAGCGGCCGCCTAAGCGGCCGCGCGATGCCTAGCTCTGTTGCCCGAGAAATCTTGATTTTTTTTTAAACTTAAAATTAAGTGGCTAGGGTGTTGCCACGTCACCAAGGCGGAAGGGATGACATTTTCAGCCATTTAAACACTTTAAGAGAACTTGGCTTCTCTCATTTTCTCCCCCCCAAACACCCAAAAGTTTAGAGAGAGTATAGAGAGAGTTAGAGTGAGAAAGTAGAGATTTTTTGAGATTGTGAAGGAATCTCGGCGATCCGAGCACACCGTTGCGTAGGTCTTAACTAGAGGAAGCTTTTCCACCGATTGGATTCCATTTTCCTTTGGTTATTTTCGTCAAGAGGTAAGCTACTATCCCCTCTTCTTTTTGTTTTATGTCTCATATGACATCCTAGGCTTCAAATGTGTGAAGTTACCATGTTAGAATTGTGAATATATGATTTTTGCCATGAAATGTAGTTGTGGACTTGTGAATAATGTTATAGCTTGTAATATGATGTTGGAAACTCGAAATTGGGTGTTAATGTGCTAGGATTAAAGTGCAAGACCACTTTCGTAACTCGATATCACTAGTAACCTGAAATGACTCTAACGGAGTCGGTTAGGGTTTGATAAAGAATGTGACCACCTGTGTGTTTTGTGAGCTCTTAGGATACTCGAGAGACTTGTCGGACGATTGGTTATGCGATACACGTATAATGGTATTGTGATGAACTTAATATTGGTGTGTATGGCTATGTGTAGTAGAACCATTTGGCATACATTACATATTGTTGTTGTGGTCGTTATACTCCCTACTTTGGAGTATGACACGTTTTATTTAAATGTTAAGTAAACATCTACTTGAATATTTGGTTGATTAGTTTAATGTGTCGAGTAAACATCTACTTGAGCATTTGTTAAGTCCATGGCATATTTGTTGGAGGTGTATTGACGCTCGATTATTGCGTGAGCCGGGGCTACGTAATAACCGAAGGCCAATACACTGGGCCTCGCCCTACCGTTGGCCACGGTAGGGGTTATAACGCTAAGTGTTGTATGGAATAAACGCGACCTTGGTAAGCTATACCGTGATTGTTTCTCGGGTTGTGGGGACCGAGTCTTCACGTCGACGTGAATACGGGAAATGGTTCACTATGATTCTTGGTTATTGGTTCGATGATCGAGTACGACATCAACGGTTTCTATATGGGTATTATTGGTTGGTTGGTTGGAAGTGTGTATGTCGGAGGTGTACCTCGACGGTATCCTTTTATACGTGTTTATATACTGCTCCTACGTGAGATGCATGCTATGTGACATATGGTTATGAGATACTTGCCTTCTAGGATGATTGAGAATTTTCTCGTTATGTCAACCTTGTTATATTTGATTTTTATTACTGTTCACATCTCGCATGCCATATTGTTGCATTAGTAGCTTATTGAGTTTTAAAACTCACCCCGTCCATTGTTTATTTGTTTTCCTTAGATCCTGAACCGGCGAGGAACCCACAGTGATTTTGCGTCGTTTGGAGTTTTGCGACAGTCATTCTTTTGGGTAGTGCTCCTTGAGCCTTTGTATTTTCTTTTGGTGAGGTCGAGGGCATACATGTTATGTAAACAATGTAAAGTTGGGTTGACGTCCCGTACTTGATGTTTCATTCATATTCTTTTGTAGATGCCGACATGGTTGTCAGGCCTTGTAAATGTTGTTAACTCTTTCATTCCGCGCACTCTGTTAATATTATATGCTTATTCCGAGCTCCATAGCTCGTGGGTTGTTGGTTAGCTAATGTGTTTTCTCCAGCTTAATTGTTGCCGTGAAGTGATGTTTTGTTTTCAAAATAAACATACACTTGCATTACAGGGTTTTTGGCACGAAAAGTGATTTTTAATTATGCATTTTGTGTTCCGTCTCACGAACCGGACGAGGTTCCAAGTAGGACCTCGGGTCGGGGCGTGACAGCTAATCTACCGATTGATCCCCACGGTATTCAAATGTTTTGGAGGACTATACATATGGAGGGAGAAATATTTGATGAACCGGATGGGAGCTACTCTGTGGCAGATGAATTGCTCAACAACCTTATGTATGTTATAAAAAAGAAGCCTGAAGACAGAAAGCAGCATTATGCCAGCCAATTCCACGCATACTTTCATTCTCATGCGGCGACAACAGGTACACCTAAACACGAGCCTCACAAAGGACGTCCGAGGGAAAACTCAACTAAAAGGGTGTTGTCAGACTGGGAGCACGTACATAGGACCTACTCCACTGGGCCAAAGAGTGACCCAATGTCCATCTCCGGTATAGGTCGAGGTAGAGGTAGAGGTCGAGGTCGAGGTCGTTCTCCATCGATGCATAGTATGGGTAATTCATTTCCATTCGCAGATCAAATACCATCCTTCGTTCACGACTTCATTGATGATTATGTAAATGTGAAGGGAGATGAAAATTGTGGGTTCAGAGTCATTGCCCTATTTCAGTATGGTAATGAGGAGCGTTGGCTTGATGTGAGACTCGATTTGCTTCATGACCTCAGGGAAAACTGGGATTTTTATGTACTAGCTTTGCAAGATCATGTAGTAAATTCAGGAAAATATAGACTTGAATGGTATCACTCTCCGGCACCCGAAGACCATTATTTGGAACTCATGGACTTGGGACTTGTGATTGCGACCAAGTACCAAAAGATCGTCACATGTTGGTCACTTCAGCAAAGCATGACATACTTACCACTAAAGTCTCACCTCGAAGAAGGTGCACCGCCATCTAAACAGATAGACTTCGGTTTGGTTAATGGAAACCACTTCATAGCATTATATATGCCTGAGTTCTCTCCCATGCCAAAGATTATACCCGGTTGGAAAAACATTTGTCATCCCAACATTGCACACTGGGAGAATTTTCCTTTTTGGAGGCAACGACTGCAGCAATTTGAACAACATTGGTTTAAAAAGAAAACATAATCAAAATGTTTATCATGTTAGCACTTATCCTTGTGTAATGTTACAATGATTAATTATGAACTTTTCTATCTTGTGTAATGTTACAGTGATTAATTAGGCACTTTTCTATCAATTTGCAATGTCCAACACTTATAGAATGTAAAGTCAGGAAAAAGTTTATCATACATAAAGATTGAAACCAAAATATCATCCCAAAATAAGTAAATAATACATATATTCGTCCTGGCTAAAGTTAAAGTCGACAACATGTTCATCTACATCCATTCTCTTACTTTAATACACAGGTTATCAAGTGTCTCCCAAAATACAACTTCGTCTGTTTCCTCCCGCCTTTCGGGATGAAGAAGCTGCAATTGGTTAGCTACCCAGCGCAGCCGCTGCAAGTGTTAATAGTTATGTTAAAATCAAATATAGTAAAATGATTGATAAAAAATGACGATATAAAAAATTAATATAATTACTCACCGTAGATGCTTCGGGTATTGATAAGTGACTATTATATAGTCATTTATCCTAAGTTTTCATATCTAATTCCTTAGTTTAATTATCATTTTTTATCTCATTTTAGTCTATTTTAGTTCCTTTTTCATACATATTGGATTTTACGCTTTTTGGTATACATTATACATTTTAGACAGATTTTTGGAGTCTATTATAATAAAAAAGGATGCTTGGACATCTTGGTGCAAGGCATGGAAGAGCAACAAGCAAATCAAACACACAAAACCAAAATCCAGCCAGAGCGGCCGTGCAGCCAGAAGAGGAGCGGCCGTGCACTTAGGCCATGACAGGCCATTTTTTGGCCCCAAAATGCAGAGTGGCCGTGCCTTGGAAGTTGCCTGGCCGTGTTACCCTCGGAGCGGCCGTGCATGATGTCCAAATTCAAATTCAAAACTGGCGCCAAGGGGACACGACCGTGCAAAACCCTTGACACGGCCGTGCAAGTCGTGACTGCAGAATTAAAAAGGCACCTTTAGGAGGCACCTTCTTGAAGAGTTTCCTCCCAATTATAAAAAGACCCATTGTAATTAGTCTTAGATACGGGAATTTGGAGAGAATTTTCATCAGAAATTGTTAGAGATTATATACAAGTACTTTATACATTAATTTCCAAAAGATCTTTGAAGATTCAAGTCTATGTTTGTTCTTGAAGTTCCTTTGGAAAAGAAGCAATAAAAGTTGAAGCATTATTCCAGCCATTCGTCTCTCATTTCATCATAAGTTTCTCTTACTCTATCCTTTATATTTTTGCTTATTTACTTTACATGGCTAGTGAGTAATCCCCCTTGTTCTTGGGATTGGAAACTCAAGGAATGAATCGTTCATCATCTTAAATTATGAAAGTCTTGTCTTCTATCTTCATCTAAACAATTTCTTTATATCAATCTCTAAATGACTTACATTTTGGAGACGTCCAACTTGTATGATTCAGTCGATCGAGAGAAGTACCTAGCGGAGAATCTCGATTGACGGAACCATATAAAGAAACTGGGTTCCATTGATCACGAAAGTAGTTCAACGGCCTAGGGATGTTCCTTTAATGGAAAGTATGTTGACTCTCGTTCTTAATAGATTCTTACTAATTATGGTCAGCTAGAGATAAGATGGAATGCCCGTTTGTGACAGGGTGGGAGTACCATAAACGGAAATCTCAAACAGTTAGGACATAATTAGTGAAGGATACAACGCTACTGTATTGACCGTGAGCAGTAGTGTAAGCCTAACATACCATCCTTGATTTTCATGAAAACCTATATTTCTAAGACAATGACTATTTGATGAACTATTCTATGTACATGATTTCCAATCCAGAATGCTTCGTTTATAATATTCAAAGTAATTTTCTGTGTATGCTTTATTCTCTTTCCAAAACAAATCTTTACTTCCCCCCCAATTCTTTTTACAAAATTATAGTAAAAGCAAATTCTTTCTAAAGTAAACCCTGTCTTTGTGGGATCGACCCGTACTTGCACCCGCTATATTTCAATAGCCCGTGCGCTTGCGGATTTTAAATAAACCGTTAGGTTTCGACCGAACAAGTTTTTTGGCGCCGTTGCCGGGGACAACGGTTTACTTTTTGTTTTTGTCTTTACTACATAAATTTTTTGTTTTATTTTGTTTTCATATTGTTTTGTCTTTACTTCCAATAAATTGTTACGTTTAATCTCTTTTTGAGTATTTTTCTTATAGTGTATGAAACGGGCTCAGATGTTCTTTGACAATTTTGATCCAGAACCCGAACAAAGTTTTCACGAAAGATTAAGAAAATTCAAAGAGACACTAAGCAAGCATATGGCGGAAGGAGAGCCACAAACACCAGCTAGGACCCTACGGGACTTTGTGAATCCAAGTACCCCAGGAACTAGATCCCCTATAGTTGTGCCGAATGCCGGAGTGGCACACTTTGAGATAAAGCCGCAACTTTTGCATATGGTTATGAATAACCAATATAGCGGCACTGCTTTCGAAGATCCTCATCTCCACATCCAAACATTCTTGGCATATTGTGATACCACACGTATTCAGAATGTTACCCCGGAAGCAATTCGGATGCGCCTTTTTCCTTTCTCTCTTAAGGATAAGGCAAAGCAATGGTTAAATTCGGTCCCCCAAAATTCATTGACAACATGGGACCAAATTCAAGAAGCATTCCTTGGGCGTTTTTTCCCACCAAGCAAAACAGCCCAAATTCGCACAAAGATCACTAACTTCTATCAAACAGATAGTGAAACTTTGTATGATGCATGGGAGCGGTTCAAGGAACTTCTCAGAATGTGCCCCCACCACGGGCTCGAAAAGTGGTTGATTGTTCACACCTTCTACAACGGTCTCATATTCAAGACAAGAGAGACCATTGATGCCGCTGCAGGAGGAGCATTGATGAACAAAGGAGTCGATGAGGCATATGACCTTATCGAAAATATTGCATTGAACCATTACCAATGGTCAAACGAGAGGGAGCAACAAAAGGTACACCCGGTAAATATAATGTTGATGCGGTTACTCTTCTCTCTTCTAAGGTTGACATGTTATTGAAAAAATTTGAAAATCTTAATGTCAATCCCGTGGCAAATGTAAATGTTTTATGTGAACTATATGGGTCTAACTCACATAGTACGGATAATTGCGAGTTGCTTGACATTAGTCCTAATGATCAAGTGAACTTTGTAAATTCTTTTGGACAGAAGGGGGGGATGTATTCTAATACATACAATCCCGAATGGAGGAATCACCCCAACTTCTCCTATAAGAATAACAAAGTCCTAAACCCGCAACCATCTACACAACCTCCGGGATTTGCACCTAAGAATTTCAATAACAATGCAAATACCTTCCCCCCTAAATCAAAATTGGATCTTTTAATGGATTTTGTGGTTGAAAATAAAAATTCTCAAGAAAAGATCAATAATGAATTTAGGGAATGTTTTAAACTTTTAAATGCTAGGTTTGATAACTTAGCGGCGCATAATAAGATGCTAGAAACTCAACAAGCTCAACAGGCTATCCCAACGAGTAGGCCACAAGGGAGTCTTCCCGGTCAACCTCAAAGGCCAAATGAGCATGTGAACGTGGTAAAAACTAGGGATGAGCAAGAAATGCTAAATGAATGTCCTAGAGATATTGATTATAGTCCAATCCCACCGATGATTGAGACTAATTCAGGGACGGAATCCCCTAGTAAAGAAGACAAGGATTATGATGAGCTTCTTGAGAACCTAGATGCCATTAATGTCAACATTCCATATTTCAAAAAAATTGAAGATATGCCTTTATCTGTTAAACCTTTAAAGAAATTAATTTTTGAGAAAGAAAGGCTAGAAGAATATGAAAATGTTATGTTGACGGAGGAAGTGAGCGCTGTCTTGCAAAATAAAAATCCTCCAAAATTAAAGGATCCGGGTACATTTACAATTCCTTGTTGTGTTGGCAGAATTAATATCGATAGCGCTGTGCTTGACTTAGGAGCTAGCGTAAGTTTGATGCCATTATCGGTAAGTGAGAAACTTGGTATAGAGGAACTCAAACCCACTACTATAACTCTCCAATTGGCAGACCGTTCCGTTCAATACCCCGTTGGTATTATGGAAAACATGCCATGTTGAGTAGGGAATTTGATCATCCCTGTCGACTTTGTGATCCTTGATATGGCGGAAGATCACCAAATTCCCGTCATTCTAGGAAGGCCATTTCTTGCCACTACGGGGGCAATTATAGATGTGAAAAATGGCACCTTTTCCCTAAATATAGGGAAAGAAAAAGTCGAATTTAATATGAATAGATCAAATCTCGAGGATCCCTACTTAGAGACCTACACCCCAAGTGAAGAATATGAGATGGGTGAGGAATCACAATCAAAGGAAGAAATAGAAAATAATCCCGTAAATGATGAACCTTTGATTTGCAATAACAATATTGATGCAATAGATATTTCTGCTTGTCCCGAAACTAACAATGCAGTGAAAAAATCAAAGATAACAAAGAAGAAGATAAATGATGAACAGTGGTTAGCACGGCCGTGCTCTATGACATGGAGTGGCCGTGCAGTTCATATCGAGTCAGGATGAGTTAACTCAGCAAGGGGGAGCGGCCGTGCAAATCCCTCGACACGGCCGTGCAAAACACCTGGGGAGTTGTGTCGTTCCAGTCAAAAGACGCGTCTCTCCCCCTCTCCTCCCTCATTCACTTCATCTTCTTCATCACTCTCTCTATACCTTCGCCCCATATACCTTAAATACCCCCATATCCTCCATTTAAACCCACAAATTCAACCTCAATAATCCACAAATCCATCAGCCAAACACCTATCCACCATCAAAATCATTCCAAAACCCTCCTAAAACCCCCAATTCCAAAAATCCAAAAAACCCTTCACCCATTTCAAAAGTTGAAGAGATTTCCTTGGTATTGGAGAACAAGAAGGAAGCTTTTGGACATCTTGTGGCTGTGCAACAAGAATTTCGAGCCTTTCAACATCAGTTTCTCCGGGTAATCTACTTTCTATTTACTCTAGCTGGGTTTTGAGCATTTTCCTTATAAACTTATCATGGAAGGAAGAAAGGGAAAGGGAAAAGCTACTGATAGGGTTTCAAAGAGGTCCCGAAAGGAATCATCTTCTACTCCTAATCTGAACCCAACACTCAATGATTTGGGTATTGAGTTTAGAGAGCCTTCCGAAGTGGCTAGGTTTACCGCCCTTCGTCAAAAAAGGATAAGGCCTACACAATTTCCAGATATTCCAACCTTCAAAGCTTTAGATATTTATTCAAATGTGAGAAGGTTTCATACCGGGTTTGGTTGTGGCGGTTTTCTCGAATTGCATGAGAAAATTTATGAAAGGATCACGTTGGAATTTTTGTGCACCATGAGGAAGGAGTTTTTGACAGAAATTTGTGGTGATACGGGAGAGCCATATCAGTTAATCCACTTGCATTTTCGGCTTGGTGGTGAGGAGTTTCACCTCACTTCTTTCGACATCAACAGAATTTTGGGATGGCCGGCCTACACGAATTATGAAACCGATCTTCCCATCGAGTTTAGGGAGAATGTGTTTTGGGAACAAATTACCGGAATCCGATCCTTCAAGTCAAGAACCGCAAAAGCCTCATCTATCATCCATCCCGTTCTTCGACTTATGCATAGGTTCTATGCATGTACAGTTTTCGCAAGAGAAGACAAGGGTACGGTAAACAAGATGGAGCTATTTTTGTTATGGTCTTTGGTGAGGGCTCATAGGAGGGTTAATTTGAGCCATTTCTTGATTGAGTTGTTCAGTGACATTGTCTCCCCAACCTTCAATGGGGAGATTCATATTGGTGGTATTATAACCTTGTTTGCTAAGCATTTTCAGCGGGTGATGCCCAATGATGAGATTGCAGTTTCGGGTTCAACAAAGTTGGATATTCCAACCCTACGAACGATGCAAATGATCTCGGATAGAAGCCGTGGGGAGTACAATTGGTTGGTAGGGCCCGGGAAAACGCCCTACATTGTTTTGCCTAACACCATCCTCCCCGTTGCCCGAGCTTATCAAGTTCAAACATGGACCTTTCCCAATTCTATGAACCAAGGGGAAGGCCAATCAAGCCAAGCAAACCAAGAAGGAGAAGAAGAAGAAAGAGAACAACACCACCCCGACCCAACCCAATTGCCACCGGATTTCAATGACAGGTTTGATCGAATCGAGCTTCAAAATAACCAAATAATCACTCGGTTCGACACTTTCAACCAAGAATTTCTTTACTTCCGGAATGACATCCAAGATCGTGTGAATACGATTCAAAGGCAAGTAAACACGATCTACAACTATGGGGTCAACAATTGGGACGACTTTCTGCAACCACCATCATTTCCGTAAGTCTTTTTAAGTTTTTCTCTTTACCCTCCCGATTTTGACATTGTTCCTTGAAACATTGAGGACAATGTTCATTTCAAGTGTGGGGGTATATCTATCTTTCTTTATTCTACTTGCTTTCTAGTTTAAATTTTCATGCTTCTTAGTTTAGATTTACATGCTTTCTAGTGTAATTTTTCTTTTTTTACTTTGTAGCATTTTCGTTTCTTTTTATGCATGTATAGTATATTAAAAAAAAAAAATCCCAATGATGATCCATATTATTAATTTTATGCTTGCTATTTGCCCTAGGATAATACCTTTAACTTTCCTCTCATATTTTCTATAAACTTAGAAATTAATAAGAAGAAAAAAATAGGGATATTTCTAGGAAATAAGTTAAAAGCCTCATAAGTTAATGTAGCAAAATATAGGGTTTTGTCAAGAAAATGCATTTGATTAGATTAAATCTTTATTGATCATCTTTAAAACACTTGGTTGTTTTTATGAAAAATTTTGAAATCATTTCTTTAAATGTACAATTCAAATACTTTTGACATTTATTCCCTTATTAGAATCATTCACATTGTTTTTGCTTCTTTTGAATCACACCCCTTCATAAAATTCCATATTTCCATTTCCACTAATCTAATCAAGACTAGGCAATTTTATCTTATTGGCTAAAAGAGTGACTTGTTCACCAAATCTTAAAGGCAAAAAGAAACCTTTTACTTCCTAAGTAACTCGGGGCACGGCGTTCGCTGCGACGATGCTTCCTTGCCAAATGGAAGTAATGTCCAAAGTATTCTTGATCTAAGTATTAGGAACATGGGGTTCGCAGCCACAATGTCTCCTACTTGAAAGGATCGAAAATTACTAAGGTCTTTTGCAAAAATTTAACCCGTGCAAAAATAAGATAAAATTGATTGAAGCCTTGATAAGATTTTTCCACTATCATCACCCATTTTTTCGCCTTTGTGATTCAAAAATGTAATCCAATTTTATGAAAGCTTCTAGTTTGTGAATAAGTGTTCATACTTTTATTTGTGCATTTTAAGCAATGAAGTCATTTTCTCAAAAATTACTCTAAAGAGTGAAAGCTTCTCTTTTACCAAGTAATTGATCTAAGATTTATCCTTCTAGCATGCTTTACTTGATCAAATTCTATATATGCTATATTAGGTTATTGTCTTGAAAATTATTTCTTTGAAATATCCCCAAAATGCTTCTTTCTAATAATTTTTTAAGGTATATAAAATATGATTAGAAAGATAAAGGCAATATCCAAAAGGCAATTAGGGCTTGCTACTATATTTCTGAGGGATCATTCTTGTTTTATTTTCTTTTCTTTTCTTTTCTCCCTCTCCATGTTTTCATCCTAAACTTGCTTGGGGACTAGCAAGAGCTTAGTGTGGGGGAGTTTGATAAGTGACTATTATATAGTCATTTATCCTAAGTTTTCATATCTAATTCCTTAGTTTAATTATCATTTTTTATCTCATTTTAGTCTATTTTAGTTCCTTTTTCATATATATTGGATTTTACGCTTTTTGGTATACATTATACATTTTAGACAGATTTTTGGAGTCTATTATAATAAAAAAGGATGCTTGGACATCTTGGTGCAAAGGCATGGAAGAGCAACAAGCAAATCAAACACACAAAACCAAAATCCAGCCAGAGCGGCCGTGCAGCCAGAAGAGGAGCGGCCGTGCACTTAGGCCATGACAGGCCATTTTTTGGCCCCAAAATGCAGAGTAGCCGTGCCTTGGAAGTTGCTTGGCCGTGCTACCCTCGGAGCGGCCGTGCAGCAAGAAGTGGAGCGGCCGTCCATGATGTCCAAATTCAAATTCAAAACTGGCGCCAAGGGGACACGGCCGTGCAAAACCCTTGACACGGCCGTGCAAGTCGTGACTGCAGAATTAAAAAGGCACCTTTAGGAGGCACCTTCTTGAAGAGTTTCCTCCCAATTATAAAAAGACCCATTGTAATCAGTCTTAGATACGGGAATTTGGAGAGAATTTTCATCAGAAATTGTTAGAGATTAGATACAAGTACTTTATACATTAATTTCCAAAAGATCTTTGAAGATTCAAGTCTATGTTTGTTCTTGAAGTTCCTTTGGAAAAGAAGCAATAAAAGTTGAAGCATTATTCCAGCCATTCGTCTTTCATTTCATCATAAGTTTCTCTTACTCTATCCTTTATATTTTTGCTTATTTACTTTACATGGCTCGGATTGGAAACTCAAGGCATGAATCGTTCATCATCTTAAATTATGAAAGTCTTGTCTTCTATCTTCATCTAAACAATTTCTTTATATCAATCTCTAAATGACTTACATTTTGGAAACGTCCAACTTGTATGATTCAGTCGATCGAGAGAAGTACCTAGCGGAGAATCTTGATTGACGGAACCATATAAAGAAACTGGGTTCCATGGATCACGAAAGTAGTTCAACGGCCTAGGGATGTTCCTTTAATGGAAAGTATGTTGACTCTCGTTCTTAATGGATTCTTACTAATTATGGTCAGCTAGAGATAAGCCGGAATGCCCGTTTGTGACAGGGCGGGAGTACCATAAACGGAAATCTCAAACAGTTAGGACATAATTAGTGAAGGATACAATGCTACTGTATTGACCGTGAGCAGTAGTGTAAGCCTAACATACCATCCTTGATTTTCATGAAAACCTATATTTCTAAGACAATGACTATTTGATAAACTATTCTATGTACATGATTTCCAATCCCGAGAATGCTTCGTTTATAATATTCAAAGTAATTTTCTGTGTATGCTTTATTCTCTTTCCAAAACAAATCTTTACTTCCCCCCCAATTCTTTTTACAAAATTATAGTAAAAGCAAATTCTTTCTAAAGTAAACCCTGTCTCTGTGGGATCGACCCGTACTTGCACCCGCTATATTTCAATAGCCCGTGCGCTTGTGGATTTTAAATAAACCGTTAGGTTTCGACCGAACAGGTATCTCTTGGGGATCAACTTCCCCAGCAGCATCGGCACTCCTACCCAACGGCGAGACTCGAGGATAAGAATGCTCCATAAACCAAGCCAAGTAACCGTCTACCGTTTCAGTCGGGTGACTCGCTACAAAAGACCCAATGGCGCTCAAATTGATCAGAACAAGTCGCCATTCTTGCCATGCCTTCTTCATAAGATCGTGCCTGCATTTGTACCTATGAGCCTTTCGACCTCTATACACCACACTTGGGATGTATACCTGAGACGGTATGACTTGTGTATACCCAAACTGTCACAGGCATCGATCAGGCATGTACGGCTCGGTAATATCCTTGGAATGAATTATGCCCGAGAAAAGAGTAATTGGGACTTCCGCGGTCGAATTTTTTTCAAATGGGGTCCACGCCACCTGTATTATAAAATAATTAAACACCATTAATAAAAAATTGACGATATAAAAAAAATTATTATTCTATTCAATGACATAAAAATAAATAAAATACTTACCAATTCATCAGATAAGCGATCTAGTGCACGTCTATACTCTAGCAGAGCTGTCTGTGACGTCCTAGGTGTCGCAGTGGGGCCCATCTCAATGAACACGGCAGGTTCGGAGTCCATCCTTGCCTCCTGCTCGGTCTAAATGCAGGAAAATACTCGTAGATCCAAGTCTAAAAAAATGTCAATTAACTGTATTAAAAAAATTAAATAATTAAATTTCAATAATTAATTATACACACCTGCAGCAAAGTCAAACATCCCGAGATTTGGGCGGTATTAGACCTAGAAGCAATACCCAGCTGCGGTATAAATATGCTAAGGCAGCTGCACCCCACGCATAACCTGAAACGTCTGCTAAGCTCGCTAATAATGGCAAATAGTGAACAGTTAATCGGTTCTGGGTCTTGTCCTAAAATAATGTTGCACCCAGCAACCACATAATATAACCCATCGCCCTATTTCCTGGACTAACTGTTTCTGGAGTTAAACGTTCCATTAACAGGTTGAATTTAATGCCGCTCGACTTTAGCTGCTGGTTGATCTCAGACATAGTCATTTCTAATAGGGCCGACAGCTGACCCTTGATTCCCGATATTGATGTGTTCGGGATGACAACATTCCCTGTAACTGGAATCCGTAGAATGTAATGAACATCGTGTAGAGTGATAGACATCTCACCAAAGGGCATATGGAAACTATCCGTTTCCGGGTGCCATCGCTCGACAAACACATAAATCAAAGGCATGTTTAGGTGCTGAAACATGCACTGCCTCAAATGTCCTAACCTAGTCCCGTTAATAAGGTCGTTCGTCTGACGGCACAATATCACCCATTTAGTAAGGCGATCGGCAGCATTATGACAAATTAACACTTGTCTTTCCTGTTAAAAAAAATATCACCCATTTAATAATTATCATTACCAATCTCTTAAAAAAAATATTAATAAAAATAATCAAAATTATGCATGAAAATAATTTATTTTACCTCGCCATTCCATATTGCATGCGCAATATGGCCAAGAAAACCAGTAAGCAAAGTCGGCGTGGCGGGCCCCCTGGATGTGCATCCAACAACATCCACTCATCCTCATCAGTATCAATTCCTCGTCCCCGTCCACGACCACGCCCACGACCTCGACCTCCTCGACCAATAGCAACATCCTCGTCGTCGTCGTCGTTAGCGTCGTCATCATCATCAGCAACATCAACATCATCGTCATCGTCACTCCTACCCATCTGGATCTGATAGTTGAGATGCAATTGCTGAAAATGCATAGCACTCATCGCACCCTTTCCCCATCCAGGCCTCATGGTCGAACCTGTCATCTGACTACTAGCAGAAGGACCCGACTGAAACATATGTTCCCCAATTTCCTCTAATTCTCGTTCTGCCGCCAAATCACTCTCAGCCATTGGCGAAGTACCATCGATATGAAAAGATCCCTGACCAGTCAAAAAAGCTAGTGGAGTCCGCTCACGAGTAACACTGGCTGGATGAACTATCGGTGGAGTCTGCTGACGAGTACTGCTGATAATAGGCTGCTGATTATCCTGCCTCTGCTTCTTACTTGCTTTTGCTCGGGCGGATGCAACTACTATTCGATCCTTCAGCCTCCCGCTATAAGATTTTTGCCCTGATTGGTCACCAACGCCACTACCACCAACTCCTGACATCTAAAATTAACAATAACAAGTTTACAATTAATATAAATAAATAAATGACAATAACAATTAGCAGAAGTATAAAATTTACGTAAAACAAAAATTTAATCTAACAAAAACATAAAATTTAAAAAGTTTAATCTAACAAAAATTTAGGGGTTACATTTTAGGGGTCTTGACATCTAAAATTAACAATAACAAGTTTACAATTAATATAAATAAATAAATGACAATAACAATTAGCAGAAATATAAAATTTACGTAAAACAAAAATTTAATCTAACAAAAACATAAAATTTAAAAAGTTTAATCTAACAAAAATTTAGGGGTTACATTTTAGGGGTCCTGACATCTAAAATTAACAATAGCAAGTTTACAATTAATATAAATAAATAAATGACAATAACAATTAGCAGAAGTATAAAATTTACGTAAAACAAAAATTTAATCTAACAAAAACATAAAATTTAAAAAGTTTAATCTAACAAAAATTTAGGGGTTACATTTTAGGGGTTTTCGGTTTAGGGATTTAGTGTTTAGGGTTTTGAGGTTTTTGGGTTAGGATTTAGAGTTTTGGATTTAGGGGTTTTTATTTATGTTTTATAAAGTTTAATCTAACAAAAATATAGCATTTTAAAAAGTTAATAATCAATAATGTAGTATACTATAAAAAGTGGACCAAAGGAATATCATTTCTATTAAAAAAAAAAAAAGGGAGGCCGGCCCGGTTATCTTTTAATATAGCCGGCCTGGTTATATTTAAATATAGCCGATCCGGATTTATTTGAAAATAGCCGGCCCGGCTTTGTCCGTAATTCAAATATTTTTTTTTGAGTTTTTTCCAATTTAATTAGTTAAAACAATTAACAATTAATAGAAAATTACAAAAATTATAAAAAAACATACATTTTTTCTTTGTGTAAAATGGTGGAGAAATGTAAGAGATTTGTAAGAAATGTAAGAGATTATGAGAGAGAGTGGGCTGTTGAGATAATGAGAGAATGAGAGAGTGGGCTGAGAGAGCCGGGTGAGGTAGATTAGGGGTTGAGTTGGGGGGGGTTTAGGTTAGTTTTTGTTTTTAAATTTTTTTTTAGTTCAAGGGTAGTATAGTAATTTAGCATATTTGGGTGCATTGTTTAGCACTTTTGGGTGCATTGTTTAGTATACTCCAAGACAACGTTTATAAATGACTAAAATAAAACCTTTTTTTTAAATGTTGTGTAAAATGATTCAAAATACAATGTTTTCTGCAAAATGTTGTCAAAATTATGATTCTTGAAGAGCCAGGCCCAGAGAGTTGGTCCTGGGTCCAAGCCCAAGTCATAGCATGGGCCAAAGCCCACCACAAGTGCGAGCAGACACACATTGATGAGCAGCCTCGGTAACCTATCTAGGGGCATACGAGTACAGTCCGTCTGCGGGGCGCGGCGAGCGGGACAGGCCTCCTCGTCCCGCCCCCTGGGCAACATTGGGACGTGGTCACGTGGCGCAACGTCGTTAGCTGGACGTGTCCGACGGTTACGCCCACCATGCTAGCATTTATACCCACTATGCTGGCATTCATGACCACGACCTGGCAGTTGTGTCTGTTGCTATCCCCGCCATGATGAGCAGTTAATAAGGATCCTATAAAAGCCTTGGATCAATCCCAATATAAGGTACACACACTTATACAAGCAAATACACTCTGCCAATTTGTGATTTGAGCTAGACACTTACTGTCACACCGGAGTGCTTTTGCAGGGCTGGTCCCTACATTCACCTAGTGTTTTCTCTCATCTTGGCAGATTACGAAGAAGCCCAGATATCCATAATTGATCCCGGTGTAACCCATCACATTCAGTGCAGCATCAGATTGGTTCTGTTGTTGGGAAACGTTTAACAGTTTGTATTCGTTCAAAACATCATACTTCGTCATTGTAATGGCCGAAAACAGGAAGGAGACAGCGATGGAGAACCCAACAGTAGGGGCTGTTGGGGGTTTGTCTGTGCCGCCTCTAACTCCGGGCACCAACGCCCGAGTAACGCAATCCCGATCGGCACGAGTAGTCTCTTCAACATCGACACAGGGGGATGGATCCCCCAATTTCAATAATCAGGCTGGCCGGTGGGTGGAGCTTCGTGACAAGCTCAACGCTAAGAAGGCATAGGCAAGCACTCAAGATATTACTCAGCTCACGAAAGCTGCCCGCTCGGCTTCTCTGGCTAACCAGGCTCTGTACCTTAGCCAGATATATACTCTGAATCAGCAGCTGCTCACTCTGGGGCAGACCCCGATGCCAGTGGAGACTCAGCTCATCCCCAGAATACAGCTGACAGGAGCTTAGGGCGAGATGCTAGCGCGTTCCCAGGGCAACCGCAGTGCGAGGCCAGAGGAGATCATTAATCTAGGTAGTACAGGGACTGTAAGAGCCCGCAAAGAGGCTGACAAGGATGTCCGAAGAAAGGAACCGGTGGACCCAGAGCCATCACGCGCGAGGAGTGTTCATAGTCGTCTGGTCTATTCCACCGGACAGGGACGAGGGCATCCAGATGGCTCGCGGCGAAGGGACAGAGCCCGAAGCGAGGAAGTAGAGTCAAGTCCTTGGCATGCCCACAGGGAGGCTTGAGACAGGTCACACCGTGCCCGACGCACACCCTCACCGAGGTGCAGGTCGCCCGGACGAAGGTCGAAGCATCATTCTGTCATGCTGGCACCTAGCTATTGATCAGCACCTTCCGTGCCAGGCCCGGAGGCAGCCATGAAAGAGATGCAGTTGAGGCTCGAAGCTCTAAAAGCTGGTCGAGCAGGACCAGGATATGTGGTGCCGGGTGAGGAGAAGGATCCGCTGGCTGAATGGATCGTCGCTTCCCCGACTAACCCCGATATGCCACTTCTGCAGTTTGACAAATATTTAGGGAAGACCAATGCCCGGGACTATCTGCAGGGTTTTGAGAACCAGGTCAACATGGTCACTAAGGACTCGGCGGCCAAGTGCAAGGCCTTTGTGAGTACCTTCCAGGGCAAGGCTGTCACCTGGTACAGAAAGCTTCCGAGGGCGTCGATCACTGGGTAGTCAGACTTACGAAGTAAATTCCTAGTTGAATTTGCTATGGCTGGGGTAACGCCCAAGGCTAGGATGGATTTGTGCAACATCATATAGAAGGATGGGGAGACAGTTAGAAAGTATATGGACAGGTTCCAGAGGATGCTCGAAAAGGTGGATGATCTGATTGACTGAGAGGTTACGATATGCTTCATGGGTGGCATGAACAAGAACAGGATAAAGGCTGAGTTCGGCATGCGGGAGCCTTTGAATCGAGCAGAGATGTTTGCCCGGGCTCAGAGTGTGATCACCTACAAGTATATCATAGGCTCGGTACACATCCGAGGCCAACATATACTCCCCCAACGGGGTAGACACCTCAAGCACAAACGACAAAGGCTGGGGTAACACACACAAATTGTTCACAAAATGGGATGTAACATATAAATGTGATGAACCAGGATCTATAAGAACTCGAGCTCTACTATCGAAGACAGAAAGGCTACCTTCTATAACCGACGTCGACTCGGGCACACCGCGCTGATCAAGCGCAAATACACGACCCTAGACCTTAGGTCTACCGTCACTGTCCCTCTTTGTCCCACTAGACTGTACACTCGCGCTCCCAGCCTGACCATCCTTCAACTTAGGACAGTTCCTCTTCAAGTGACCAACCTCGCCACAATTGAAGCATTGGCCCGACCTATTCTCTGCCGATTTCCTGTCTTACTCCAGCACTTATCTTTCGAATGTCCCGGTTTCGAACAATAGATACAAATCTTTGGAGTACCCCGTAGACCTTGTACAGATGCGGTACTATTACTCCTTCCACCGGATTGTTGCCCCTCGGATTGTCCTCTCTTCTGATTCCCCCTGCGGTTATTGTTTCCATCGCTATATCAACTACCGGAACCTTGTCCTCGTCTCTGATTCTGCGATGCCTGTGGAGGGTTGTTCAAATTTCTCCCCCGGTGCTCCTCTATGTCACTCTCAATCCTATAAGCTCTATCCACCGTACTCCTATAGTCAGCAAGCTGCAAGGACAACAATTGTTTTCTATATTCTATCTTCAGGCCTTTGATGAACTTCTGGGCCTTCTTTGCCTCCGTGGGAACCAAGTAACTACAATACCGAGCCAATTCTGTGAACTTGGCCGAGTATTGTGCCACCGTCATGCTGCCCTGCTCTAGGTCATAAAATTCTCTCTCTCTCCTTTCACGAACCACCTCCGGGATATACTGCGCCTTGAATTCCCTCAAGAAATTAGGCCAACTGTGAGGTTCTCCCCGTAAGTCCCAGCTCCCTTGTAATTCCTGCCACCAGTGCTCAGCCGCTCCTTCAAGTTTGAACACAGCTAGGTTGACCTTCTCATCATCGTTGCAACCCAAAGCTGCAAATATTTTGATGATATGTTCAATCCACAATTCAGCTTTTGTGGCATTCGGTTCCCCAAGAAAAGTACGTGGTTTCATTTTCAAGAAACGCTCCAATGTTGTAGTATGATTCCTAGGCCTCGCCTCAGGTTGTGGTACCTCGACTTCCGGTTGTGGAGCTTCAACCTCCGGTGTAGTCGTTGCTCCCCCATTCAAGCGTTCAGTCATTTGGTTCATAAGTTCCATCATCCGTCCCATCATAACTGCCATGTTTGTATTCGGGTTCTCTTGGTTCTGTTCAGGAGGGACATTAGGTGGTCGATTCACGTCATCATCTCTCCCATCATTCCCGCCGGCACTAGTACCGACCCGACTAGCACTCGCTCCAAACCTAGTCCGCACCATTTCAACCTACATAAAACAATCGACGTTAAAATCTCGATAACACACACCATACCCACCTAGGCCATGGAACCTATCTTGGCGAATAGCTAACATAAGCTCTGATACCAACTGTGACGCCCCGACCCGGATCTCTATACGAAATCCCAAGGTCGGGTCGCCAATACAACATAACAACAAGAAAAGCATGTGGCGTAACCACCCGTTACGACAAAACATAACTGAAAACCTGATTAACACAAGTATGAACAATCTTCGGCAATAGCAAAGCCGGAAACAACTGATAACAACCACGAGTTTACAACTCAGAAAAGACAACTACTACAAAAACCTCGGCCACAACATGCCGGAATAAAACATAACCACGAGCTACGACATGCTGAGGAAAGAAACTAACTCAACAACGAAACTATACAAAAGCACGACACACATATGTCGGCTACCAAAAGAATATACAAATTACACCAAGTACTACCCTTAGTAAAGTTTACATAATTTTACCACCATCGTCCTTACCAAAATACAACAACGAACTAAGGAAAAGTTTCTTGATCTAACAAACGTAGACAAACTGCAAGCTAGCGTGATCCTTCCCGATCTCACCGTGAACTCCCGGGTTGGCTGGGATCTAAGAAAAACAAATAAACACATAACGGGGTAAGTCATAATGACACAGTAAGTTACTAATGCAACTACATGGCATGGCATGATGCTCAAGCAATAAACATAACATGGTATCAACATTTATATACCACAACTAAACATGTATCATCATACTTGACATACAATTCATTCGACTCAAATAGCACTTTGGTTAACACATAAGTGCTCATAAATAAACCATGTTAGAGAAGGATATCATATCTCTTTCTTCAACTTTGTGTCGCTCCTGCAATACACAAACAACCAAACGTGCCTCGATACCCGTGTGTATGGTATCGACGTCCTCGATCCCATCGAGTTCTACTAGCAAGCCAAAGTCATGCGTATTGCTATAACAGTGGGGCTACTTCTCAACTGTGGCCAACAGAAGAGGGGTGTGTGCACTCCGGTACGGCGACTTATAGCGATTACGAATCCCATTCGTAAAGACTATAGGTCGTCCCACCATGACATTAACAACAACGACGCCAGTTGGACTTACACAACACACAAGTAGGTAAACTTACTCAACTTATGCAAATAACCGTCAAGTTTAAAAGTAGTGAACTTGACAAACATCATGTAGATTATATTTTTCTACAACATATAATCATCAAACATATTGTTTAAAGCCACAAACCACAAATTTAGAGCTACTTTACAAGTCTCTAATATACCAGTATCAAATACGCGGAGGACTAAAAATCATATCAAATGTACTCTAATTTTCGTAGTAATTTAACTAGTGATTCGGAGAATTATAATCTTCCCAAAAAATCCACTTTAGGTGTTAATTCATTAAGTTCATAAAAATTGGTATAATTGCTATATGCAATTTTTACCATTTAAGGTCTCTAACATGTTCTTGAGTTCACTACTTTGGTGATTATCAATTTCTACACAATTTAAACCAACTAAACCATGTCTTTCATATTATAACATGTAACTTTTTATCAACATAACATTTCTACATGAATCCAACAACAATACAAGTCTTGCATGTTTACAAACATTCATACATGTAACAAATCCTAACATACATAGGGGGTTTAGTAACTTACCTCCAAAGTAGAAATTTAAATCAACAAATTCACAATCAAGGCTTGGTTATGAAGTCCCCTAGTCCCAAGCTATATTTTGGTAGCCTTGCATGGATGATCCAATGGTTGGATGGTGAAGGATAGAACACACACACTAGTCTCACTTTAAATCTCCCACACAAGCTCTCTAGGGCTTCAAGGTAGAACTATGGAAGATAATGATGTGTTTTGAGTCTTCAAGTGACTTATATATGGTCAAATGGTCAAGCCATGGTACAATACTTTCAGCCAAGGGTCCAAGGGTCTAAAGCCAAAAATTACAAGTCACTTATGTGCTGTCCGTACGCTTTGCACGGCCGTGTCATATAAAGTCGCACGGCCGTGTCACTCTCGCATGGCCGTGCCAAGAAAGGCTGCGCGGCCGTGCCAAACTTACTAGAATCCTTGCACGGCCGTGTCAACAAAGCTGCGCGGCCGTGCCAAACTTACTGGAATGTCTGGCCACTTTTGCACGGCCGTGTCACAAAAAGGCGCACGGTCGTGCAAACCCCTACTGTCCAGTCTTACTTCTAATTGTCTCTATTTCCTTGGTTCAATCACTTGGCCACCCTAGGTGTGATTACACAATACTCAGAGCACCTTTAACAACACATAATTCACATAGATCATCTCAACAATGCTAACAACAATCACCTCACACTTATGAATAATCACAAGGGCTTGTACTAAGTTAGTGCATTAACATGTATATGAATTAAGGCTAAAACCATATTGAACATATTTATACAAGCAATCAAACACACATGTTGAGCATAATAACACAAACAATGTAAACATGTAAAGCATTGCAATTAGGAGTAACAAGGATCAAAATCTTGTATCAAGAATTATGGCATAACTAAACTAACATGTTATTCAAGCAATTAAACATATAAAATGCATGCAAAAACTTAGGGTATTACAAAAATGCTGGGGCCACTTATCAGCTGATGGTTAACAAGGTGTTCGCGCCCCAACTGGGCAGGAATGTGGAGGCTTACGTGGATGATATGGTGGTCAAGACCAAGGGCCGTGACCACATAGCTGACCTGGCAGAAACTTTTGGCAATCTTTGCAAGCATGATATGAAGCTAAACCCTAGCAAGTGTGTGTTTGGAGTATAGACTGGTAAGTTCCTCGGCTTCATGGTTAGTGAAAAGGGAATAGAGGCCAACCCTGAGAAGATCAAGGCTCTACTCAAAATAAAAGAGCTAACATGTGTCAAGGAGGTGCAGCGGTTGAATGGTAGGATAATTGCACTTGGTTGCTTCATCTCTCGCTCGGCAGAAAAATGTCTTCCATTCTTCAGGGTGCTGCGCAGAAATAAGGGCTTTGAGTGGACAGCAGAGTGTTTCAGGGCCTTCAGCCAGCTAAAAGACTACCTCGGGCAACCCCCCCTCTTGAGCAGTCCTGTGGTAGGAGAAAATTTATATGTGTATCTAGCGGCCACCGACCAGGTTGTGGCCGCGGTACTTGTTAGGGAGGAAGCTGGTAGCCAAAAGCCTGTGTACTATGTATCTAAAGCCTTAACTCCGGTCGAGGCTCGTTATTTTAATGTAGAAAAGTTGGCTTACTCGCTTCTTGTCTCAGCTCAGAAATTACGAGCTTATTTTTCTGCTCATGTAATCATTGTATACCCCGATTATCCCCTTCGTAAGATTTTACACAAGACGAAATCCTCGAGCAAGCTTCTTGCTTGGTCGATCGAGTTGACGGAGTTCCACATTGATTATCAGCCGCGAAGGTCGATCAAGGCTCAAGCATTGGCCGATTTCTTAGTTGAGGTGAGTTTTACTGACCAAGATAAAGCACCAGCTGCAGATATCCCTACCACTAGTGCTACTCCTCCCACCATGCGACCGGATGATTGTTGGCAGTTATTTGTTGACGGTGCTACGAGTAAAGAGGGCAGTGGCACAGGGGTCTTGCTTGTCTCGCCATTCACTGAGGAGGAGTTCAAGATGGCCTTGCGATTTACGTTCCAGGCTTCCAACAATCAGGCCGAGTATGAGGCTTTGGTCACCGGGTTAGAATTGGCTTTGGATATTAGAGTCTCAGCTCTAAGGGTACACAATGATTCACAACTTGTTATTAACCAGGTTCGGGGGAAGTACGGGGTGAATAACCCCACTTTGAGCAAATACTGCGAGCTGGTTAAAGGGTTGCTGGCCCATTAGACATTTTGGGAGCTTGTTCAGATAAGCCGAGTAGATAATATGCGGGCAGATTATTTGTCCAAGATGGCCATGGGAAATATCCAGGCTTTATGCCCGGCAGTGGTGGTTGAATACCTGGATAGCCCGGCTATAGAAAGGGAGCAGGTTATGGACATCGAGATGACAGAAAGGTGTTGGATCGATGAAATTCAGGAGTACATCGAGCAAGGATTATTGCTTGAAGATAAGGATAATGCTAGGATCGTCCAGAAACGCTCAGCTCGGTACACAGTGGTTGGGGGAGTCCTATATCGGAGGTCCTTCTCGAAGCCTCTGTTGCGGTGCGTAAGGCGGGAAATGACTGAGTGGCTCCTGGAAGAGGTTCATGAAGGGGTGTGCGGTGGTCACCCGGGGGCAAGGACACTAGCTGACAAGGTCCTGACTCTTGGGTACTACTGGATGGCGCTAAGAAAGGATAAAAACCTATATGAAGAAATGTGATAAGTGTCAGCGGTTTGCGGACATCCCGCGGTTGCCCTCGACCAAGCAGACTCCTGCGGTCGCATCCTGGCCGTTTGATATATGAGGAATAGACTTGATCGGGCCATTCCCGATAGCGAGGGAAAACTGCAAGCATGCGATTGTTGCCATTGACTACTTCACTAAGTGGGTGGAGGCGAAACCTTTGGCAAATATTACCGAGGAGAATTCCATTAACTTTGTTCATGATTACATATGGTGCCGTTTTGGAGTTCCTCGGGCCATCATTTCGGATCATGGTACCCAGTTTTCTGACCGATTTACGGAGGCCTGCGCGAATTTACACAGTAAGCATTGGAAGTCTTCAATAGCGTACCCTCAGGGAAACGAGCAGGCAGAGGCTGCGAACAAGCGAGTATTGCATGCCCTCAAGAGAAATCTAGAGGGGCGAGTAGGAAGATGGTTGATGAGCTACAGGCCGCGTTATGGGCGGTCAAAACAATGGTCAAGGGGCCGATTGGGAAGACGCCGTTTGCTTTAACTTACGGCTCAGAGGCTATGGCTCCAGTGGAAATGACTCTGCCTAGTTTGCGAGTAGCGCACTATGACGAACTGGAGAATGTGTCTGCTTGAAAGGGTGATCTGGATTTGCTCAAAGAAAAAAGAGTAGAGGCCAGGATGGGGATGGTGAATTACAAGCAGTGGGCTAAGATCCATCATGATAAGAAGGTGCATAAGCGGTCATTCCAAGTCGGTGATTGGGTCCTAAGAAAGGTTGAGGCAACTGGCCAACGGGTAGACAGAGGAAATTTGTCACCAAATTGGGAGGGGCCTTACCAGGTGACCCAGGTGGTCAAGGAAGGAACGTACATATTGCGGGCACGAGATGGAACAACATTGAAGCATCCATGGCATTCAGACCATCTTAAAAAGTATTACCATTAGTGGATAGGATCTTTTTGGGGTTTTCATATGTAAAGAAGCAGATCTGGAATTAATGAAACTAAAACACAATGTTGATAGTGCAAGCTTCGGGTATACGTACAGATAACTGGCTAAGCTGAATCCTTGTTAACGCCTTTGATCGTCTGAATGTTCCATTGAGGGGTTGATGCCTTTGTTGAACACATAATTCATTGACTGCTCGCAGGCCGAGCTCGTGAATAAGTCTAATCCTAAGGTCTGATGCTATGCTCCCAGGTTGAGCCGATCCTTTAATTAATGTTCAAAGTCAATTGACTGCTCGCAGGTTGATCTCATGACTTAGTTAATTTTAAGGCTTATATATTGTTATGCTCCCTGGTCGAGTTGGTTCCTTAATTAACGTTTGAGGTCATTTGACTGCTCGCAGGTCGAGTTCATGACTTTGTTAATTTTAAGGCTTATATATTGTTACGCTCCCCGGTTGAATAGATCCTTTGATTAACGTTTGAGGTCGTTTTATTGCTCGCGACTTAGTTAATTTCGGGGTTTTAATTTTATCTTAGAACGAACATATACTTTAATTAACGATTAGAGGTCGGTTGGTTGCTCGCAGGGCGAGCTCATGGCTTAAGCAATTTAAGAGTTTGGCATTTATGATCTCAGCAGTTAGAGAAAGCTTGCATCATGAAGAAACTACTTTGTATTAACAAAGAAAACAGAGACAAGTACAAAAATAAGGTGGCATGCAAGCCAAAAAGAATCTACTCGACACAGCGAGTTGAGACAAACATTCTCTAGGCAGGGGGGGCCTCGTCAGAGCCGGCCTCCACGGCCTCTTCTTCTAGGTTTGCGGTGGCCTCGGCTAGCTACTGCTCTTTGATAGCCGCGAGAGCGGTCTTCACATTAACCTCCAGTACGGTAGGGGGTGGACACTCTTCTCGACCTTTCTCCTGGTCACCTTCCTCGATCAGCTCAAGCTCATTTGCAGTATAAGGCACCCAAAAGTGGCCACGGCGGGCTTCCAGGCCGTAGTGTTTTGCAGCCCCCCACTCAGCTATCAGTTTGACGGTCAGGCCGGGGTGTCCGCTTCCCGCAGCCATGCAGAGTGTGTGCTCCAGCCCCTGGACGTAGTACGGACACATCTCTTGGGATCTCAGCTGCTCATTCTCCAAGGATCTCTTCTTTCTCTAGCTCGCTAGCTTGGGCACTCTAGGATCTCAGCTGCTCATTCTCCTCTACCAGCCTGGTTTTCTCTTTCTCCGCCTCCGCCAATTGTTTCTCCAATTGGGCAACTCGGGAGTGAAGGGATTGCTCATTGACCTTTGACGTCTCAAGTTGACTTATAAGAATATTCTTCTCGCACTCCAACTTGGACAGGTCGCTAGTCTTATCGAGCACCTCTTTGTCTTTGGCCAGGAGCTCCGCATTTTTCTCTTCGATGATCTCGTTGGCAGTCTTAAAATCATCCCTGAGGCTGGCAGCAGTCTTAGCCCCATCACTAGCCCGGTTGGCCATAGTGAAAAACTTGGAGACGAGCTGGAAAGAAGAGGAAAATATGAGTAGAAGGAAAAAGAATGTCTCTAAAGGGAAGAGGAGAACACACGTACCTCGTAGAAGGCCATTCCCCCATCTCCGAGTAGGACGCTGGTCGAGTCACCGCAATCCCTGTACTGGTCGGAATGCGGGATCCTCTTCAAAATGCCTTGGCCCACCATAGCCGAAAGGTATCCCCTTTTCCTAACATCGATACTGGCAATCCAGGGCACGTTGGCCAGCTCGTTCATCAGGGTTTCACAACCCTTGCAATCGTTGGGCATGAAAAACCCTTCCTGCCTCCAGGAGGGAAGGTTGAGAGTAGGGGTAGAGCTAGAGTGAGCTTGGCTGCCCCCCGTTTTACTTCCTCGAGGGTGCACTGAGCGGCTGGCGGGGATGTCCTCGACGAGGGCCCTCTTTTGGCTCGATAACAACGCCAGATCAGGCGACGGAGCCTGGTCAGCATGAGCAACCCTGTCAGCCCGGGAGCACATCTCCGTCTGTGCAACAGGACCCTTGGGCTGGGAGACCTACTTCCCTTTGTCATGGGCCGAGGAGGAACCCCTCTCTCGTTGCTCGGAGGTAGCAACTTTGGGCGGCGGCCGAGTCAGCTCGAGGTCACGACGAGCAGAGGCGTCAGCCTTTCGTTAGTTTCGGTGGGCCTCAACGGCATCAATGTCCATCAACCCTGCAAGAAGAGGAGCAGTTAGATACAGTAATACATGAAATTGACAAAAGAGGTTGGAAGGAGGTTAAAACCGTTATAGGGGATAATGTAGCTTGAGCCCAGCTCCTTGCACGCCAGGCAATCGCTAGGGAAGCTGGCATCCAGATGATGGCCCCAAGCAGGATGAGGCCACTCCTCAGCCATGGCAACACGGGGCACAACTCCCTCCACTTCTATTCTTAGCACCCTGGCCAACCTCAGAAAGTGATCCTCGCTGAACAGCGACTTTCAATCAAAATACCACTCCTGGTCGCGGTCCTGGGCACCCAGAGCTCCTTTCAGAACATCCATCAGCCGGCTCTTACCGGAGGTAAATGCATCCCTGTTGTACGTGGGCACCTTGATATGCGTAGAAGGAGGAGGAAACGACCAGCTTACCCGAGATTCGACCAATATGGGTTTGCAGTCTGACTTATCAGTCTTGTTTGGGAACGGGGAGAATAACTTCAGTGTACTCGGCTTGCTGCGGCCAGATATTCTACCCGAGCTCTTGTCGGCAGAAAATTGGTAAAGCTTCCTCAGCAGTAACAAGCAGGGCTCGTAGCCAAGCAAGCGGCAAGTGACGGTAAAGGATACAAGGATCCTGACCGTGTTGAGCATCAGGTCGCAGGGGGCAGCCTTAGTCAGGGTTAGAAACTCGACAATGAAGGGGTCGAGGGGAAGGCGCATCCCAACTTTAAAGTAGTCGTAGAAGAACACCATTCTCTCCTCTTGCTTTCGGTAGTCAGAGGGATCGACCTCAGGGTCCATCACGGACATACGATAGTCGTCGGCATTAATCCCCAATGAGGTGAACCACCTTTGGACCTTATCGTCAGAATTAAAGGTCTTTCAGTGGTCAGGGGAGGCTGCTCAGCGAGGAGCTTGGTAACCCCCATGAGCTGGCGGGTGGCGACCAGCCTGGTCTGGGTAGGCCTGGGCGAGCTAGTCCCTACCTCCTCATCCTGGGTACGGGCGTTGACATGGGATATCACTTTGGTGATAATGAGCTCGTCATCCGAAGAGCCTCGCTGGTAGATAAAGAAGTGGTTGCCGGGCTAGAGCCACTGCTGGCTGCTTGGCTACGGTTGTATTCGTAAGCCTCCATGGAATTGGTAGCGTCAGAATTGGTAGCCTCGTCGCGCAACCTAAAGAGGGAGTTGGAACCTACAAGGATCAAGGTAATGCAAATGTCACTATCTGGGGGACATGGCATAAAAGGCAGAAACCCTAGGTCTACGTTATCTAAAAGGGGGAGTCGCCCATGCAGAGGGATTCTGAAATTCCTCGATCCAGACTAAAGTAGGGGTCCATCTATGGCCAGAATGCAGAAAGAAAGGCAGAAAACACACAACAATGAACTAAATCAGGATTAAGTAAAAGAAAAACTTACTGCGGGACATGGAAGTGCGTAGATTGGAAGACTTTGAGCTATTCTGAGAAACTTTGGGGAGGACGAGCAGTTTCAGCACACTACACAGCAACAAAGAGGATGACAGAATCTACGAGCGGTGCAGTAGTGGTGATTCCGAGGGGAATGAAGCTTCGAAGGAGGTTTTGGCTTCGGAGTGTTTGAAAGTTTGCAATCGCTAAAAAGGAAAGAAAAGCCAGATGCCCAGCACTTATAGTCCAAAGGGTGACGTCAGCATGAGCGTGGGCCGAAGGCCTACCGCGTAGCCCACAGGCCTACGCCCATAGCCATCATGGCGCCTCGAAAAGGCGCGAGACATCCAATCGGCAAAACTTGAGGTAGTGCAGGCGCCCGTCTCTTTTGTCCTTCACACCTCCCCTTTTCAACACCTCCTCGAAGGGTGAGTATAAGATGGCGACCATGAGCAAAGTGGTCGACGAAGCTCAGCATGACAGGGGGAGATCACGAGCAAATGCTTCCTGCTGCGAGCATGAATACTCCCGAGTAGAAAGCAGGGGGCCACGTGGTGCAACGTTGTAGCCTGGACGTGCCCGACGGTTACGGCCACCATGCCAGCATTTATACCCACTATGTCGGCATTCATGACCACGACCTAGCAGTTGTGTCTATTGCTATCCCCGCCATGATGAGTAGTTAATAGGGATCCTATAAAAGCCTTGGATCAATCCCAAGCTAAGGTACGGAAACTTATACAAACAAATACACTCTGCCAATTTATGATTTGAGCTAGACACTTACTCTCACACCGGAGTGCTTTTGCGGGGCTGGTCCCTGCATTCACCTAGTGTTTTCTCTCATCTTGGTAGGTTACGAAGAAGCCCATATATCCGTAATTGATCCCGGTGCAACCCATCACATTCTGTGTAGCATCAATTCTAAGACAACATTTATATTTTGAAAGGCAAAACACATAATCGGGCCACTGTACTTTCGACCACTGATCGATTGTTTGAAAATGTTATTTGGGTCATTGTACTTCAGTTATCTTGCAAGCGAGTCCACCAGTACATTAATTTTAAATAAAATCCCTATTTTACCCATGTCTTCATTAAGGGAGATGAAGACGAAGACATAGGTAAAAGAGGGATTTCATTTAAAATTAACGTTCTGTTGGGCTCGCTTGCAATATAACTGAAGTACAGTGGCCCAAATAATATTTTTAAACAATCAGTGGCCGAATTGCAACCTTTTCCAAAGTATAGTGGCCCGATTGTGTGTTTTGCCATTTCGAAACGTTGTGTAAAATAATTCAAATACAACGTTTTCCAACAAACGTTTAAACTAACCCAAATACAACATTTTCTAAAAAATGTTGTGTAAAGTGACCCAAATACAACGTTTTCTAAAAAAAACATTTTTTAAAATGACTCAAATACAACGTTTTCTTAAAAACATTGTAAATGCCCAGTTTTGTTGCAGGTCAAAAATGGCACATGGTTTAAAAGTGGAAAAAAGGGAAAAGGTACATTCGGGCCACCAAAGTTTCGCAAAATTGTAGTCCGGCAACTAAAACTTTAAAGCTACACTTTGGGCCACCGTACTTAAGTTCAAATGCGACCGAGCCCATTTTTTGGATGGACGTTAATTCAGCCATTAAGTTAATATAAAATATCAATTTTACCCTTATCTTCATCTTCCCCAGTAAAGAATAAACAAATCCAAACCCTAACCCCTTTCCTAAATACAAATCCAAGTCATCAACCATTTGTTGTTGTTGTCTCCATTTGGATAAATTTAATTATAATTCCGTAAGAATTTGAATTCCATATGCTTCCCCCTCTCTTAAACTCAGTCAGGCCGCAGCAATAGTAGTCCCAAACTCTGGTGAGTCTTCGTCAAGCACCAGCGACCCTTCTCCAGCACCGGCGAGTCCCTTACCCGTGAACTCCCTCGCACCGTCGCCGATCCAAATAGCCGCACCACCATCCCCTTGCGCTGCCGCCATCCCCAAACAGAAACTAGTGCGCAACTCCGTCTCTCCCCCACGTCGCGTCAGAGTCTCCCTCCCATGGTTTGCTCCGGCCATCATCGACTTCACTTTCTCTCACCCCCCCAAGCAGCAGTCCATCCGGTGAACTCCCTCACAAATCCAGCCATCTCTCCTTTACGAGCATCAATTTTGAGCTAGGGCTTGAAATTTTGGGCAAGAAGCAGCAGTAGCCACAATCACCTCCAGTTTTCTGGACCTCCAAGCTCAGTTCGTCGAGACTTCAACAATAGCAATGGCTCGCATCTCGATCTCCCCCGTTCCACATGAAATTAGGGCTCTGTTTTCAAATTTGAATTGGTTGGTTAAAGGTTTGGGTTTGAGCTGTTTAGGTTAGGGTGAATTGTCTAATCTTGGCTCAAAAGTCTTGCAGGTTTGAGTTGTGAAGATGAGAGGGTGGGGTCGTATTTACTTGTTAACTGGTTTTAATGCTTTTCCATGAAATTTCACATACCCAATTTCTTTTGTTTACCCTATCTTTCTTTTGTTTACCCAATTTCTTTTGTTTACCCAATCTTCATAGATCTTGTTAATTTTCAAAAAAAAATCATCAATTTCACTTTCTATAAGATCTAAAGATTTTTAGGTCGGATCTGATGGTGTTAGTTACAATCCATTGATTTTTTGAAGAAGATGAATTAAAAATGAAGATAGGGGTAAAATTGGTATTTCACATAAATTTAACGGCTGAAGTAACGTCCATCTAAAAAATGGGCTCGGTTGCATCAGAACTTAAGTACAGTGGTCCAAAGTGTAGTTTTAAAATTTTAGTGACCAGACTACAATTTTACGAAAAGTTCGGTGGCCTGGATGTACCTTTTGCCGTGAAAAAAATAAAGCTTTGGAAAGAGATGGCTTTAAAGTATCCAGCACGGAATCCCAAGCCCTAGCCCGTCGCCTCCCTCCCTCAACCATTTTCATCCTAATGAAATCACTCTCTCCCTTATCTTCTCTCACTGAAATTATCGAGATTCTTCCTCTCATCTAATTTCTCTACACTAATTTCAGATATTTTTTTCTTTTTTTTTTGTTATTTTTTTTCCAGATCAAAGTTGTAGCCGTTTTTAAAATACTCATCAAATCAAATGAGTATTTTTGCATTCAAGTTCAGATCTGGTTATTTTTCAAATTTTTTGTGTAATACGTGCTCGAATCTGATGAGATTTGTTTAAAAATCTTAACATTAACGAATTTTTCTTTGAAATCAAAATATTTTTAAGTTGTAATACAATTTTATTTTGTTTTAATCGCTTATTTTTGTTCAGAACTATAATCTGATTATATTTTTTGTACATTTTTCAAAAAGAAAAATTGGCATATATGTTCGAATCTGATGAGTTTCAAAAATAAATATTCACATTCATTAGTTAAAATGTCCATATCATGTAATTTTTTAATTTTTTTTGGCATATATGTTCGATTTTATTTTTTTTTACAGCATAAATGTTCGAATATGAAAAAAAAAAATTGCTTATTAAACAGTTACAATGAATTTCCAACAGTTTTTTTTTTTTTTTTCATCAGACCTGTTATGGTTGAAGGGTTAACCTAGCAACAATTTTTAGTCTCCTTCTATGTTAAGATTATTCGTTGTCAGATTTTCCTCAAACCAAAAATACTCATTCCTGTTTAGTTTTTACTGTATTACTTTTTACATGGGGGTTGTGTTAAAATTGCAGTCCCAAACGATTGAAATTGGACAACAAAATAGCGAATTGAAAATAATGCGGAAATAAAGTAGACAAAAAATTTACGTGGTTTAGAAAATTCCCTACGTTCACGGGTGGAGGCGGTAAAGGTTTTCACTAATCAAATCCGGAGATACAAATACAAATAATTGTGGCTCAACAAATACCCAAAACTCAATTACACCCAAAATACCACACTCAAAACAAAGCGAAGAAACTCACAAATTGACGAACTAAGTTCTTCGCAAACGGCTTGGTAGAAGACGGTGTGAACTCTCGGTTTGCTCTCTCTCTTCTCAATCACAACACACCTTGGCAAAGAGGAAGAGACCCCTTTATATAATACTGATGATCCACCAAGTTGATTTACAAATCCTTCTCACCAAAGGATTGTACATTCTGACAAACAAAGGAATTGAGCAAATTCCTTTTAATCAAGTGGACTCCTTCACAATCCAATATTGTAAGGGATTCTAATGAGAGATAATCCTGATGTGATCGTGGTAAGCTCAAGTCCATGTTTGACATATGTGATCAATGGTTCGATAGCTAGAGTTCGAGCAAGGATGATCAAGAATGTTGCGTTCGTGATAGCTCGAGAGTTCAAGCGTCAAAGGCATCAAACAAAGGCCGTGAGCTATGTAGAGTACAAGTGGGAGATTCAAGGATTCTACATCAACTTGATTCGAGGATTCATTGGTGATTCAAGCTACTTCAATGGATATTCAAACAATGGAGTCCATGGCGAAGACATGACTTGCTTCGTAAGCTTCAAAGACTCAAGGAATTACTTTAGGATCATCCAATGATGTTTGGGAATGTTCGAGGGCCTAAACGACAATTTTTGAGAGAAAAAGCCTTAAAAAGTGAGCACATAAGTTCAAGGATGACTTTGGGAGCTTTTTAATACTAAATGGATGACTTTTAGGGGCCAAAGTGCACTTTTTAAAATAAGGCCTTTTAGAAAACCGGGATTGAGAGTATTTTCCTTATTTTGGTTTGTTATTGTTTCCTAATTAGCCTAGGTAACTTACTTAGTTGTTTCCTACATAGTTTAGGTAATTCTTAATTGTTTTCTTTTATTTTAGGATTCTATTTCCTTCAAGTATTAGGGTTTGTAAGCCTATATAAATGATCCTCTTTCATTGTAAAATTTTAGAACTTTGATATTGATTAATTTGATTTGAGTTTTTACAATATTGGTGAGATATTTTTTTATGTGATATTCAATATGTCACGATATATTCCTATTCAAAGGGGGTAGAGATGCGCAACAGAATCATACGGAGCGCATGTTGTGGATGATGGAGGATGTTTCTCAACGTTTGGCTAGGTTAGAAGAAAGAGGGGATGCACGTCTTCAAAGGAATCAACCTCGATTTCACGCAAGGAGGGGAGTGTATGATGATGAGGAGGATGAGTGGTTCGAAAGTGAATATAAGGAAGTTAGGAGACATAATATGAGGAGAGGTCCAAGAGTAGACATGAAAGTTCCTACTTTCAAAGGTAGGGATGATCCGGAGGAGTACCTAGATTGGGTTAGGAGAGTTGAAGTCTTCTTTGAGTGTAACCACTACACAAAAACTCAAAAGGTGAAACTTGCATCCAAGGAGTTCACCGATTATGCTAGTGATTGGTGGAAGCAATTAGTGAATAACGGAAAGAAGATAGGAGAGGGTCGCATTGACACGTGGGAAGAAATGAAAAGTGCAACGCATAGGAGGTTTGTCCCAAAATACTACCGTCGGGATTTGTTGAGGACTACTTCTTATTCTTCATTCTCTAGCACACCTAGTAGACCCACGGTGGAGGAAAACAAGAGCATTAACGATGTACCTATGCGGACTTTTGTAGGATCATCACAATGTAAGGAGAGATTTAGTAAAAATAATGAGAGGTCGGCTAAAGTAAAAAGTGTGAATCAAGAAATAGTCGAGCAAAAGGAGAGGATAGCTAGAGATGGGAAGCAAGTGAATAGTGAGAGTGAGGAGAAAAATAAAGAATGTGTTAAGGAAGAATTGAGAGAAAACCCAAGTGAAGAGGCCGAGAAAAGTGAGTTTAGCGAGGCCGAGAGGAAAAATGAAAAGAATGGGTTGATGGAAGAGAGTGAAAACCAGAGAGTTGAGAAAAAAAAGAGTGAAGAAGATGAAAACATGAGGGTGGATACACGAGAGATTGAGGAAGAAAAAGTTGAAAAGGTCAAAGACCAAGACAGAGTGAAACCAATTTTTTCTTCCATCCCAAGTGAACTTAAGAGGGAGTTGGAAAAGAATCATAGTGAGGTATTCTACATCTCTACGGAGATATCTTATTATGCTAACATATTGCCTCAATTATCCCTTCTGTATAGTGTTTTTTCTCTACAGGCTTTTGATGTGTTCACCGAATCAAGCATGGAAGCTGTGAGCTTCAAATTGGATGATCAACAAGGTCCAAATTTGAGGACAAATCCTTTTGAAGAGGGGGAGAATGATGTGATCCTGGTAAGCTCAAGTCCATGTTTGAAATATGTGATCAATGGTTTGATAGCTAGAGTTTGAGCAAGGATGATCAAGAATGTTACGTTCGTGATAGCTCGAGAGTTCAAGCGTGATGAGACATAATTTTTCCGGGGGGCTTGCCCGGAGACGTGCTCTTAACAGGAGCCGGAAATCTCACGCTCACAGGGGTCTCCCCACTCCTGGCAATGTGGTTCGAGTGGTGACACACTGGAAGCGAGTTTTTGCACTCCCTCACACCCTGAAACTGGACTTGCTAAGTTAATTTCGAACCTATGACCTCCAGGTTAAGTACATAGGTTATGGGGAATGAGTACCTCCAGGCTAAGTTTTGAACCTAAGTGGTACCACTTAAGCCTTTGAAGCAAGTCATGTCTCCGGCCTAAACGACAATTTTTGAGAGAAAAAGCCTTAAAAAGTGAGCCCATAAGTTCAAGGATGACTTTGGGAGCTTTTTAATACTAAATGGGTGAAATTTAGGGGCCAAAGTGCACTTTTTAAAATAAGGCCTTTTAGAAAACCGGGATTGAGAGTATTTTCCATACTTTGGTTTGTTATTGTTTCCTAATTAGCCTAGGTAACTTACTTAGTTGTTTCCTACATTGTTTAGGTAATTCTTAATTGTTTTCTTTTATTTTAGGATTCTATTTCCTTCAAGTATTAGGGTTTGTAAGCCTATATAAAGGCTCATCTTTCATTGTAAAATTTTAGAACTTTGATATTGATTAATTTGACTTGAGTTTTCACAATATTGTGAGCTTTTTGAGAGATTTCTTGGACTAGAATTCTCAAACCCTTGAACTTATCAAGTTTGTTGAGCTGCAGACTTGTGGCGTTTCGTGATCTTGGTTCCTAATCAATTGCGATTAGTGGGTTAAGGTTGCACCCGAAGGTTCTAGGGATTAAATCCGCCCTAGGGTTGAGGGAAGCTCCCTATCTTTTCGTTTCAATTCGTCGTTTCTGTTTTCAATTTGCGTTCTTGGTTGGTTCAGCTTTATCACGATCTTGGAATCACATCAAATCTAATGAAGGTTCCTCATGATAATGCCATGTACTACATTAATACAAGCCACCAAAAATAACAAATCTCCACCTTGGCTTGAATTCATCAAGCTCACCAAACAAAACGTCTATGTCGCCGCCCCTGCCAATGCCCCCTAGGGCACTCACATACTGCATATACTGATCAAGTCCAAGCAATGCTTGAACTTGGAAACAACCAATGGCTTAGTCAACATATCCGCTGGATTCTCTGCGGTGGGAACCATTTTTACAACAATGGCACCCTCAGATACAATCTCTCGAATGAAGTGCTATCTGACATCAATGTGTTTGGTCCTCTCATGAAACATTTGATTTTTAGTCAAATGAATCGCACTCTGGCTATCACAAAATACAACAGAAACCTTCTACTGCAAACCAAGATCACTAACCAAACCTCTCAACCAAATAGCTTCCTTCACTGCTTCCGCTGTTGCCATGTACTCTGCCTCCGTAGTTGACAAAGCAATAATAGACTGTAAAGTCGCTTTCCAACTAATAGCACAACCCGAAAGAGTGAAGTCATAACTTGTTAAAGATCGACTCTTATCCAAATCACCAGCGTAATCGGAGTCAACATAGCCTACAACACTGCTGCTCGTTTGTGAACTCCTATTAAATACTAAGCCACTATCTGTTGTACCTCTCAAATATCGGGACGAGTGCACACCATAACATACATGATGCTACCAACTGCACTAGCATTTGGAACACATGACACGTGCTTCTTCTCTTCCTCTGACTGTGGTGATAAAGCAGCTGAAAGTCTGAAGTAGGATGCCAAAGGAATACTCACCGGCTTTGAATTCTTCATACCAAAACGCTCAAGCACTTTTTCAATGTAATTCTTCTGTGAAAGAAATAGTTTGCCTGCACGTCGATCCCCGTGAATCTCCATACCCAAAATCTTCTTAGCTGCACCCAAAATTTTCATCTCTAACTCACCACTAAGCAAAGTCTTCAACTTGTCGATTTCTACCATGCTCTTAGAGGCAATGAGCATGTCATCAACATAGAGCAACAAATATACAAATGAACCATCTGAAAGTCTTTTATGATAAACACAACTGTCATAATTACTCCTAGAGTAACCATGCCCAATCATAAAAGAATCAAACCGCTTGTACCACTATCTAGGAGATTGTTTCAAACCATAAAGCGATTTCTTCAATAAACAAACATGGTCTTCTTTTTCATGAACAACGAACCCCTCTGGCTGATGCATGTAGATTTCTTCATCAAGCTCACCATGCAGAAAAGTTGTCTTGACATCAAGCTGCTCAAGCTCCAAGTCAAACAATGCAATTATAGCAAGCAACACAACAGGAGAAAATACTTCGTTGAAGTCTATGCCTCCTCTCTGAATATAGCCCTTTGCAACCAACCGTGCCTTGAATCTAGCTGCTTCAACCCCTGGGATTCCCTCTTTCTTCTTGAAGATCCATTTACAACCAACAATCTTCTGACCTTTAGGCGGTTTCACCAAGTTCCAAGTCTGGTACTTGTGAAGAGATGCAATCTCCTCACTTATAGCAATACCACCCCACTGTGAAGAATCATCACTCGTGACAGCTTGAGTGTAACTAACAGGCTCTTGAACCTCAATACTCTCTGCCACGGACAGTGCAAAAAAAATAAAATATGCCTGTGCATACCTCTGAGGTGGTCTAATCTGCCTTCTCGCTCTACCAGTGGCGATACTGTACTGCTCTTGCTCCTGTGGGACATCAACATCATCAACAAGCTTAAGCTTATCATCCACTATAGGCTGAACTGAAGTGCCCTCTTGCACTTTTTCTGAAATCGAAACCTCTAACTCCACCTGCTTATTAACACCGTGATCTCCACCTGTATCAATCTTCTCAACTGATTCCTTTTTTGAACGAAGCATGGATTTCTCATCAAACTTGACATCTCTGCTGATAACAAATTTAGGTGAACCAGGCTCAACACACCATAATCTATAACCTTTCACCCCGTCTGCATAACCTAGGAATATGCATTTCTGTGATCTACGCTCGAGCTTACCATTATTAACATGTGCATACGCAGGACAACCAAATACTTTCAAACCAGAATAATCAGCAGGCGTACCAGACCATACCTCAATAGGAGTCTTCAATCCCATAGGAAACGAAGGAGATCTATTCACCAAATAGTAAGACAAATTAACAGCTTCAGCCCAAAAGTCTTTAGACATGCTAACATTATCGAGCATACAACGTGCTCTCTCCAATAGAGTCCTGTTCATCCATTCTGCTACCCCAATCTATTGTGGTGTTCTTCTAATAGTGCGGTGTCTCACTATGCCCGCATTAGCGCAAAACTCATTGGACTGACCTTCACAAAATTCCAACCCATTATCTGTTCTGAAACGCTTGATGTTCTTGCATGTTTGATTCTCAACAGGCGCTTTAAATTTCTTGAAGGTCGGAAAAGTATCATTCTTGTGCTTCAGAAAATACACCCAAACATTTCTCGAATAGTCATCTATAAACGTCATCAAATATCGGGAACCTCCTTTGGACGACTTAGTCGAGGGACCCCAAAGATCAGAATGGATATAATCCAATGTGCCCTTGTTCTGTGAATAGCCGTTGTAAATTTCACCCTGCTTTGCTTACCATAAACACAATGCTCACAAAAGTCAAGCTTCACTGTTTGATGACCTTCCAACAAACCTCGTTTGCTCAAAATAGACATCCCTGCCTCACTCATACGCCCAAGTCGTATATGCCACAAATGAGTGTTATCTGAATCTGGATCTGATGAAGAACTTGTAGAAACTGATGCAGCACCAACAACGGTGCTACCCTGAAGCAAATAGAGACTATTAACCAATTTTCCACGGATCACAACAAGAGAACCACTAGATACTCCCAAAACTCCACCTTCACCTGTGTACTTACAACCGGGTGAATCAAGAGCACCCAAAGAGATAAGATTCTTTTTCAAATCTGGCACTTATCGTACATTAGTCAAAGTCCTAACAATACCATCATGCATCTTAATTCAAACTGTTCCTATCCCAACTACCATACAGGACATATTGTTTCCCATCAAAACAACCCCACCATTAATTGACTGGTAGGAAGAGAACCAATCCCTGTTAGGACACATATGATAAGAGCAACCCGAATCAAGAACCCAACTATCACCGGATGACCCAACTGATACTGAGAGGACGTTTACAGCACTGTTAGAAGTTTCCTCGGCAAAACTAGCAGAATCATTAGGGGTTGAGGAATCAACAATCTTTTTCTTTCCTTTGAGCTTCGGACATTTATCTTTCCAGTGGCCTTCTTCCTTACAATAGTTACATTCATATTTCTTGGTCCTAGATTTAGATCTAGACCTGCTTCTAATTTTGTTCGATCGAGCCTTTATCACTTGTTCTACCTCTAACAACCAAACCATCAACCTAATTGTTGTCCAAATTTCAAGACACTTTTTTCTTCCAACTCTTTATGGTTCAACGATGCTTTCACATCCTACATGGAAAGAGTGTCTCGGCCATATAGCTTAGTATCAACAAAATGCTCCAACGAATGAGGTAAAGAACATAACAGAATCAAGGCTTGGTCTTCATCATCAATTTTGACATCAATATTTTTCAAAGACATAATAATTTTATCAAAATTACTAAGATGATCTTTAATGGGCGTACCTTCCCTCATACGAAGAGTGTAGAGCTGTTGCTTCAAATAAAGTCGATTTGTCAATGACTTCGTCATATACAAAGCTTCCAATTTGAGCCACAAACCTGCTGGCGATGTCTCGTCCGCAATTTCTCGCAAAACATCATCACCAAGTGATAAATGAATAGCATCAAGTGCGCGCTCCAACAAGTCATCTTTTTCTTCATCCGACAATTTTGCAGGCAAATCCTCCTTACCCTTTAACACCTTAAGCAGTCCTTGTTGAACCAACAAAGCACGCATTTTTATGCGCCAAAGTTCAAAATCATTCTTGCTATCAAATTTTTCAATCTCGTATTTTGCCGACGCCATGATAACCAAAATTCAATCAAACAAATAACTGCAAATCCCAACAGACCCAAATGAACCAAATTGCTCTGATACCAATTTGTTAAAATTGCAGTCCCAAATGATTGAAATTGGACAACAAAATAGCGAATTGAAAATAATGCGGAAATAAAGTAGACAAAAAATTTACGTGGTTCGGGAAATTCCCTACGTTCACGGGCGGAGGCGGTAAAGGTTTTCACTAATTAAATCCGGAGATACAAATACAAATAGTTGTGGCTCAACAAATACACAAAACCCAATTACACCCAAAATACCACACTCAAAACAAAGCGATGAAACTCACAAATTGACGAACTAAGTTTTTCGCAAACGGCTTGGTAGAAGACGGTGTGAGCTCTCGGTTTGCTCTCTCTTCTCAATCACGGCACACCTTGGCAAAGAGGAAGAGACCCCTTTATATAATACTGATGATCCACTAAGTTGATTTACAAATCCTTCTCACCAAAGGATTGTACATCCTGACAAACAAAGGAATTGAGCAAATTCCTTTTAATCAAGTGGACTCCTTCACAATCCAATATTGTAAGGGATTCTAATGAGAGATAATCCAATGTGGGTTCCTCATGATAATGCCATGTACTAGATTAATACAAGTCATAAAAAATAACAGGTTGCATTTTGGATACACACCCTGCCCTTCCTCAATTTTAAAACTTGTGTCCTCAAAGAAGTAGCCATCACTGTGAATATTATTTTCCCATATTTTTGGTCTGATTATTAGCTAGCTCATTGCGGACTACTATATTGTCTTTAACTAGACTGATAAAGTGAGAGATGAAATTCTTATGACCTGTCCATTTTTCAAGCAATATCAATTGTGTTGGATAAGCATCCTGCATTAATGTATAACAATGATTAGATTTTGGATATTGAAGCTGCATATGATTCTTATGCTTTGAATGGTGGATTTAATTGTGATAAACAAATTATATTCTGCAGACATGAAAGACTTACTCATGAAGTACTTCAATGGTACGTTTGGGTTGTTGCTATTGTAAATGGGTTACTCTCGATTTCTTTCATATATATTTTTTTCTTTTACAAATTATTTGTTCATTTATAGTTAAGCGATTTTCATTACACTACTTACAAATCTTAGCTGAGAAACCAGTTTTTTTCTTTGGTGTTGTTGATGATCTTGCAATTTTCTAATCTTTAGCTAACTTACATGTATGACTCTATGAGATTGACTAGAACTCAGGCGAGGCGGGTGTCTCGTGGAAATACGGGCCTGGCTGCGGGTGGAGGTGTCTTTCGGGATAACAATGGTGACTTCCTTTATGGTTTTTGCAAATTCTATGGTCATTCTTCTAACATGATGGCTGAGGCTATGGTTGTTCGTGACGGCCTCCTTTTGGCTTACAATCGTGGTTATTTGCGGGTTTGGCTGGAAGTGGATTCTCTTCCCCTTATGAGTATCATTATTAAAGAATATCATATACCCTGGGCTGTTTGGTATGTTATTGCTCACATTCATAGAATTATGGCCTCCATGGAAGTTCGAGTTACCCATATTCTTCGGGAAGAAAATGGTGTGGCTGATGGGTTAGCCAATTTTGCTGCGGATGAGAAAAGGGATTTTGAATTCTTTTCTCACTCGAATCTCCCTAGTCGATGTCGAGGTAATTTTATCTTAGACAAGGCTAACACCCCTTATATTCGTTTGAAATGACTCCTCTTGGGTTTTGTTGGTTTGATGTTTTTCTGTTGCTGGTGTTTTTCTTCTCTGCTAGCACGAGTCGTGCCATAGGGGACGAGTCCTCCATATTCTCCCTGTTTCAGTCGTCCCTTTATAGGGGACGAATTCAGCTTCTGGTGGACGAGTCGTCCATTTTGTTCCTGATTCAGTCGTCCCTGGGTAGGGGACGAGTTAGTTTGTCCGGGGACAAGTCGTCCTCTGTTGATTGGCTTAGGCATGTTTTGGTCTGTTTTTTGGTTTCCCCCTATCCCCTTTGTATTCGGCAGCTCTCTAGAAGCTGGACCCCTCCCCGTAGCTATTTCCTATGTATTTTATTTCGGTGGTTGAGGTTGTCATGTCCCCCACCTTGTTTATAATTTTTTTTCTATATTAATAAAATCTAGGGAGTGCCGTCTCCTTTCGCCAAAAAAAAAAAAAAAAAAAGGCGGAGGTTTTGACGTAGTAGAACTCAGATGGAGGTTTTCTTTTTACGATTAACATTACTCATTTTTTCTATCGTCTTATGGTGACTAACCTGCGATTAAATGATTATTTGACAAATTTTGTTCTTTACTAAGCATGCAGTTTAAGAATATCTCAATGTCGTTTCATTACTTGTGAACCAGCTCAAAGTTGTGGTACTCTTGATTTTGTGGTGTCGTGCTCTTAAGTTGAATTGATATAAAAGAAGAAATGTAGGTTGATGTTTACCCATCTCAAACCATCAAAGTAACTGAAGGATGGAGTGAAAAGCTTCCATTGAGGATGGAATGCAAACTCATTAGTGCAGAATAGGTTAAATTATATAAGCAGTTTGTAATCTGTGTACATTTTTTTAAGGATTTAAGTCCAAGGTATTGATGTTCTAATTTATGTTTGTAAAATTTGATGGAGAAGTTTGAATGGGGAAGTAGATGAGCAATGAATTATTAATGGTGGCAAATTGATTATGTAGGCATATTAAGTGAAGATATTAAACTCTCTCACAACGCTTGGATGGACAGTTACATGGAGAGTTAGGCTTTTTCCTGGAGGACTTCATAGGTAAACCAGAGTTAGAGATGTCCATATTCAGGAATATGCATCATTCATTGAAATTATTTATATATTAAATAATTTTAATTCTAAATTTTTTGTTCTCTCAGATAATTAACAAATCTGTTATATATATATACTCACATATTAAAAGTAAAATTTATTTCAGGAATATGCATCATTCATATATGTATACTCACATATTAAAAGTAAAATTTTGTTACAAGTGTTATACTCACATATTATAGCTAGGACATGGAAGTTATATATGGTGCAAATATTGCGAAAATGTATTCCTTGAGTCAGTTGGCGGAGTTGTATATTCAGGAGATAGTGAGATTACATGGAGTTCCAGTGAGTATTGTGTCGGACCGAGACCCGAGGTTTACGTCAAGGTTTTGGCAGGCATTACAGGAAGCTATGGGAACAAAGTTGAACTTTAGTACAGCTTTTCATCCTCAATCAGATGGACAATTGGAGAGATTGATTTAGGTACTTGAGGATATGTTGCGTGCGTGCATGGTAGACTTTAAAGGAAGTTGGGATACTCATTTACCTTTAGCGGAGTTTGCCTACAACAATAGTTTTCAAGCGAGTATCGAAATGGCACCGTACGAAGCTTTGTGTGGGTGAAAGTGTAGATCATCGATTTGTTAGGATGAGGTCGGTGCAGCAAAAATTTGAGGTTCAGAGTTGGTACAATAGTCGGTTGAGAGTGTGACGGTTATTCAGGATAGACTGCTTACTGCACAGAGTCGACAGAAAAGCTATGCCAATAATCGAAGATGAGATCTTGAGTTTCAGGTAGGAGATTATGTGTTCCTTAAAGTATCGCCACATAGGGGTACTAAGAGGTTTGGTAAGAAAGGGAAGTTATCACCGAGATACATTGGTCCGTTTGAAATCCTTGAGAAGGTCAGGACATTAGCGTATAGAATTGCATTACCACCCTCCTTGTCAGAAATTCATAATGTGTTTCATGTCTTTATGCTTCGAAAATACATGAAGGATGACTCGCTTGTATTGGAATATGAGGAGTTCACTTTTGAACCCAATTTATCACATGTAGAGCAACCGGTAAGGATTCTTGATACTAAGGAGCAAACTTTGCAAACCAAGCGGATTCCACTCGTTAAAGTACTTTGGAGGAATCACGACATTGAGGAAGCTACTTGGGAAACAGAGGTCGATATGCGACAGAAGTACCCTCATCTTTTCAATGAACTTGGTAAGAAATTTAGGAACTAAATTCTTTTAAAGAGGAGAGGATGTAACACTCTGATTCCTCCTACTTATGATTTATTTATCTTATTGTATGATTGACATGTTAAACATATTTGTTATACTTGTTTAAGTAGCATGTTAATTGATTCGTGCCCTAATTCGTTATTTTATTTCATGTCTACGAGAATTGCTATGTTTACTACATTGTCGGGTTTGTTTCGGACTTAGTTTGAGGTTTGGATCATCTTAGGATGGTTTGGGAGTGTTTGGAATCACCTTTGGACAGCCTAGAAACATTTTAGACTGAATCTGGGAGTTATGCGGCCGCATAGTGCTAGCTCGCATAACCCCTCAACTCTCTGGAATCTATGCGGCCGCTCTATGCGCCTGCATAGAAGCCATGTGGCCGCCCTATGCGTCCGCATAAAAGACCGTAAGCTTATTTGATGTGATTCCAAGATCGTGACAAAGCAGAACCAACCAAAAACTCGGATTAAAAATAGAAAACAACGAAGTGAAACGAAGATAGGGAGCTTCCCTTAACCCTAGGGCAGATTTAATCCCTAGAACCTTGGGGTGCAACCTTAACCCACTAATCGCAATTGATTAGGAACCAAGATCACGGAACGCCACAAGCCTGCAGCTCAACAAACTTGATAAGTTCAAGGGTTGAGAATTCTAATCCAAGAAATCTCTTAAAAGCTCACAATATTGTGAAGACTCAATTCAATTTTTAATAATATCAATGTTCTAATCTTTTACAATGAAAAAAAGAAGCCTTTATATAGGCCTAACAATCCAACTAAACCAAGGAAATAGAATCCTAAAATAAAAAGGAAACAATTAACTAATTACCTAAATCATGTAGGAAACAACTAAGTAAGTTACCTAGGCTAATTAGGAAACAATAACAAACCAAAATAAGGAAAATACTATCAATCCCGTTTTTCTAAAGGCCTAATTTTGAAAAGTGCACTTTGACCCCCTAAAGTCATCCATTTAGCGTTAAAAGATCCCAAAGTCATCCATCATGCCTAAGATGATTTTAACGGACGTCTCTTGAGTCTTTAAGCCTTTTTCATGCATTTGGACGCCTTCGAAGTCATCACACTGGCCACAGGGCGAACACTGGCCACAGGGCGATCGCTTTGAAACGTTTTAGGGCGATCGCTTTTAATCCAGTAGTCAGGGCGATCGCTTTGTAGAATTGTAAGGCGATTGCTTTAAAGGCAGAATGCCTCTTCTTGGACTCCTCCTCTTGGGCCTCGAACGGGTTTGCTTGACTTTGAACCCACTTGATCATAATAGGTTCACTTGACTTGGGTTTTGAGTCTTGGCTCGAACCACGGTTCTCATCATTCCCTCCCCCTTCGAAAGGATTCGTCCTCGAATCACCTACATCAAAAGGATGGAGCTCAGAAATAGAAAAATATGCACTAACATGCACCTTACCAAACAAGTCCATTCTGAAAACATTATCAAACTCATGCTCCACCAAGATCCTTGCTTTAACCTGAAATGGAAACTCGACTATAGCACACAAAGCAAGATGACCACAAGTATTAGGAGAAAACAAAGTCATCATCAAATAAGAGCACATCCTAGGTATGCGAGGCAGGTCCACAATGTTGTAAAACAAAGAATCCTTCACATACTTAAGAGAATTAATACAACCAAATTCTCCATAATCTCCAAGTTCTCCTTGAAAGTTATGAGAAACATCATGTAAGTCCTCACTTTTTCCAAAACATAATAACTTGCAATCCACAGAAGAAAGTAAGTCAAACTCTTGAGAACATGTATGGAAAACAATAATCTTGTGATATTCACCGGGTTTGAAAATCAATCTAACAATTTCCCCTTTTTGTATAACCATGATCAACACATTAGCACCATATAACACAATAAGATCATAGTTACTTGTACCAATCAAAGAATCTAACACATGTGATAAGTTCTTGGGGTTATTACAAAACCTCTCATGCATCTTCTCAAAGAAACATTTCAAATGCTCAACAGAATTATCATGACGATCACTCTCAATTCTCACGTTTTCACAAGTCAATGCACATAATCTCAGATTTTTCAATTCAATTCTCAAAGTGCATTGCAAATCTACCAAGTCAACTCTTGAGACACATTCCAGAAATGGATCAACATATGAATGACTTGGCCTAAGTAATATCATGTATAATCTATTGTCAATGCCATGGTGATCAACATGTAATAATTCACTATGATTCTTAAGTCTCAATAACTTAATATCACAAGAAAGAATGGAATCAAACCTTTGAGATTGTGTATTTACTACACCAATCTCCTTACCTAGTTGATCATCCAATTTGAAGCTCATAGCATCCTTGCTCAATTCGGTGAACACATCAAAAACCTGTCGAGAAGAAACAGCATACGGAAGAGACAATTGAGGCATCGAGTTAGCATAAAAAGATTTTTCTTTGGGAATAGGAATGATCTCACTTTGATTCTTTTCCAACTCCCTCTTAAGCTCACTTGGGATGGCAGGAAAGATTGGTTTCACTCTCTCTTGGCTCTTGGCCTTTTCAACTTTTTCTTTTTCTTCCTCAATCTCTCGTGTATCCACCCTCATATTTTTATCTCTTTCACTCATTCTTCTCTCAACTCTTGGGTTTTCTCTCTCTTCCATCAACCCACTCGTTTTATTTTTCCTCTCGGCCTCACTAAACTCACTTTTCTTGGCCTTTTTGGCTTGCTGTTCATACATTTGTTCACTATCTCTCACTTTCCTCTCCTTTTGCTCGGCTATTTCTTGGTTCACACTTTTTACCTTAGCCGACCTCTCATTTTCAGTTGCATTTATACTCTCCTTTTTCTCGGCTATCTCACAAACTTCATTTATCTCTCTAGCCAAACTCTCAACTTTTCTTTTGTCAACATCCTCACTCTTTGAGATCTCCCCATAAGATGTGGTAGGCACAACATTAGTATTTTTGTTTTCCCCCACATGGGACCTACTAGGGATTTGAGAAAAGGAATAAGAAGAACAAGAATAAATTCCTCGAGTAAAAGTAGCTCTCCTTTTAAGTTGTCGTTCCACCTTGACGGCGGCATGAACAATTTCCTCCATCTCATCATACTCCCTCAATTCCACCACTTGGGCAATCTCCCTATTCAACCCACTGATGAATCTATCCATGGTGACCTCATCATCGTCATTGATATTAGCCCGAACAAGAGCCATCTTCATTGCCTCATAATACTCCTCCACCGACATACTACCTTGAAACAAATTTTGAAGTTCTCTCAATAGTTCACGATGGTAGTAGTTAGGGACAAACCTTTTTTGCATGACCCTTTTCATTTCTTCCCACGTGCTAACGCGACCCTCTCCTATCATTCTCCGCCTAATCATTAGTTGCTCCCACCAATCACTAGCATACTCGGAGAACTTTGAGGCAGCAAGTTTCACTTTTTGGGCTTTTGTGTAGTGGTCACGTTCAAATAGGACTTCAACCTTTCTAACCCACTCTAGGTATTCCTCGGGATCATCCCTACCCCTGAAAGGTGGAATCCTCATTTTAATGTTGGAAATTTCCCTTTCGTATTGTGAGTCGTATACCCTTTCACCTACTCTCCTATCACGCCTCTTATCATCCTCATATTTTTTTTCTAACCACACTCATCCTCCTCATCATCATACGTACCTCTCCTTGCTTGAAATTTGGGTGGATTTCCTTGAGGTTGCGCATTCCCTCTCTCTTTTAACCTAGCCAAACGTTGAGAGGCATCCTCCATCATCCTCAACATGCGCTCTGTAGGATTCTGTTGCGCATCACTACCCTTTCGAATAGGAATATTTCGTGACATATTGAATATCACACACAAAAATCTCACCAAGCTCTCGTGTATACTCTCTCACTCACACTCTCACAATTTCTTGAAGAGATTCTCTTGACCCACGAAATTATCAATATGGAGTGCACATTTTGAAAACGTTACGAGTTGGAACGAAAACAATGCAATCTAGGGTTTTTATTTTTTTTTTGGCAAAAATTTCAAAGTGAGATGCGATTTCACAATGAAAGCAGGAAAAGAATGATATTTAATGAATATTGGAAAGATTTGATGGACAAGATGGATGTATGAAAGTATTTTCTGGCAATATCACTTTGTACAAGTGATAACTTTGAAGTAATTTTCCAAAACCCTAATTTTTTTATTTTTTTTTTGTCCACAATTTCGGCTCCTTTAATTTTTTATTTTTTTTTTGACTTTTGTAACTTCTTGATCAAGTTTTAATTTTCTTGATTCAAGGAATTTTCTTTGGAGCAATAATAATTTTCTCTTTTTTTTTTTTTTTTGTAACTAGGGTTTGGAAAGAATTTAAAAGAAACAAGATTGCTGGAAAATTTTTAAGGAAAGAAGAAAACTATGAATCCAACGAAATATAGGAAAGATGAAAACAAAGATTATGAAGAACGCTAGAACGAAAACGTTGGTTACCTCTTTGTTGCTCTGATACCAATTGATGTGATTCCAAGATCGTGACAAAGCAGAACCAACCAAAAACGCGGATTAAAAATAGAAAACAACGAAGTGAAATGAAGATAGGGAGCTTCCCTTAACCCTAGGGCAGATTTAATCCCTAGAACCTTGGGGTGCAACCTTAACCCACTAATCGCAATTGATTAGGAACCAAGATCAAGGAACGCCACAAGCCTGCAGCTCAACAAACTTGATAAGTTCAAGGGTTGAGAATTCTAATCCAAGAAATCTCTCAAAAGCTCACAATATCGTGAAGACTCAATTCAATTTTTAATAATATCAATGTTCTAATCTTTTACAATGAAAAAAAGAAGCCTTTATATAGGCCTAACAATCCAACTAAACCAAGGAAATAGAATCCTAAAATAAAAAGGAAACAATTAACTAATTACCTAAATCATGTAGGAAACAACTAAGTAAGTTACCTAGGCTAATTAGGAAACAATAACAAACCAAAATAAGGAAAATACTATCAATCCCGTTTTTCTAAAGGCCTAATTTTGAAAAGTGCACTTTGGCCCCCTAAAGTCATCCATTTAGCGTTAAAAGATCCCAAAGTCATCCATCATGCCTAAGATGATTTTATCGGACGTCTCTTGAGTCTTTAAGCCTTTTTCATGCATTTGGAAGCCTTCGAAGTCATCACACTGGCCACAGGGCGAACACTGGCCACATGGCGATCGCTTTTAATCCAGTAGTCAGGGCGATCGCTTTGTAGAATTGTAAGGCGATTGTTTTAAAGGCAGAATGCCTCTTCTTGGACTCCTCCTCTTGGGCCTCGAACGGGTTTGCTTGACTTTGAACCCACTTGATCATAATAGGTTCACTTGACTTGGGTTTTGAGTCTTGGCTCGAACCACGGTTCTCATCATTATTTTTGACTTTATTTTGAGTGAAGATTTGGACCATTTGTGTGGCTCTCCTTGAGCCACGTCATCACCACCCCCAAATCTGAGTTTTGGTCACTTAAGTCAAGTGGAGAGACTCCATTTCCCTCCACAATCATTCCATTTTCCTCCATAGGTGTTCTTAAGTGTGTGTGAGAGCTTTGGTGAGATTAGTGTGTGTGTTTGAGTTCTCAAAGATCGAACCATCCGATTGACGATCTGATATCATCATTGTGTTGGCATCGAGTGTTGGAGCAACTTTAGAGCCTTCGATCGTGATTTTGTTGGCTTGATATTCTGTTCTAAGTAAGTTACTAAATCCCCTTTTGTATGCTTTAAGCTTCAATGTGTGCTAGATCATCAATAATCATGTATGACTTGCTATATATGTTGTTTTCATGTACAAATTTCTAGGTTGAAATGAGTACATTATATTTGTGCTATGTGTATGTGTTGAATGATGTTTGATGAGCTAGGATTTGAACATTAACCTTAGGATGTGAATAAATAGAGAACTTGAGACTTGAAATTGGGTAATCTTACATATAGCATTTAAACCCTAATTTTACAGACTTTAGCAATGACTCCGAGAAGTTGATTTTAGGGAAGATTATAATCCCCCGAACAACATGTTAAATTACTACAAGGTTTAGAGTTCGATTGATCGAGATTCTAGTCCTCCGTGTTTTGGTACTGTTATAGTAGAGACTTGTGAATGGCTCTAATGTGTTGATTAGAATTCTTGCAAGTATGTGTTGAATGATAATCGGTAGTAGAATAGAATAATCTACTTGTTATTTGTCAAGTTCACTACTTTTGAACTTGATAGTTATTTGCATTAGAAGAATAAGAACAGCTACTTGTGCATTGTGTAAGTCCAGCTGGCGTCGTTGGTCGAGTAAGGTGGGATGACCTATAGTCTTCCCAAATCAATGTTTGTGATCGCTATAAGTCGCCGTACCGGAGTTTCACACACCCCTCTTCTGTTGGCCACAGTCGAAAAGTAGCCCCACTGTTGTAGCAATACGCATGGCTTCTGTTTGCTAGATTAAACTCGATAGTATTAATCGGGGACGTCAATACTACATACACGAGTATCGAGGCACATTTGGTTATTTATGTATTGCAGGAGCAACACAAAGATGGACAAAGAGAAATGATATCCTTTATAATGTGATTTATTACGAGTACTTATGTGGACATCAAAGTGCTACGTATGATTTATGTGAATTGTGTATCGATGATGATATTATATGTTCAGTTGTGATATATACAAATGTATTACCATGTTATAATTACCAGTTGAGCATTATGCCATGACATATAGTTGCATTTAGTAACTTATTGAGTTTCGACACACCCCGTTTGTTGTTTATATGTTTTTCCATAGATCTAAGCCAGGCTGGGAGTTCACGGTGAGGCCGGATAGTAGTCACGTTTAGCTCGTAGGTGGTCTTTTGTTTTGTAATCTTGGAGCTCTTTTGTTATTAGTGTTAGAAATTTTTTTGCTGAGGACGAATGGTTATGTAAAGTCATGTAGACTTTACTTTGGGTAGCATTGATACATTAATTGTACTTATTATTCTTTTGGGTAGCCGACACGTGTATGTCGAGCTCGTATATTCTGTTATATCTTTATTCCAGTTATTTTTTCAAGCATGTTGTAGCTTGTGGTTTTTGTACAGTTGTTCCGGCATGTTGTGGCCGAAGTGGTTGTTTGTATTAATGGTTTTCTATAAAAACTTATACTTGTGTTTTATTAGTTGGGTTCCGGCTGTAATGTCGCCAATGATTGGTTTTATTTTATCCAAATTTTTATTATTATGGTTTGTTGTAAGCACGGGGTGTTGTGCCACGTACTTTTACTGTTTATTATTGTTAATTGTATTTATTGTTTGGCGCGTCGATCTTGGGATTTCGTATTGGAATCCGGGTCGGGGCGTCACAGCTTTACATCTAGCTTTCCAAATCTCCCAACAAGTAAAAACCATAACACCAATCAGACAAGCCCCAAGCTGAGTACAGGCTGAAGCGTGCTCAATCCATGTCTCAAAAAGATGTTGAATGGAAACATAAGTACTCACTTTGTTAAAAATTGCAGCAAACCTCGGCCAAAGTTGAATTGCAATCTCCGAATGAATAAACAAATGAACTATCGATTCACAAGCTGAACGATTAATGCAACAAACACACTTCGACGTAATAAAAACATGCCAACGACGTAACGCCATATCAACCGAAGAGCACAATGAAAAAACTTCCACATAAAACCACTTACCCGCAAAGGTAACCAATGCTGCCAAATCTTTTTAGCCCAAGGCAACTGGGGTGAAACCACTCTGAAATTATCCCAATATTCTGCAGCCATGAAGTCCCCTGACCTTATGAATCTACAAATCAACCTATCCTCCAAAATAGAGGCAAGAACCACCTTACCAGCAGCAGTACGCAGTCTTTCGGGGATTAATTATAGCAGCTCCGGAAGCTGAACCAAGGTAGAATGAACTGAAAGCCGAATGTCCATGGGTTGAGGACCAACCAATACCTACCCACACCAGTTTGCATTCCAAAAAGATACATCCCAACGGCCAAGAACCCACTAGCAAGACTGCTGGACCCTCGGCATTTGAAACATAACAGCCTTCCAAATATAAGAAGCCGAAACAAACATATCAAAACCACCCACATTGCCGTATTTAGAACGGGCATAAATAGCCTATAGGCTCTTACCTTGAAGCACATTCCAAGCTAACTTAGCATGCAATGATTCCATGACCTGAGATAAAGATCTCAAACCTAAACCTCCTTCGTGTAAGGGCCTACACACAACATCCCAGGACAACCAATACGCTCGGTGCTCCCCAGCAACATCCCACAGAAAATTGGCCATCATCAACTCTATATTGCGAATGACCATCTTCGAAACTTTAATAGCAGCGAAAGTATAAATAGGAATGCTAGATAGAACAGATTTTAGTAAAACTAATTTAGCTCCAAATAAAGAAGTTTGGACTTCCACCCACAAATTCTATAATAAACTTTCAGTTCCACTTCTCAAAATAGGAACGTTTAACTCTCCCCTTGAACAACGGAATGCCCAAGTACTTCATTGGGAAGAAATGTCGAGTATACCCGGTCCATACTGCAATATTTCGAGCTGTACGACGAGAGCATTTTGCAGAAACATATAAACCACTTTTGGCAATATTAATAAGCTGCCCCGAAGCCCTTTCGTAAGCCGTGATTAACTCTTTTAAAGCCAGAATAGAATGATAAGAACCATCAGTAAAGATTAACATGTCGTCAGCATACAACAGATGCGTAATATTACCCCACCCCTACCATGTGCATAAGAGTTAACCCTCCCAGCTGAGACTGCCTTGTTAATATTAAAAGACAGCACCTCCTGAACAATGATAAATAATAACAGAGACAAAGGATCACCATAGCGGACACCCCGCGAAGATTTGAAGAAACCATACCCCTCACCATTAATTCGAAAAGAGTACCAAATGTTACTAATTAGCCTGTAGATTAAATCACAACTTATATCGTCGAAACCAGTTGCTTTCAAAGCACGCAACAGAAAGGCCCACTCAAGACGATCATATGCTTTTGACATATCCAACTTAAAAATAACATTACCACCTCAAACTTTTGTATCAATCCGATGAACTAATTCATGAGCCAGGACAATATTCTCCTGAATACTTCTACCCTTAATGAAACCAGATTGCTCCATAGAAATAACTTTAGGGAGAAAGTTTGCAATCCGAGATGTCATAATACGAGATATAAGTTTTTAAGAAAAATTACACAGGCTAATGGGTCTCAGATCACCTAATCCACTAGGATTAGCCACCTTAGGAATGAGGACCACAGTGGTAGAGGAAATACCTCAAGGGATTTGACTGCCACGAAAGAAATCTTGAACCGTAGCAACAACATCCACTTTAATAACCTCCCAACAGCCCTGGTAAAACCATCCTGTGAAACCATCACTCCCAGGTGCACTATTAGGATTTAAACCCTTAACACTCTCCAAAATTTCAGCCTCTTCCAGAACCCTATGTAAGGCGTCATTATCTTCACCAGTTAACCTGTTTGGAAAGTCTTGAAACAAATCCTCATTCTGAATAGGACGGGAAGTGGAAAATAAATCTGTAAAAAAGTCCACAGCCATCCCCCCTATCTACTTGTTATCTGTACACCAAGACCCATCCGAAAGCCGTAATTTTACTGTATTAATACTAGCACGTTCACGGATACTAGCATGGAAATATGAAGTGTTCCGCTCACCTTCGCTTAACCACAACTGCCGAGACTTTTGCTGAAGGTGCTCAGCATCCCATTTTAATAACTGACAAAGAGCTATTTTCGTACCAAACAACTGATCAACGAGCCTAGTATCCCAGCCTTGCTGTAAGGCCACCTCTAACCGCAAGATAATTTCCTGTTGAATAGCTGCCTTTCTTTGAACATGCCTAAAAACATCACAATTTGATTGCCGAAGCTTAGTCTGTAAATTCTGTAACTTCCTCCACAAAATATCCATAGCACTTCCTATAACAGGCTGCTACCATTGATCGCGAACAAACTGTAAAAAAATCATGGTGATCTAACCACATCCTTTGAAATAAAAAATTACCCTTCGGCTTTGGAAAACATGAGAAATTAATAAGGAGAGGCGAATGGCCAGATTAAACATAGCACAAATGTTGGACGCGTAGCCCAAGGAAACTAGCTTTATAAAAACCATTAACCAAGACTTTATCCAGACATTGCCAAATGCGATCCACCCCATCTTGATTATTACACCAAGTGTAAACACTACCCTCATAACCTGTATCACCCAATCTAGCCTACTAAATAAAACCATTAAAATCACCAATAGCCAGAAAATCACACGGAGCACCACCGAGCTTTTCAGAAGAATAAGAAATGATATTAAAGTCACCGCCAACCAGCCACTGCTCAGTCAATGTCATAGAAAAATCTATCAAATCCCGCCATAGCTCCTGTCTTTCACCTCTAGTACACTTAGCATACACAAACGAAAACAAAACCAAAAAACTATCCCCAACTTTAATGCATACTGTAATAAATTTTGACGAAACACGAACCACACTAACATCAACCTTGTCATCCCAAAACAACCAAATATGCATATTATCCAGGTATTGATGTAAAAAACCTTTATATCATAACTTCTTAGCCACTTTAGTGAGACAAGAACCAGGAAGCTTTGGCTCCAAAATCACACACAGGAGTGGATTATGTTGTAACTTAAGCAACTTAAGATACTCTACTGTCTCTTTATTACCCAGTCCTCTAGTATTCCATAAGATCGTAGACATGGAAAACTATTTTAAATTTAAAGAGTAACATGGTGGGCTCTAGAGGTAGCCCTAGTCATTCGTTTATTCTGTTCTATAAAAAAAAATTTCTTACGAGCAAATAAAGTGCGACACTGTTTTTGAAAAGCTTGGTTACTTACCGAAGACAACAATAACTTTCCAATATCATCAACCGGCGAAGATCTGTTCAGATGAACTTGAGTAGCAACAGTTCTACCCCCAACCGAATTGGCCCTAGGGACACTGTGTGAACCAGAAAAATTTCCATGTGCCTCCACTTCATTCAGCTCCTCCAGAGCAGGAAAAGAGTTAGCCAGAAAAGGCCCCCGATCTTTCCCAGCAATGAACTCATTACCGTCAGCACACCCATTAACTTCAGTCACACCAAGCACCCAGTCGAAGCAGTATAGATCATCGTAACATTCTCAGAACTAGTATGAATTGCAGGCTGCACCGGGCTAGAGACAAAATCAATAACTTCAGTCTCCTTAGCACAACCCTGATCATCTTTGGCATTGGACCCTGACCCCGTTTCACCATCTACATCTTGCGTAATTGGAACCCATTTTTTTTTTGGCTTTAGCCTGATGAAACTCTATGGCGTAGTCCTCTCTATGTTTATCTATCTCAACTGAAGCTTTAACTGCTCCGTGAATGTCCGGCTTGGAGTTTTCATCATGTTTGGCCTTTGAAGCACCAGCTGCATTTTTCTTTCGACAATCATCTTCAACATGTCCCAGTAGCCCACACCCTTCACAATACGAAATATTTCCCTTAAAATCTATAGATTGCCAGAATCCATCCTCCTTACTCATACCAATCCAAACCCTCGAAGGTAAGATTAAAGAAACATCCAATTCTAAGCGAATACGAGCGTACATAGGATGGGCGAGAGTTAATGTTCGATCATTCGCACGTAAGAAACGCCCTATCGAATTAGCAATTCATTTTAGACTGAAGGGATTATAAAATGGCAACGGTAGTTGATGCAAACGAGTCCATATTGCAACAAGAGGGCTATCCTTCTTGAATTCAAAATCTCTCGACCAACGAAATAATCGATACATGCATGCATTGATCATACGGGATTCCTTTGATAATGCCCGCACCATGTCTTCCTCCGTAGTCAAATGCACCATGACATGTGTAACACCCCGACCCAACTTCATTCTGGGTTCACTCGTAGTCTGTCGATATTGACTTTAAAACCCTCAGAGAGTGAGGTGTCATGCTCGTTAAGCATGACGTGTTAGGTCGAGAATCATATTTATTGCGTGTTTAACTCATGGCGAGTTGCACCTTGTTCCTATATCCATTCGAGATTATCCTCAACTTCGTTTAGCGTTCGTGTACATTACATTTCCTCTCTAGTTGGTTATTCTAGCCTCGGCTTATATTCGTTCGCAAATGATAAGCACGTTCGCTTTGTCATTAACCGGTAAGTCGAGATAGTTCGAAATCCATTTCGCGTGTTTGACTTGTGGTACGTGTGAGGCTTATGTTTGTTATCATTCGCACCTTGTCACGAGATGATTCGGGTGTGTATTGGATGTGTTTTGACCTTAATTAGATGTTAGGATCACACCTAAGAGTGACCAAGTGATCAAACCTAGGATGAGAGGGCAAAACAAACTGAGTTTGGGCACATGAACCTTGGCACGACTGTGCAGCCATATTGGCACGGCCGTGCGAGAGTTTACAGTAGGTCCGGATTCTGCCATGAGGGTTGGCACGACCGTGCGCCTACTTTTGGCACGGTCGTGCGAAGACGGACAGACTGGTGCTCTGTTCGTCCAGTTTTCGTTCTTTCTCGGTTTTTAACATTTTTAAGTGGTTTAAAATGCTCAAACAAGCCCGGGATTGGACCAAATACTTACCCATGGTATTAATAATAAAACCTAAATCTATTTTCTCCCTCATTCTCACCCCCAAACCAGAAAATATAGAGAGAGAGACTAGAGAGAGAGAGGAGAGAGAGAAGAGGAAGAATTTGCGATATCTCGTTCGTTCGGAGTCGGATTTGCGAGCCGTCTTTGCCGGAGCGTAGCTAGCGACGAGGGGAATGATTCTAACCAAGGGGATCGTCCGATCTGTTAGTATATCACAAACCCATCTCTTCTCCCACATTTTAGAGAGAGAAAGTGGTGTTTTGAGAGAGAGGAAGTTCGATTCGAGCTTGGTTCGAGTTTGGGATCGACATTTGGACTCCGTAGTGGCGTAGAGTTCATGGAGAAGTACATTTCCACTCAAAGCCCCTTAGATTTCATGGAGGATTTGCGTTGTGTAGTAAGTTACTAATCTCTTTCTTAGATTTTGAGCATCGTAGTATAATATCACGATGGTTACATGTTATACATGTTGTATATGGGATCTCTATGTGCTATACATGTTCAATATGAATTGTTAGCATGCTATTTGTTGAGTATTGATGATTTGTTGCTAATTTCGTAGTCTCGAAATATTAGAAACTTGTGAGTGATGATTGTGGTACACATTGTTGTTGTACATGTCGTATTGACGTCTCCTAGTGTTAGAGACTCATTGGGATCGTTGTTGTATCCCGAGTTGTAGACTCGTGGGTTTATGTTATAGTTGGGTTCCAGCATTTTAGTCGCCGATGACTTGTTTTAGTTCTACCGAGCATGTGTAGCTCTTTGAGACTTTTATCGTTAGCACTCTTGCGATGACTCGTGAGATTCATACGGGTAGTATATACCCCGAACGTTGATTATTGTAGTTGGTACGGTTAATTAGGGACGATATTACGATTCATTCGAGGCTTAGTTGTTGGTGACCATCTCTAGCGGGGTTTTATAAGACGTAGAGATTATACGTCGTGTAATGTGGTAATGTGTAGTATAAACCTATATAGGTTGTATTGTAGTCTCCTACGGTGTGGGATGACGAATTGTTGAGATCATGACCCGATAGAACTCGACTTGGGTTGACTTAGTTAGACATTACTGACTATGGTGTACGGTGAATCGTTGACTTAACCTTATGCCTTAACAAGGGGTTAATTTCCCACGTTGGTCTCTCCTTAAGTGTTACCGTATAGTCATGCCCTTAGTGCGTGACATTTCACATAAGATGAATAGTCTCAATCGTCAGATGATGAGTTGGTTGTATCCTAGGTAGTCATGACACACCTTAAGTATCGTTCCAATACAGACGATGTGACTTGTAGGGAGTCATAATATATTTAGCATACAATGGAAATGAGGTGGATTATATATACATGAGATGGAGTGTATTGTGATCGTGGGATACCATAGAGATCCTAGGTTTCACGTGTTGGTAGCGCGTTGAATTATGATTGTAAGTACGAGTAGGCTTACATATGTTATGATTGTTAAGTCTAGCAATTGCGGACTTAAATGATGTGGTGTACGTGTGGTTGTTCTAGTAAGCAATAGGACAATCATCCTACATTGATGATTGATTGTGTGTTTAGTAGTTACTAGCACATTATGTTGATTTGGTATGTGATTCGGTAGAACACATTTTGGTTTGATTTCATTAAGTTGTGATTCAATAGAACACACTTAGATTAGTTTGGCATGAGTAAACATCTACTTGTGCATTGCATCGAGTCCAGCTGGCATATGTGCATTGGAGGTGTATTGACGCTCGGTTATTACGGGAGCAGGGGCTTCGTAATAGCCGAAGGCCAATACACTGGGCATCGCCCTACCGTTGGCCACGGTAGGGGTTTCTCTAGTCCCACAGTTGAACGGAATAAACGGCGACTGTGCATTGTCGACATTGTTTTGTATGCATTGGGATACGGACACCGGTCCCTTGTGATACCTATAAGTGGCTAGAGCCGTATTGTCTCGGGTCGTAGGGGATCGAGCGATACGTCGACGTGGATACAGAAAATGGTCCACAACGGGTACCTGTAGACCGTGCGGGTCGCGGTCGGGTACATTATCGGTTGGGTACTTGTAGATCGTGCTTGACGCGATCGGGTACCTATATTTGTTTGGGGATACGAGCACCGGTCCCTCTGTGATTTGTGTACGGCAGCAGCAGCACAATCATCTATCTATGTTTGATGTTCGGTATTGAGAGATGTGTTCAGCATCAACGGCACAGTTATTTATTATGGTTTTCTGGAGCAAAAGCGCAGGAATCTATTATCACTACTATCTTGATGGATAGCAGCAGAGGCATCCTTTATAGTTCTGTGGAGCGACAGTACGATCGTTTACTACGGCTTCATGGAGCGACAAGGTCGGAAGTGTTTCAAGGGATTTCGGAGGTGTACCTCGAATCCACCGTATTCACCTTTATGTGTTTACTTTGAGCTTTATGTGCTTCCTATATGAACGAATGTTGGTCGTGGTCTCCAACCAGTGCATGACGGTTGGCGGAAACCGAGCCTCTCGTGAATATATGGTTGGTTGTCTTATGTGCTACAACCTGTTTATTATCCTGCTATTCTTATGTGCATAATGCCATGCCATATTGTTTCATTAGTAGCTTACTGGGTCATTCGACTCATCCCTTCCATATTTGTTTTCCTTAGTTGCAGGATACGTTTCGGCGCAGTGAGACTCTAGTTCGAAGATCCTCTAGTTGTATCTAGTTAGTATTTTATATTTATTTCATATACTTGTGAGGTCGTGGGTTAAACTGAGTTATGTAAACTTAGTATGTCGGGTAGAGATTCTTGTATATTCTATTCTTGTATTTGGTGCCGACTCGTGGAGTCGTGCCGGTGGTACTATTGTTATAATTCCAGTTTTCTTAGTTGTTGTGGCCGTGTGCCCATTGGTATTTTACTATTGGTTTTTCCCGAGCGTTGACTCGCGGTGTTGTAGCTGTTGTAGTTCCCCGGTGCTTGTTTAGCCGTGGAGGTTATTTTTATGTTGTTGGGGTTTTGTTATTCGAGCTTGGAGGCTCAAGTTCATTTGTTATTCCGCTGCCTTGTTTTTAGTATTCCGCTGCTTTGGCTTTGGTCTCGAGCTTTTGTGGCTCGTTTGTAATAGTTTGCTTCGTTTTCACGCACCGAGTTGGGGGTTCAACATCGGGTCCCGGACTCGGGTCGTGACAACATGCCTGGGATCCAATTCTGTAATATGTGATCATAAATCACATGAACTGACCGGGAGGGTCAAACCCTAAAAACACACCGGAGGAGGAGCCTCTGGAGGAGATTCCGACCAGGAGGGTCAAACCCTAAAAACACACCGTAGCTAGAGAGAAACCCTAGAGAGAGTAGATTTGAAATAGGATATAATATACTCTAAATTTTTCTAAAGTGTTTAATGAATTACACCATTGTGTTCTCTTTATATATTGTTAACATTAACCCATACTTCTAGCACGTTTTCTATGTTCCTCGAGAGTAATAGTTTTCTCAAATTGAATGCTCCTGCACTTTAATTGAGAAGATAAATTTGAATTTTTCTTTATCAATAATTTTTAACTAAATGTTTGATGAAAAAATAGTTTATTTTATTTTTATATAACTATAAATCAACCTAAATTATTATACTTTTAGTGTAATTTTGAAAGATTATACTTTTTTATAAAATAAAAACATTTGATATATAAATCGAAAAGTTGATCAAAGTGAATTAAAACGTAAATATTTGTCTCTCATCTGACCAAAGGAATGTGGCAAAAATATAATCCACAAGTATTAAGATCGATTTGTGCTCGCTAGATCTCCAACTTTATCTGAATCGATTAGCAAGTGCAATTGGCAAATTTCTAGTATAATATAATTTCAGTCCTAAGGTATATACAATGTAATTTGGCTAAGAGCAACTATAATGGTTACTCCATCAGATGTTTCAAAAAAATTACGGTATACTTTACATTACTTCAAGTCCACATTAAATCCTTTTATTGATGGCAAAAAGTCAACTATACTATTTTGGGACGTTTCACTTAAACAGTTCACTTTCAAAAAATTATGTTTACAATTTCAGAATCTTTCATCTTTACCCTCTACTTAGGTTGTAATCATCTAGGTTGCTCTTAAGTATTTTTGTAATTATAACCAACGACACTCATATATCCCTTAATAATTAGACTTTTCATACATGAACTCTTTAGATAGAACGGATGTAGTATTTAAACTTTTCGATCCAACACTCTAAATCTAAAGCGTGTTTTATTATGAACACCACTTCCATCGGTACAAAAATTGAGGTTTATTAAATGAGATGAGAAAAAATGGGATTTATAAGATTTTAAGTCCTATTTTAAAGTGTTAAAAAGTGTAGCTATAAAAGAAAAACGATATACTTTCATAGTATTTTTAAAGTATTACAAAATATATATTTTATATTTTAAAAAAATGTATAAAAAGTCAGATGACAAATAAAGTACTCCCTCCGTCCCTAAATTATTGTCTTCCTTTCCTTTTTCGTCTGTCTCTAAATAATTTTCTTATTTGAAACTTTTCTTTTTAGAACATCATTTTTATTATTTTATACTTATTTTTTTTTATTTTAATTATGGGTCAGATACACATGGACATTAAAGGAAATAACACACTATTTTAATACTATTTCAATATTAATAATCAAGTCAATTAAATTTTTCTAATTTGTGTATTGATCAACCCAGACAATAATTTAAAGACGAAGGGATTATTTAAAAAGTGTTTTAGAGTGCAATCATTTAGTACTTTCCATAATTAGCATGGGTCCTCCAATATTCTACCTCAGCCATTCATTGGTTAGCCAAACCAAAAAACAAGCTTTATAATATTCGGTCAGCACTATTCGCCTCTCCAACTTCATTGGCTAACTCCATCCCCTCTTTAACACCCCGATGGAACAGCAGCACCTACTCCAATCCCTCATACCGACCGCCGGTAATGACAACGTTTCAACTCCGATGACAAAGTCTGGCATAATCTCCCGGTTTGCATTGATCTTCTTGGTTGGAATAATCTCAATCTTTGCAAACCACGAAGCGTCAAAAGGCTTCGCCATCACCGTCATCAACGAAGCCGGTGACACTCTCGCCGGGAAACGCTTCTCTCTCTTCTACCAATCAAATGACAAAGCCACACGCATTATCCTCAGCACGAGCAATTCCGTCGAAAACATCCTTTATCCATCCAATCACGAAATCCACAACCGCAAGAAAGTCAATCGTGTAGTTCTCCATTTTGGTCTCCGGAATTTAACGGAGGCGGTGGAGGTTGAATTCGACGGCGAAAGCCATGAATTTACACTACATTTAAGTGCATCATTAATGTTAATCGAACAGAAGAACATCGATTATGCTGTTTATTCAGCGGTGCAAAGAGGTATGGCTCGTGTGTGGCTATGGAACGGCAACGGGAGCGCTCCGCCGGTAGTTATGAACGCCATGGTTGAGTATATATGCAGCTTAGCGGGATTTGAGGCGGAGGCGACCGAGCTGCCGGAGTTGAGCAAGGATTGCTTGAAAGGTTTTAGCTCATTGGCGGTGGCGAGATTCTTGAGTTACTGTGAGCAACAAGTGCCAGGGTTTGTGCGGAGATTGAACGAAGGGATGAGAAATTTTTGGCATGATGGTATGGTGGATGCTGCGTTAGGCATGCCAGTTCAACATTTATGTTCATCTTACAATTCTTTGACACCAAATCATTTGTTTCGATCAATTGATTTACCATTTATAACACTTTATTAATGAAATAAATCAAAAAAATTAAGCTTAAATTTTTAATTTTTTGTTCATTTTTTTTTCAAGAAAGATTTAACAAAAATATACGTTATATGTTTTACACAAAACATATACTCCATTCGTTTCTGAATATGTGTTATGTTTGACTTGACACATAAATTTTTTTTAAAAATAAATTGCCTTTATGATTAATATTAGTATGTTATGTATTTTATTTTAGGGTGAATTACAGGCCGGTCTCTTTTTTGACATTTATAATCCCTCCAGTCCACTATAATTTTTCTAAAACTGGAAAAAGGCACTTTTGTGGTAAAAGACGATTATGCCATAAATGAAAGAAAAATACGCGCGCATCAATAACCCAAGGCATCTCGATGACCAATTTAAGGCATCGCGATACACAAATATTAGATTGTGATGCACAAAATTATGCAACGCGATTCAAAATCACTAGCAACATTAATTGTGCACCCCGCACTATTGTTGCTACTCCTCTGCTTTTTTTGCTTTTAAGTTTGATACTTCTGTAACTAAAATAAAGAGATATATAATCTTACAGCTGGAACCAAAATAAAGAGATATATAATCCTTCAGTTGTCAATTAAATTTTGATAAATGAGATATATAAAGGATTAATATACAATTTGGTCCCTAAACTTGCAACATTTTCCTGATTAGGTTTCAGTACTATGATATTTCCTATTGTGGCACTTGAACTGAACATTTGGGCTTACGTTTAGTCCCTCATCTGACGAAAGTTAACAGAAACGTTAAATTTTATATAAAAAGACTAAAATGCCCTTATTCCTTGATGACTGTGTATCCACATAGAGAAAAATGCTGAGATGGAAATACTATAAAGCAAAAAAAATATAAAATGAAAAATAAAAGTAAACTTAATTCAGTTTTATTTAAATTTTTTAATTTTTTCGTTGTTATCTCTTTTTTTTTTTTTTTTTTTTAAGGAAACAGGGGCGGCACCGCAAAATTTTATTAAGAAAAAAAGAATACAAACAGGGTCAACCAGCCTTGCCCTTATAAATGGGAGGACAGAAGAGCCTAACCTCGGAAAAGAAATAACAACTATTTTCTATAATTATACAGACCTAACTCATCATGGCCCAGAGTCTCCCAAACACTAACAGGGAAGGATCCCTTGGAAGAATAAGTGACAGAAGTACAATGGGAATAAGCATGAGCAGGTAACCGATCAGCAACATGGTTCACTTCTCGAAAGGCGTGATGCCACTGAAACTCACCCAACAAAGCTTTACATATTCTAATCTCATAAGCCCAAATCCAAGGAGTACCGCAAGCCCCCGAAATACTCAAGACTGCCACAAGGGAATCTGTTTCCACCTCTACTGTATTCAAATTTAGGCGACGACAAAGCTGTAAACCATCTCGAAGGGCCAAGAGCTCCGCACCCATATTAGTTCCAGGGCCATAATAGTTCGAAAAAGCCCGCACCATTTTACCCTGATTATCCCGAATAATACCACCTCCTGAACAGAACCCACCAATAGCTGACCCATCAATGTTTAATTTAAACGAAGCTGAAATCGGAGGAACCCAGCGCAACCAATTGCCACGCCGCAAAGGAACATCAATAATCTGAAGCCCCAGATCGAAATGGAACTCAACCTATCCATGAGAGTCTTGGGACGGTAAACCATAAACATGTCCTGCAAATCTTGAACCACATTACGAAAAATAATCCCAGCAGACATCGGAACATTATCAAAAATGGCTTTACACCTAGCTTTCCAAATCTCCCAACAAGTAAAAACCATGACACCGATTTGACAAGCCCCAAGATGATTACGAACTGAAGAGTGCTCAATCCAAGTCTCAAACAGATGATGAATGGAAACATAAGTACTTACCTTGTTAAAAATTGTAGCAAATCTCCCCCAAAGTGTCATAGCAACTTCCGAATGAATGAACAAATGATCTAAAGATTCACAAGATGGACTGCTAGTGCAACAAACACACTTTGACGTAAGAAAAACTTTCCAACGACGCAAAGCCATATCCACCGGAAGAGCACCGTAAAAAAATTTCCACATAAAACCACTCACCCGCAAAGGCAACCATTGCTGCCACAGTTTCTTAGCCCATGATAGCTGCGGGGAAGCTGTTCTGACGTGATTCCAATAAGCTACAGCCGTGAACTCTCCCGATCTCGTTAGACTACATATCAGCCTATCCTCTTCGCAAGGATCAAGAACCACCTTGACAGCAGCTCTGCGCAATCTCTCTGGGATGAGTTCCAGAAACTCCGAAAGTTGAGGTAAGGCTTCACGCACTGTCAATCGAACATCCATGGGTTGAGGGCCAAACAATACTTCCCCACACCAGTTTGCAGTCCAAAACGAAATCTCCCCACGCCCAAGAACCCACTGAGAACACTGCAGAACTCGAGGCATCTGATCCATTACAGCCTTCCAAATGTGAGAAGCCGAAATCAGGCATAGCAAAACCAGTGCAATTACCATATTTAGATCTGGCATAAGCAGCCCATAAGATCTTCCCTTGAAGCACCTTCCATGCTAACTTAGCATGCAGAGATTCCATTACCTGAGATAAAGATCGCAGACCCAAACTGCCTTCATGTAACGGGCGGCACACCACATCCCAAGACAGCCAATGCGCACGATGTTTGCCAGCAACATCCCACAGAAAATTAGCCAACATTGATTCTATGTTACGAATGATCACCTTTGGAACTTTAATAACAGCTAGGGTATATATAGGAATGCTAGATAGGACTGATCTAAGCAAAACCAATTTAGCTCCAAAAGAGAGAAGTTTGGACTTCCAACCATTAATTCGGTTATAGATTTTCAAAACCACATTCTCAAAATAACAGCGTTTACTGAGACCCCATTAGCAAACATGTCCTATAAAATCTGCTATATTGAGTTCTGGTCTATTACTGAAGAGGTAAACTCTTTTCTTTAACCATTCTGATAATTTCCTTTCTGAATTAGATCATCTCACCATGATCAAATTCAAGATCTGCCGAACACTCTAATTGTTCAATATAGGTAGACTGCAGTTACTTAAAGGATGACTTATTATGTCTATATTCCACCTTCAAGTAAAGAAAACTGCATATTCATTACTTAATCTCTGACCTTACTGTTTAATCTACAAGATTGCTAGTAAATCTGCGGTGAATCAAATTATCTGTTGTGTCAACCTAAAGACTGCCGAAAGCCTTTGAATTTACAAAATTTTTATCTTAAAAACAAATGCTTTATTAAAAAAAAAAAAACCACTCAACAGCAATTTGTATTCTCAGTCACGATAACTACGAAATCTTGTGTGACCTTTTAGATTGTAGTAATAAAAGGCAAGGTTTGTTGTTCTTCATAAATGAACTTACAATTGGTATATCTATATATAACAATTGTTATCATCATGACTAACAACTAATTAGCAAACAGACTGAATTCAAAACACTCTGTTATACTTTATCACGTGCTTAACTGTCAAAAAGGTTGATGGTAAACTTTTCGTAACTTGACCTATCTCAGGAAATAGCTAGAAATTTTAGGATCCATGGGAAGACTGCAAGTTTCTAATACTAAGTCCTTCCTCAGGAGAGAATGGATGATATAACCCCTGTTGTATATTCTATGCCTCACTCTTGTCAGACATCAAAGAACAGGTTAATATAGAAAAACACTTCAGCAGAACATTTTCTCTGCTAAAAAATGATATGACCTGTTGCAAAGAAAGAAGCTCGGACATCACTCCAGGTAGGTTTTCAATATCCCACTTGTTTGTCTTCTTTCATCAGGTGCTCAATAGATTTCATTATTAGTAGAACTTTGCCTCTATTAAACTTGGCTTTTCACCATTAATCATGAACATCTGCCAAAGACTCTTCATTAATGTTTCAAAATGTCTCTTCCAATAAGAATGGTTATCCTATATCTGGGCGAACCATTGATTATTTTGACATTAAAATTACCAAACAAACCAAACAATTTTCTCAAAATTTGTCAAAATTCTTTTCAAGATAAATACCAGACAACCATCTTTGTCATCTGTTCTCACATCAGCAGATACCCAACTCCAACTGCTGATAAAAGCCTAAATTCTTGTAGTTCCAACCAATTCTCCACATTTCTATGTATAAAATTTCAATTGGTATAAGACTTAACCTAAATTCAATGCACTTTGTTCTTCAAAGCTAATCGCTATAAGTATATCCAATCCATTATTCTTCAAATATCTTTCTAACAATTGATTTCCAACAATTGGCATCTGACAAATCTTTGCAAGGAAGATACAGTTACAATTCTCAAAACGACTAATAGCTCAAAATAAAATATTAAAAACTTCAACTTAGCCGGTATAACCATTCTTGTCCCTTCTTGTGTAAGTCAATCCTTTTGATTAAATATTATTTTAATCCTCTCAAACGATCAATGACAGCCTATGTCATAGCTATACTTACTCTGCACATCTACTTAATCATTAATTACAATACATCATTGCTATGGCACTAAATACACTTTTTTAAGCCGCCATAATGTCTTATCAAATTCCTTCACCCTAGGAATTGACATCAGACTCCTCACCCTAGAAATCTCTTCATATTCTCAAAATCTTTCAGAAGATTGGTGTCCGTCTCTTTAAAACCTCTCCTAAATCTTCATCTTCCACATCTACATTGATTCTCTTCCATTGTATGCTCATCTTCAAAATGTGTAACACAAACTCCTCAATACCCGCACGTCATCCCATCTCTCACGACGAATGGCTAACTCTTGTGATGAACATTCTAGCACCACAGCTTCAAAGGATTCGAAGACCTCGTCGAATCAGTCGTCGGATAAGGAATCTTCTGCCAGACCCCAGGAATGATGTGTCAAACTTCATCCCCTGGATTCCCTCAAGAAATCTCACATCAACTACAGAGCCTGACACTCTCCCTGCTCCCACCTCAAATATCTCTCCAATTTCCTCAAACGCTCAACTCGAGCAATCTCAGACTCAGGAGGAGCGTCAGCTCGCAAGTGCAAATTCTGCGCCAAACCCAGCAGTTAACACTCCCAACGATTAGGATAGTCGACCTACATTCATTACTATGCTTCATCAGGAAATCTAGCTTGTTCTTATTTTTGCTATACAACCTCTTCTGATATCAACTTGTTATCTATGAATTATGTTCGCGTTACGCTGTATTCTTTATTTTCAGTTTGTCTTACTTACCGCAACTTGTCTTATTACATAATAATTCATGCTTGCCGTCCATTGTTCTTTTCATTAAAGGAAGACAAATGTTTTATATATCATTCTTAGATGTACGTCTCGTACATTCGACCAATATTGACATATCTCTCAATAACATTGTCCTATCAAAAGGAAAGAGTACGTTAAACACCCCAAGAGTAAAGTACACCCTGGTAGGTATATATTAAATCATCATACATTATAGGTAGTACAAAATAAGAAATATTCAGATGCACATATTCATAATACGTGACACATCTCTTAAAAGAACATCTGATTACACTATATTTAAAAAACTCTATATCAACCTCCACAGTTGTACAAGCTTCTTACATGGAACAACTTCACATTTATAATACTAACACGACATATGCATTAATGTCGTAAAGAGAAACTATTTAACTCTTGCTAAGCACTATTCCTAGAAGCTTCTAATTTCATCATTTAAAAGAAGAAATATACACTTCGACATTTACAACATTAATATCCTTCTCTTCTGCTTATATACTTTAACACATCTTTCACTTACAATATTAAAAGAGAAGAGTTTCATCATTTCACGAGTTTAAATACTTTCATTAAACTCATCCGATAACAACAAAAGCAACATCTCGGCATCTCTCTCAAAACTGCTCTTTAAAGCTCACTCGTATAAAACTTTCTTTACAGACAATAAGACAAAATACTCTAGTCACACTTTGCATGAATAATTAAGAAGTGCTCTCACATTTTCACTCCCGACATGTATACCTTATACATCATAGCCTTCTACCATATTCGCATTCTTTTGTACTCAACGAGGAATACTTTCAGTTTTCGTTTATGACCATTCAGGAGAAGAGTCTACACATACATGACAAATACATATAAGGATAAGGAGGAGAGTTTTTCATAATTAACGTATACACTAAGATAACAAATGCCTTATCACCAACATTAAATCTTTTGCAAGTCATAACTACGATTCATAGCTTATGAGTTGACCTAGTAAGTCCTTATGACTTGTCCTATTCTCTGAGGAGGCGATTTTATATATAAAAAAAATAAAATAAAAAATAAAATAAAATAAAAGGTCGCCATATCCATCAAATTAAGAAAGATTTCATTGGTGTTTATCGACGATTTAATTTGTAACCATTCAAAAAATTTAGCTTGTGACCATTAAGGAGGAGAGATTGTGAAATTGACATACACATACAGCAAATTACAGAAAAGTCGAGAGATTGTAAAATTAAGGAGGAGATATTATGACCATTAAGGAGGAGAGATTGGAAAAGTACAGAAAAATAACTACTCAACATGATAGATAATTCAACATGCCAAATACTTCTCGACAAAACAACAAAATAGGAGGAGAATTGCTAATTAAGAATATAGGAGGAGAGTTTATATAAAACTCAACATATACATAACATATACGATTTAAGAAGGAGAGCTCAACATAATAGACATATACAAATAGGAGGAGAGTTTGAATTTGAATGCAATTAATGCTCTAATCTTGCTGTTGATCTTTGATAGGATATTCTGCACACTTCAGACTGACTTCTGCAATATTGCCAAAAATAGGTAGAGAGCAGACGGACTGTCCTTTTCTGAGATGATTGCCTAATATGGCATGGATCATTCAATGCTCTTTACAGGTTATCGTTGTATCATCGTTGGCAATAAATGCTGCAGATGGTCTTGAGGCATGTCATTAGTAAAGTCTTGATCGGACGATCTTTTGGTCTTCGTCATTGCTGATGAATCTTGGCTAGAATAAGCTTGTCCGATAACTTTAAGAGATTCGGCTATTATAAAGAAAGCTGATCTTTTACATGTCTTATCACTGATAGGCTAACTACTGAAGACTAGGCTAAGTATAAAAAGCAATCCTACGCTATTACAAGCACTTGTCTAAATACAAGTTGCCACACTAACAGACACGCAGGCCCATTAGTCACCTTGATTTAGACTTAGGTTATGGATACAAGCAAATCTATGTAATATTCAACAATCTCCTCCTATTTGCTTGAGTCCATGACCTTATGAATACAATGGAAGTTGACCATGTCTGATTCTAATAATAACATGTTAAAGGGATAATATATTAAGTGAGCATGTCCTAGATAGACTTACATAGAGGTCAGTGTATTCACAATTTACAGAGTGTTTACAGATAAAGAGTTATGACATAAGAACACTTGTAATAAGACTGTGTTTAAAGACAAATAGATAAAGTGCTTTATGGGATATGTCTTTAAACCAGTGGTTTAAAATTTCATGCATACAAAATAGGTAAATTAAATGTAAAGCATGATAGTTTAAAGATAACCATTGTTCATTAAACAAGAAGTTTAATTACATTGTCTTTGAAAGAAAATTTTAGACATAGGACAAGAGTAGATATACCAGTTAAAGTAAAGCTTGTCCTTCTTGTCTTGAAGCAGCTGCCTTGAGTTTGGCAATTTCAGCTTTTGCTTCTTCTAGATCTTTAAGAAAGAGTATTGTTCTGAAGCTTCAATATGGCGTTCATTTCACGAAGATCGGTGTTCGTCTTACGAAGATCGGTCAGCTGATCATTGTGAAGACTACTCATACGACTCATCTCCTCCTTCATGGACGCAAGCAAGAGGTCCATGTTGGAGAGCCTGTGTGCAAAGTCTTGAACATCTTGGCGAAGAAGAATGAGCAATCTTCACAATAATCAGCTGATAGTAAAATTAAGGAGGAGAAATTGTAAAATTAAGGAGGAGATATTATGACCATTAAGGAGGAGAGATTGGAAAAGTACAGAAAAATAACTACTCAACATGATAGATAATTCAACATGCTAGATACTTCTCGACAAAACAACAAAATAGGAGGAGAATTGCTAATCAAGAATATAGGAGGAGAGTTTATATAAAACTCAACATATACGATTTAAGGAGCAGAGCTCGACATAATAGACATATACTAAAACTTGAATTGACATGAACAACATTCTTCACTGTCCGATCCTCAACAGCTATATCTAAATGACTATTCTTTTATGCTTAAATTATCTGATACTTAATCAACTCGATTAAGTATACTGATTCAAAAATCTTATGCTGATTCAAAACTCTTTCTTGCTCAAAATACTTCAGCTCATACACAGTACATTGCAAGAAAAACATCTTTATGGCATACTTATCAATTATATCTCATAATTGCTTAAAACTATTTTGGTTATTGCTTCGTATTTGTACCTTCATTTATCGAGTCTGTAAATAGTTAGCAATAGGTGACTATACACATGCTATCGCTTGTAAGTTCAACCTAGGGCATGCCTTGATATAAAATGATTATTCATTAGTGGCATGTTATTACTAAGGATTGAACAACTGCTTTAAAAGAGCTGTATGTATAAGTCAATTGTAGTAATGGCCCCAAGCAAATAGGAGGAGATTGTTAGGAATATGCCTGTGAAACAGCTGATATATATGTATGCATATTCTAACACAGTAATTTGCTTGTTCCCATTACAACGCATGTTTCACAAGTGGCTAAAAGGGCTACGTACCGGTTAGTATGGCAGCTTATTGAAACAATGCATAGGTCATTAGACTAGGAAGCCTTTGAACATATCCGAGTCTTTGTCCTACCAAAGTGATGATAAACTTCTATATGGATTAGCTCTTCATGCGCCAGCAGACATGCCCATCAGCAATGTCTCACCAGCAGACATTCCTTCCAGCCATGTCTCATCAGCAATCTTTACACCAGCAGTATTATATCGGTAGATCTAAGTATCAGCCATGTCCCTCATCAGACAACTGCAAAGAAGCTGATTATTCATAAGAGGAATATCGGTCGTTACTTAATGCTACACGTCAAAATAGATCTGTTACAAGATCTTCCTGACAGTTCAAGATACGCATCGATATCTGTGCTTTGACTATTATTCATAAGACATTTCCTCTTTTGTGTATTGGTTCCAGTCTCCAAGGCTACATTCCACTAAAGGCCAAACACAGTGCGCTACATCCCAGGCATGCATGACAAGTCCAATTCTGTCAGCCTGATTCATGGACCAACTTCAAGACAAAAGCTTAACGGAAGGTCTTTGCCCAACAGTTTAAACGACGCACTCCAGTGCATTAATGATTCAGATTTTTAACGGGCAGAAACTCATCAAAGCTCCAACGACTCTTTCATCTTGTCCAGCCTATAAAAGAAGACTCTCATTCTCACATTCAGTATGTGTATACATGTGAGAGGACGTGGTGTTAATATTGTTCTTTGTTCTTTCAATCTGAAACCACTCCCAATGTGAGAAAACACAAGTGTAAGAACCAACACTTTGTGGGAGAGAAAACAGAAATTCAAATGGCTAAGAAGTTCCGCTTGATCAAAAACTCAGCTTTTGATTTGAGTTCTTTCTTCCTTCGAAAGACTCAGTCTCTTTAGTAACTGCACTCCAAATTCACAGCTAGAGACCAAGCATCTTGCAAGTCGTTGAAGACTGATCAAGCTTAAAGATGTCCGATAAAGAACCTGAACTTTATAATTCATACTGCATTTATATCGGCAGACTTATACTACATTATAAGGGCTGTCGATTGTGCAAAAAGTTTTCATCATTTTTGGCCGAGTGCTCAGCACTCAGTTGTTCAAATACCAGCTAATTGAACAACGCCTAATATTTTCTTCTCACAACAAATCTATCGAGTTGATACTACAGGAAGACAACTCAATAAATATTGAGTACATCTTTCAATGTATTTTCGATAGATTTGATTTCACTTTCTTAATCTCTCCTTTTTCTTTCCTAGGAGATTGCTAGGTTAGAGAGTCTAGGTTGATGTACTAAGCATGTTTGTCTTTGAGCAAACCTCTGCTGAATTTTAATATAAATCATATTTTGTTACATTCAGCCTTTACTTATCTTTTCTGTAATATTTGATATATCTTGTGCAATCTGGTTGTGGAAAGAAATTGATGCATCTAATACAAGATTTTAGTTGACTGTCATGATGAACTTGTTTGCTCTTACTTACAGTTGCTTCAATCTTGTTCGTTATACTTATGCTGCTTATTCTTCTACTGCTCAAACTCTTTTCTACCAGCTAAGTATAACAACATCTTCCTATTATCCATTCTTCAAGACTGTCGATGCACATCGTCTGATACAACTATATCGGCTGTGTTTCTTGAACTAGGAAGATAACCTATTCACATTAATTATTTCATCCATATTTTTCAACATATAATTTAAATAGAATGAAAATTTTAATACACATAATATAGGCTATTCACCCCCCTCCCTCTAGCCTATATTCTGAGCACATCCTTGTGGACCTAACAGATAAGCGTTTACAGAAAGCCATAGTTGATTTGGATGAAAGAGACAGGGGCATTTTAGGAAGAACATTATCAAAGTGTCTTTTTCTGGTTAAAAAAAAAAGGTGGACAGGAGTGGTTAAAAAGTTTTGAAAGTAGACCAGCCAGCAATTTCTCCTTTATTTTAAAACTTGTGTGCAAGTGAGATCCATCACTAATAGCCAGTTTGGTGGTGTGTTTTGACCAAAATGCGCAGCGTATTTGCGAAATTGTGTTTCAATGCTACGACTGAAATAGTTGTGTTTTAAAATGCTGAAATTCTCAAATTTTTTCCCAATACGCAGGTTTTAAAATGCTGATAGGAAAAAAAACTACGTATTGAAGTGATATCCCAAACGCATTTATAAGAAAAAATCCACGTTTTGAAAATTTTATTTTTTAACAACGCTGCATTTTTAAAACGCTCCATTTTGAAAAGTTGTGTTTTTAAAACACTTCATTTTGAAAACGCTGCACCAAACGGGCTCGAAGTTAACAAGAAAAATATGGGTACGATAGTAAAAGTGTTTTCCTGAAAAGAAAAGTTTAGAAACTAAACAGTTATTCTCTCACACAAGCCCTCAAGCTACCATGGATGAAGTTAACAAGAAAAATATGGGTATGATAGTAAGATTCAATGGTTGGATTGAGAGAACAAGGGGTCACACACACTAATCTCACCTTTGTCTCTCACACAAGCCCTCAAGCTACCATGGATGAATAAGGTGAAGTAATGAAGTGTTTCTATGTCTTCTTAGAGGTTTAGAGAGAGTATAGATCTGGTCAAAGGGTCCTTGGTTCGTATAAGTTGGGTCAAGGGGCGAAATGGTCAACTTTTGGAGAAACAACAGAACATGACACACATTCTGGCTACGGGGCGGCCGCCTAGGCCCCCGCCTAGGCGCCCGCTCAGACCTCAGATTTCCCAATCTCAACTTTCTGTCTTTTGAGCGCTCGCCCTAGCTCCAGTGCACCCAAATTCACGAAATGTGCTCTAGAAAAGCCCCAAAAAGATGTCCAATAGTCCCAAGATGGTTCTAACACTTAGGTGAAGTTAAAACACTAAGCAAAGGTCTCTGAAAAGTCCTAAAACCATGCTAGACAAGCAACACATAAGTAACATGGAAATTTACAAGAACTATAACAACTACTACATTGCAAATAGATGTAACAAAGATTAGGATTTGTATAAAAAATCAAGGCATGATTAATCTAACATGTTACTCAAGTAATCTAAACATTTATGGTAACATGTTAACATGCAATAAAGTAAGCACATAAGACATAATTAAATTCTAGGGTATTACAAGGAAAATTTTTGGGCAACTGATAGTGTACACAAACTCATCTATTGACTTGTTTTATAGGGTTGTATAGTACCATCTTATAAAATACATCGGTAGATATATCTGTATACATTGTCGATAGGTGTAACATTATTCTCCAGAAAATAGGTTTAACTTTTAAATCAACCAATCAAAAATTACCTAACAAGATTTATATTGGGGGTGCATGATTTTTTGATATAATCTGTTATTGACACATCATATTAAATTTTTTTTTTTGAATTTAATTAGGGTCCATTTGTATACATCGTTTTTGAATTCTATAAATATTAAAATTCTATGAAATTTAAATAATGTGGAATTTGCTTCCAAAATCATAGCAATCCATGGTTTGGATAATGTGTAGAATTCAATTGTAATTCTAGATTATAGTTAAAATAAGTTTTCAATAATATGTCAAATATCTAGTCTAATTTAGTGGTAGTGGTGGTTAGTGATTTCAAATGGCAAGGGTTCTAACCTTGCTAACAACAAAATTACAAACTTTTTAAATATTAAAAAATAAATAGCATATAATGGTGGTGGTTAACGGCGGCGGTGGCTAGTGGTTACCGGTGGCAGTGCAGCCGGAGGTGGTTGTCGGCGGTAGTGGTTAGTGGCAGTTGGAGGTATAGCGGCCAGAATTGGTGGCGACCGTTGTTGGAGGTGGTTGCCAGTGGTGGTGGCCTGAGGTTGCGGTCGATGGTGGCGCTCGGATGTGGTGGCAAGCGGCAGTGGTCGGTGGCGGTTGTAGGAGGTGGCCGATGGTGATGGTGGTGAAAGAAGTGTGAGTTGTTATTGTGTAAAGTAATAAAGGAAAAAAGGGAACAAAAATTTGAATTTAAATTATTAGGATTTAGTATAGAATTAGTTTTATAGAATTGAGGCATTTGAAATTATAATTCAATTCCAATTCAAAATTTTAATGTGTTCCTAAACGACGGAATTGGTTTTGAAGGCTCCAATTCCAATTCCAAGCAATGGAATTGGGGTATCCAAACGGACCCATAGTTGAAATTTTAATAGTGATGAGACATAATCGTTCCGGGCTTGCCGCAGAAGTCGGTCAGTCTCACTCTCACAGGGGTCTTGCTACTCCTAGCAGTGGTTTTTTTGCTCTTCCTCATATCCTGAAACTGGTACGCTCGCCTGATTTTGAACCCCTGACCTCCAGGTTAGCTCAATTGGCACACATGTCCCATGCCTTATGACTATAACCTGGAGGTCAGGGGTTCACAACTAGGCAAACGTGCTAATTTTAGAATGTGAGGAAGAGTAAAAAACCCACTGCCAGGAGTGGGGAGACCCCTGTGAGACTAACCGACTTCCGTGGCAAGCTCAGAACGATTATGTCTCATCAGAAAAGAGGCCCTTTTTGTTTGAAGGTCCACGAGTAGCCATAGCCGACATCGAGGACGTTTAAACTCATGTCCCCCCACTCCTGGCAGTGGGTTTTTTGCTCTTCCTCACATCCTGAAACAGGTGTGTACGCCCGGTTTCGAACTCTTAACCTCCAGGTTATAGTCATAAGGCATGGGACATGAGTACCAATACTCTATTGGTACTCATGTCCCATGCCTTATGACTAAAACCTGAAGGTCAGGGGTTCGAAACCAGGCAAGCGTGCCAGTTTTAAGATGTGAGGAAGAGTAAAAAACCTGCTGCCAGGAGTGGGGTGATCCACCGACTTCCACGGCAAGCCCGGAATGATTATGTCTTATCAAATAGCATTGTTTTGGATGTGGCCAGTAATGGTTCTTGCCAATTTGGTGTCTTTGATGGTCATATGATTGCAATAAGTATCCTACATTAAAAATGATGATTGTAAATTTCAATTGTCTGATCTGATGTATACATTTCAGTAATCTTTACATGAACCGCAAAAAACAACAAATTCATAAACTACATGCATTGTGATTTTGTATTTTTTGTGAAAGATTTATTTGCTCGTTTTAATTGAAAAGGTAAACCTTGACATATTTTGTCAAATTAACTTATTTTTAAATAGATAACTGATGATAATTTAATTATTTTTATTTTGAAAATTATAAAACACGTAAATAATTGTACTCTAAATGTAGTACCAAATATTATAGTTTAATTTTCTTTAACTGCATAAAAATATGTTAAATATCAGTCAATATTGGTCCAATTGACAAAAAAACAAATAACTAAATCGAAGTGTATGTATTAAAGAGGGAAAGAAGTTGTACACCATATTCTACGTAGCGCAAATGTATAATACTACAACGTTTGCGGTCGCCGATTATAGTATTTGTGCAGTTATTATTATGAGTCTATTTGTGCAAGATTAAAAGACTTTGGTTTTTGATTTTTTTTGCTTTCTTTCTCCTTGGTCCAACTAACTTTTCTCTATCTCTCTCGCTTATTTTTTTTTTTAATCATTACAAAATAATAATTGCAAATTTAAAAACTAACCTAGAAACCCTTGTACCAAATACTCCCATGTCATTTTCCCGTTTACATTGCACAACTAAATATATGCATCAATTACCTCCAAAGATCACTATCATGATACTCGTCGTATATTTGTAATTGATTAGAACATCCAAAGTTAACAAATTTTCTGGAAAAAGAAAAGAAACATGCCACGATGCTAATGCAGTTAGAGGAGTCCCAAGAATTATCGGATATGCATGACTTAATTATCTATTGTTGACTTCTTGAAAGCTTGTTCCATAACAGCAGTTCTTTGATTTGTGTTAGGACTAAAATGGTGGGGTGCCAGGTTTGCTTTAGTACTTGAGTCAAAGTTTGTGGGCTGTGTATTTTTGGTTTAAGTTAATTGATGCTTGGGCTACAATTTGTCTTGTTGGCCCCAAGCATTGGTCCTATTTATACCTTGCATGGGTTCAAATCTATATATATATAATGACACAAGTGATTTTGACACTTACTAAAATAGGAAATTTCTCGCTAAAAAGAATTTTTCAAAAATGAACAGTCATCTGAATTTAATAAATAGCAAATACTTTTAAACATTTCCCAGCTTGAAAATTAAATGTTATATTAATGACTACAACATTATTCAAGGCATTTGAGCTACATTATCCAAGGCATTTGATTCCTTCATAACCACATGGACGTTACTGACTTCTGTTTTTAGTTTCTCCCTCTAATATTATACTACTACTACTCTATTAGAAAAGCTATATATATATATATATATATATACATATATATGGAAAAGTAAAAGTTGTACCAAACGTCGCTATACTATGATGCATTAATTGAAATTTGTCCTCTTGCTTTGCTATAACATTTTTTTTCGTCCCTATTGCATTTTGGACGTCATTCCATTTACTTTCTTTAGTATTTATTTTCTTTTTCACTTTATAATTCTTATCTCTACCAAGTGGCCATCACATGACATATTCCTACTTAATTTATTTAAACAGACCAAAATATTCCTACTTAATTTATTTTTTAAACTAACTTTGTGGTTAATTTAGTAATTCTTTTATATCAAAATTTTATTACTTAAATAACCTTTCAGAAAATATTACTCATTCCCTGCTCCAACTTGCAAAATCCACCATTCAAGTTAATCCCATTGCTACCATCCACAAAAATCACAAGACTTTGAAGATGACTCAAATCTATCAATTTATATATAAAAAGTAAATGAAAACGTGCTATTGGTACTAAACTGATGTGGTAATCTTAAATATTTTATCCAGTTTGTAAATTGTTCTCTTGTATTCTCCATTCTTAAAAAAGAGTCAACATACTGTTCCATAAAAATAGTGTCAACTTTCTTATATTTTATCTGTACTTAATTAAGTATGTAATATAATTTAATTTTAATCTTAATGGATGAAATTAGATAATTTAATTTTAATCAAATGATGATTGGCTATTCATTAAAGTAATTTTTATTTATTTGTTTTTGTTTGTATAGAAACTTATAATCATTGCATGAGTTTTATTTAGTGAAAAAAATTACATGTTCGTTAGACGGTGGATGAAACCCTAAAAAGGCTAAAAGGAAGGGTTATAGCATTGAGCTCACATATGTGCATCATTTGCGTTTTTGTTTTGGGTTTTCGTTTTGAATTATTTGGGCCATTTTTTATTGACACGTAATTAATTAAATATATATATATATATTATAATTTTTATCATTCAATAAATGTGGGGTGGATTAAGATATGATGCGCCAATATTTGATTTTAGACATTTAATGGTTGACATTGGATGATTGACTTTAGTCAATCGATATGTATTTTGTTTTTATTTACTTTATAATTTTCTTTTAATCAAATGATTTAATTTTAATGGTTGAAATTCGATAATTTATTTTTAATCAAATTATATTTTGGTTCATTAAAGTAATTTTATTTTTTATTTTTATTTTTATATACAAAAACATATAAACATTGATGAAACCAGTGTTTAGCTATGGGCAGTTGCAGTTTCTAGGGTAACATAGCATTCTGGTTTCAAGATATTGATATGCAATAAAGATGAAAAGCCAACAAATAATGTGTATAAATTTTTTTTTTGAATTTATACCGATACAATGATATATATTTATTTAAGTGATTGTCTCTTAAGATTATTTTCGGATTCCCCAATTTAGTAAATGAGAATATCAACAGGTTTATTTATCCAGTTTATAATACGGTTTTTCTTCAAAATCTGTTTCTTTTTCATCCTATTCCAATCTTTTTCATATACTTTGCATTATTCCCAGCCAAAGAACATAAAATGACTTTTACTCTATTGAAAGACATTAAAAAAAAGAAGATCAGATTGGTTGATTAAGGTAAGATTAGCACGAAAGTGGGAAGTAAAACCTGGGAATGATATGAAGATTCCTCCATCTTTTGAGTTGCTTCTGGTGGATATTGAGGTTAGCCTTTCTTCTTCCTCCTACTTCTGTTTTTTCTATTTTGTTGGGATATCCTAAAAAGGAAAAGGGGATACTTATTTTGGACCAATGAGTATATATGTTTCCTATGATGGAGTTAATAAAAATAAGCTTGAACTAGGATAGTATTTGCATAAAATATTATCTTTCCGTGAAATAGGATAGTATTTGGCCTGTGCGTTTAACGCACGGGTGTAAAACTAGTTAAGGAATAAAATACAGAATATTTCAGCTTATTATTTTGATGTGTGATGCATCGTTCTTTTGGGTGTGATGCTCAAGAACCATGGGTGTAAGGCCTTTGGGAACCTAGGTGTGATGCCTAGACTTATCTTCTAGTTTAACCTAAGTCCTGCAAAGCAGACCTGAGTTCTTTTCATTTTCAACCGCAAAATCAGCATATGCAAACCCTAGTTGAAACTCTAATCCTCGTACTCCTAGCCCGGAATATTTTTATTCCCTTTTAGCCCCTTAAGATTTAAGTCGATAACTCAAATCTTCCCTGTTGCTGTTGCTCTGGCCTTCCTGCATCAGTATGGTCTCAGAGCAAATGTTCCTATCTCTGGGAAGTCCTAAATCGGATCAATTATGATGTCCGATATTCCAAATTCTGAAGGAATGAATGATTTGATTGAATTATGTGTTGGCTTGCTTCTGTTGAAGATTATTTATTTTCTACTATATGTCGGGTGATCGGAGAGTTAGCTTCGCGAAGTTGACACTCATTCAAATAGCACAAATGTGGTGGTTTGTCATTGAAGGAGATGTAAGTAGATTGGGGCACCCTCCAATCAGGACATGACAAGAGATGAAATCCATGCTTCAAGAAAAGTACATGATTCCAGGTTTCTGTAGTAGGTTCTGAACAACATGCTAATTCACAACAGACTACTCATCAAGCTTTTCCTAATCTGCAACTGACTGAAATTCATTGCTGCTTCTTAAAGGCAGCTACTCCTCAAGCTCCTTCACATGAAACAAATTCAGTTCATGAGGCTATTTCACCATTGCCAACTTTAATGATCATGAAGAATGCGGCTAACTGTGGTAACGGAACCACTATCATGAGAATTTTCATTGTATCATGATTGCATCAGCTCTCAATCTTCAACTTTGAAAGCTTCTAGTGTCTACTGAATTGTTGTCTCAGCTTTCTATTGTGGTAGAAAATGAGTGACTCAATGAGACTCCTCCTCGACTTCCCCAACACGCAGAAGAGCTTGTTTTGGATTGTCGATTGCCCATCTTTTTACTATTTAAAGTTACCATTGAAGATAAGACCAAGGTAGAATCAAAGGAACCTGTCTATGTCTAGGTTGAACCTGCAGTACATAGTTTAATTTTTGGGGAGGTCAACTATATGAAGTTTGAGAAGTTTGCTGGAATAGGGGAGCTCAAGGAGTATCTCATGGTATTAAATGAGGTCAAGGGAGGTGGTAAAGATTCATTTCTAGTTTTGGACGACTCAAGACGCGTTTCCAAGCCAATTACACCTCTAATAGAATTTGTGGTTCCAACAAAACATCATGCCATGATAGAGTATGTTCGTATCCAAATCTTCTTCCCACTCCTTCAAGTTATGGAAAAAGGAAAATTCAAGTATAAGCCCTTTAAATGAAAACGTGGATGCTTGTTCGAAGCTTGTGAATGTTTTCATACTTCAACATTTCAAAACTCGAGGTCGGATTTTCTCCAAGAGTGGGAGAATAATGCAGTTAGAGGAGTGTAAAGAAAAATTTCATGTCTGCCTTATTTATCTATTGTTGTTTTTTTGAAAGCTTGTTTTATAATTTGTGTTGGGACTAAAATGGTGGGCTGCCAGGTTTGTTTTTCATACTCAAGTCAAAAGTTTGTTGGCTATGTATGTTATGTAAGCTGCTGTATGTGCCGTGTGCTATTTTTGGCTTAAGTTAGTATTGTCTGGGCTCATAGTTATTAAAAGAGAGAGGCAAGAGACGGGTGAGAGGTACCTTTTTAAGGCGAGAGACGAGGTGAGAGGCGGGCAACCGCAATGCAACAAATTAGGAAAAATAGTATATATATTTATCTATTATTGAAACAAATTCCAAAGAATGTACAAATAAGAATAATATATAAAATTAAATTCACATATAATATCAACAAGTCAACAACAACAAATTCAACATCCAAACCTACAATTCGATGGAAAAAGATGAACTTACAAGTTAATTAAAGTTTAAACAAGAAAATAAATATTCATGCAACCAATGAAACATGGAAAACAAGTAGCTACTAGCAACACTTTAAACATCCTCGAAACCTGAATTAAACCCATCATCCTCCACCACATCACGGTCGGTTGTAATAGGATCGTGTTCTTCTTCATCCTCTTCATTTACAAGGTGAATCACACATGTCCTAGACGTGCTTGAAGTGTCTATCCCACTAACTCCCGCCCTTTGCCATTGGCTCGAGCTAGTAGCAGTAGTAGTGATCTCTAGTAAATTTAGTAGGTGGGCTCCTCAACTCTACAAATTCAACTACCTCCCAATCAATGTCATCACTATGCACTTCATTACCACCTTCACGCACTTCCTCATCTTCACCAGCTAACCACTCATTGCTATCATCAATGTCTATCAACGCAATTGGGCCAATACACTCTCGACGCATGTATTGTCGCCGCAATGCCCCGTTGTATTTCACAAACACCAAATCATTTAACTTGGCTTGAGCCAATCTATTTCTCTTCTTGCTATGAACTTGTCAATTTTTCGTAATTAAAAAAATAAGCATATGCATATTAATTGTTTGCACAATCTAAGAATATATTTTTCTTAAAACAACTTCCCAAAATTAATATACTTTGGTTCTAACTACAACTTACGTGCTCAAAGAAACTCAAATTCCTTTCACAAGCTAAGAATTTTGATAGAAAAGGCTTGCAAATTTGGAGCCCATCCACCACTCAACTAGTAAATAAAATTTACTTTCATTAGTAAATTCCCATTAAAATAAATGCAAAAAATATGTAATAAACTAGTAAACTACATGGTGAGTTTTTCGTTCTTTCCCCTCTAGCTAGTTCCAACCCAAAGAGACCACTAGCATTCTTATAAGCAATCAGCTCATCACTGATTTTTTATTGCATTTCAAGGTCTGGTACTAGTTTCTCAAGGCATTTCAAGAGCCCTCCCATAACCTCTTGATCTTTCTCAATACCCTCATTTTTGTAGAAAAATTCAGGGATCAAGAAATAGGCTGCTCCATGCAAAGGTTGATGAAGCTTAGACTCTCACCTCTTATCAATGATTTGAAAATACTCAATGTAGTCTTCTTCATTATCATTAATTCGCAATGGTGTCCTTCGCTCTATCCATAACCTCGTAAATCCAATGGGAGGTTTGCTCTCACCATCAACAATTCAAAGAACCTTAACAAGAAGACCCGCAACCTTAAAGGCTTTGACTACTACCCTCCGAAATCTAGCATCCATAACAATCTTCCAAGCTTGTTTACCTTGCACCTCCTTTGCCTATTTACTGATTGTTTCATGTACTAGATTGAAACATTGCCCTCAAGCCTTTCTTCACTAAATTGATCCTTCCAAGAGTGAGGAAAGATGTGGCAAAATGAGTTTTACAGGTGTAACCAACTCTAATCGAGTGAACTTACTCATCAAATTCACTACACCAGGGCGACTATAGACATAACTATTTTTTATTTTTTTTTTCAAGGAAACAAGGATAGTACCCTACTAGATTTTATTAAAGTAAAAGAAAGTACAAACTTGAGGGGGACAACCAGCCTGGCCCTTATAAATGGGAGGACAGAGGAGCCTAACCTCGAAAAGGAAATACAAAGCAAATCAAAATAAAATATAATTCAAATAAGGAGCAAAACTAGCCAAACTAGGAAAGCCGAATCATAGGAAGCCCTTGAGAGTCCAGAATAATAGCACCCCGAATGGAAGGAGGGAGAGAAGACACCGAAGAAAAAGTGGCATCCAAGGTAGAATCCATAACAAGATTAGCCAGTCCATGAGCCCCTGTATTGACTTCTCTGAAGCAGTGGCGAAAGTGAAAATCCCCAGCTCACTGACACGCAAGAATAACACGAATATAATAATGAGAATGCCAAGGAGGAGAATGACCTTTAGTGAGGCAATTAAAAAGAAAAGCCGAATCCATCTCAACAATAGAGTTGTGAAACCCATTAGAAAGAAGCCAACGAACTCCTTGGAAAAGGGCTCGAACTTCCGCGATTGAATTAGAACAAGACCCATAGAAGGTGGAGAAACCATAAATAAATAAACCATTAGAATCACGGATAACCCTACCACCACCACCTATGCCAGGATTACCCCTACTACCACCATCGGTATTAGGTTTAACAAGACCAAGAGGAGGCTTCATCCAAGAAACTGCCCGAATAATCACTTGCCGAGCTCTACCAACCTTGGAACCACGAATGGACCAGTTAACCATCGAGAAACTTGCTGCTGAAAGGAGACAATTTATCTCGATTTGGGCAGCGAGAATAATCCCCCGAGCAGAAGTATGAGAGCCCTCAATAGCAGCTTTGTTTCTAGATTTCCATAGATTCCATAGAATCACGGAGGGAGTGACAGAGAAAAGAACCGAACTAGCTTGAGTCCACCACAAATTACAGAGCTGCTAAATAGAGAAATCACACCTAGTCAAGCAAAAGAAATCATGGAAGAATTTCCAAACTGATTAAGCAATATCGCTTGTCAAGAAGACATGAACAAAGGTTTCAATATGCGGGTTACGGGGACAGTAGCTGCATTTAGAAGCAAGACTGAAGCCTTCCTTAAGAACAGCTTCATCAATAGGGAGGCGAGAGAGGAAAAGACGCCACATAAATAGACTGATGTTCATAGGGAGAAACTGGGACCAGATGAACTTAGACGAAAAAAGAGACGGGCCAGCTTCTCGAATGATAGCAGCAGCTGCCTTAAGAGAGAATTTACCATTTGCGGAGCCGGTCCAGCAAGGAAGGTTATCGCTGTCATCAAGGGAAATAAAATGATCAAGAATGAATGTAACAGCTTCCTTGGTCAGAGCAGTGGCACCCGAGGAGACAAAGTGATCGTGGTCTGAAAAAGATCACTAAGTGTGGTAATGGAGTCATCCTCCCCGGCCAAAGTGGGTAAGATTGGGAGTCATTTGTCATGCCGAATGGAACAAGTTCCTTTCCAAACAATCCATTGGATATAAGGCTCTGCTAGTGGCCTTGCTAGTAATAGACGATTCCAAACATGAGAACCTTTACAAAGGACCACAGCCGGATGATTAGATAAACAATAACGAGTACGCAAGAAATCCACCCAAATACTTTGTTAAGTGCGAAATCGCCACCAAAGCTTAATAGAAAAAGCTAAAATCAAATCAGAAATGGAGGAGAGGCCGACACCACCTTCAAGTTTAGGATGACAACTATTTAATTTCATAGATTTTGCAAAAACTAATTTGGTATTTCAAACAGAACTTCCAACATCAAGTCCAAGCAAGTGTCCAATATAAATTTGGATACCTTGACATCATTAACGCACCTACAAATAGAAAAAAAAGGAGAAAAAAATAAGAGGGAAAATATAAACAACAACGCTATCAATATTAAAGTAAATAAAGTTATCAAGTATTTCACAATTCCGTTGTAACGCCCGCACCATTTGCACAAATTGCATTATTCGCATTCATCCTACATTTGTGTTTCTTATGTTAACGTCGTCATTTCATGTGCATAAATCATTCGAATATGCTTACATTTGAGTTTATGGTACACTTTTCAAATGTATGGTTATGTATTGTAAGTGTTGTGTTATCACCTAGGTTGGCCTAATTGATCAAACCAAGGAAATGGTGATAAATAGAAGTGAGGCATTCCAAGAGGTTTTGCACGGCCGCAGCCTTTTATGGCACGGCCGTGCATATGAGACACGACCGTGCCGCCTGGGGACACGGCCGTGCGAGGATTCCGAAAGTTTGGCACGGCCGCAGCATTTCTTGGCACGGCCGTGCGCGTGTGACACGGCCGTGCGCCTTGACATGACACGCCGTGCAAAGCGTCGACTCGTTATTTTGTTAGACGAGATTTTAAGTTGTTGACTAATTGACTTGATCTCAAAGGCTGAGATCAAGCCACGACCAAGGCATGAGAAATCTGGTTGGTTTAGTCACCTTAAGTCCCTTTGGAGAGTCAAGACTCTCTCCATAACTCACATACAACCTTGGCAAAGATAGAGAGAAAGAGAGAAGAGTTTGTGCAAGAAAATCCTTGCCAATTGCTCAATTGGAGACCAAATCATCATCCAACACCACCATTGTGAAGCTATTGGCTAATAGAAGCCATTCTTGACCTTGCATGTACCTTAGCTTGGGTTGAATCTTCAAAGAGTAAGCTACTACCCTTGTTTTCTTCAATTATGAGTTGTATCACATGTTAGACTTGTTATTTGGTGATGCATGTTAGAAATTATGAAATTTGAGTACATTTGACTATGTTGACTTTCCAAATTCGTGGTTGACTTTTTGGTTGTGTTTAGAGACTCATGTTTACATGTTAGAATTGTGAAATTTGAGTAGTAATTGTTAAGTTTACGGTATAATTAATTCGCGTAAACTCGAACTCATTAGAAACCGAAAATGACTCTAACGGAGTTCGTTAGGATTTCATAATCAATGAGACCACGTGTGTGATATGGGAATACTTGAATGATTCGAGTGAATCGTTAGAAAATTTGGTTACACCGATTGTGTGTTTGATATTACGTAAATTGTCGTAATTATTGTAAGTTGGTTATTTGTGGTGTGAGATTATTATAACTCACTTGTGACATTCATATTGTTGTCAATTGTTGTTGTTGTGGTATACTCCCTACTTTGGAGTATGACCTTTTATATTTAAATGTCGAGTAAACATCTACTTGTGCATTTAGTTAAGTCCATGGCATATTTGTTGGCGGTGTATTGACGCTCGATTATTGCGTGAGCCGGGGCTACGTAATAGTCGAAGGCCAATACATCGGGCCTCACCCTACCGTTGGCCGCGGTAGGGGTATAGCGCCATTTGTTGTATGGAATAAACGCAACCATGGTAAGCTATATCCGTGGTTAGAGATGTTAAAAGGGCCACGGCCCGTAGGGTTGGCCCGTTTAAACCGAAAAAAATAGGGTTAGGGCTCAATATTTTTGGCCCGTTTAAAATCAGGGCCCGTTAGGGCTGACCCGTTTAACCCGCGGCCCGTTAGGGCTGGCCCGCTAGGTTTCAGGGTTGGCCCGCCAACCCGCGTAATATTAATTATGTCGTAAAAAGTTTAGGAGATACGTAAAACAACCACCATGAGAATAAAACTAACAACCTTTTAATCCAAAGTCAAACACATTTATCCTTTGCACTACAGGTCTTCTTTGTGTACTTGTGAATAAATACTGAAATATAAACAATTTTTTTGGAAAGAACTGCTAAGTAGAGCTATTACATTATTTATTTTGAGAAAAACAAGTTGGAAATTATAACACATCGATGTAAAAAAATGTCTAGTTTATATTTCTTTTGAAAAACATAAGAAACTATCAAAGTTATGAATGGTTTATCGATTCACTATTTAAAAATATTGTTATATCATATCTTTAATCGTGGCCCGATAGTGGCCCGTTTAGCCCGAAACCCGCTAGGTTAGGGTTAGGTCTCGCAATATTAGTGGCCCGAAAAATTGGACCGTTTAGCCCGCGGCCCGTTAGGGCCACAACCCGTTAGGGCTGGCCCGAAACCGATAGGGCTAGCCCGTTTAACATCTCTATCCGTGGTAGATTCTTGGGTTGTAGGGACCGAGATCACCCGTCGACGTGAATACAGAAAATGGTTCACAAGTGTGTTTTGGTTATTGGTTTCTTGTTCGAGCACGTCAACAACGGCTCTTCATTGGTATATTATTGGTTGGTTGGTTGGAAGTATTGGTTTGGTCGGAGGTGTACCTCGACACCGTATCCCTTTTAATGTGTTTACTTATAGCTCTTATGTGCTTCCTATATGAACGACCGTTGGTCATGGTTTCCAACCGGTATGGGACGGTTGGCGATCGTCGAGCCTCTCTCGTGTAGTATGGGGTTGTTTGACTATGTGCAATACATGTTATTTCCGTTTAGTATTGAAATGATATTGTGATGACATGAATACTTGTTATATTTATTGTCTTGCATCTAGCATGCCATATTGTTGCATTAGTAGCTTATTGAGTTTTCAACTCACCCCGTTTGTTTTCATTTGTTTTCCTTAGATCAAGCGCCGGCAAGGAATCCTTAGTGTTCGTGTTCGGGTCCGTTGGGACGACATCTTTTGGTAGTGCACCTTGTGCCTAAGTATTTTCTTTTGGTGAGGCCGAGGGTGTACTTGTTACTTAAACAATGTATTTGTTGGGTAGATGTTTCGACTGTTATATGTTATATTCTTTTGTTGTGCCGGCATGGTTGCCGTGCGGTTGTATATATATTTGTTAACTTTAATTCCGCGTACTCTGATGTGATTATATATGTACCGAGCATGATAGCTCGAGTTTGTTGTTGCTAGCTAACGTGTTGTTTCTCCGGCTTGTTTCGCCAGTATTGTTTAAAAGATTTTGTGGTTTTAAAGAAAACTTGCACGTGCAATACAGGGTTTTCTCATGACTTTGCATTCTTTTAAATGGAATTTTTGAGATGCTATTTTCGTGTTTTCCGCATTTGTCTCGCGGCTCGAACGTGATTCACATCGGATCTCGGGTCGGGTCGCGACATCCGTACCCAACAATTCATATTTAAAGTGCTATCCGTAACAACCTTAACCACATTCTCTAGCCCGACTTTCTCCACAAATCTACTAAGAAATTCAAATATCTTCTCCCCGGTCTTGCTATAGTCGGAGGCATCAACCGACTCCACAAACATGCTCCCTTGAGGACAATTGACTAGAAAATTAACTAATGTCCTTTCTCTTTTGTCTTTCCACCCATCTGACATAATAGTACAACCATGTTTCTTCCATTCATCTTTGAGCTCTTTCATCTGTTTGTTGGCCAACTCCACCTCTTTCTTTAGCAACGAAACTCTCACCTCATAAAAACTTGGAGCTTTCATCCTTGGGCCATATTCTCCAATCGTATTAGCCATGTCTTGAAAACTATCACAATTCACGGCATTGAAAGCAATGTCGCATCATACATCCATCTTTCTATGACCGAACATGTCCGATTCCTCAACACTTTCAACGCCTCATCATTTTCAATCTTTTATTTTTTCTTACCTTTAGAAGTTTGTTGCTTATCGTGACTTACAAATAAATCCATCAGTCCTTTTTTGCTTGGGCTACTTTGCTTTATCCTCTTTGATGATTGAATCTCTTCACTTCCCATTGGAATTCATCATCATCATCATCATAGCTTCTCAAACTCTCTTCACAACCTCTCTCTTTCCTTGCTTGTTTCTCTAAAATAGTTTACTCCTTAGCTCTCTTTTTTGAGCTCATATAATCATCTAGTACTTTATCACAAGCCTTAACACTAGGAAACCGTCCAACTATGTGTTGCTTGGCCCTATATATCTCTCCCGAGTATCTTTGGTGAAAATACATGTAGGTTGTATTGTTGGTGTTCTTTTCATCTTCTAAAGTAATATATTTCCATGCTAGATCATTTCTGTTTGAGCTCCTTTTTCCCAATGAGGTTGAGGTTAGGGTCGTTGAGGTTGAGGTCATCATATTAAAGCCAAAAGAGAACAGAGCAAAGGAAAACAAATTAAAAAAAAAAGTAAACTATACTCTGTTAAAAGAAAAAAAAAACAAACTAAACTTTACTTTGTTAAAGAAAAAAAAACAGAGTAAACAATACTCAATAACAGAGTAAACATAGTAAGAAAAAAAGGAGTAAAGTAGAAGAATAAACACAAGGACAAAAAGTAAAATTAAAAAAAATGTTGAGACTGGCTAGAGAGAAGAAAAAAGAAAAAGAAAAAAGAAAAAAGAAGAAAGAAAAAGAGAAAAGATAAAGAAAAGGACTGGCGAGAGAGAACAGAGTCGTACCTGTTTGTCACTTCCAATCGTTGGTCGTCGTCTTCTCGCTCGCTTGCACACTGGAGCTAGTCGATTCCAACCTCGCCATCGTTCGTTGGGGTTTTTCGTCTCCTTTGCTAGGTTTATTCTCAGGTATGTTTGTTTGCGTTTGAGCCGTGCGTTTGAGTCGAGTGAGAAAGATTGAGTTAGAAAAAGTGTTTTTTTTTACTTTCCTTATACTACAACGTTTTGGTTTAAAAACTAAGGCTTTTCAGGCATCTCACAAGAGTGTTACGTGCGCACCCCTCTCGCCTTGCTCCCAGTCGAGAAAGGCGACCGCCTCGACCACGACTCGCCTGACCAAAACTGAGGCGCCAAAGCCTCGCCTCCTCCCACCTCGCCTCGCGTCGGGCGACCATGGCTAGCGCCTTTCATAACTATGTCTGGGCTTCAATTTGTCTTGGTCCCTTGGTCCTATTTATACCTTGTATTGATTCAGATTAAGGTAGAATACAAAATATTTCAGCCTATCATTTTGATGCCCAATGCATCTGGTGATGCTCAAGAACCATGATGTGATGCCTAAGAACCTACTTGTGATTCCCAAGTACTATTTTCAGGTTTATGCTAAGTTCCTATAAGGTTATGTTCTGCAAATCAGACCTGAATTCTTTCATTTTGAGCCCGTTATGTTCCGCAACTCATGCCTGAATTCTTTTCATTTTGAACGCCAGGTTTGCTTTTAGTACTTAACTCAATTTTTTGGCCTTCTGTGTGTGCTATGTATGCTGTGTTTGGCTTAAGTTAGTTAATGCTTGGGGCCAAGACACTTGTGCTCCAATTTGTCTTGGCCCCAAGCATTGATCCTATTTATACTTGTATTGGTTTCAGATTAAGGAATAGAATACATAAAATTTCCGTCTACTATTCAATGTTTGATGTGTGATGCATCTTTCCTTTGGGTGTGATGTTCAAGACCCACGGTTGTGATGCCTATGGAAACCTACGTGTGATGCCTAGGCCTATCTTCTATTTTATGCAAGTTTCTGTCCTATCTCTTAGTTATTCTTTATTTCCTTTCCCCTTCAATCCTGCAAATCAGATCAAACCTAAATTATTTTCATTATCAACCCTAATCGGCATACAAACCTTTATTCCCCCTTTAGACCCCCAAATCCAACAACTATCAATAATTTAAAATCCTCCTTGGTGTCAATGCTCATCCTACCACTCACGATCATCAGCTCATGACGAGATAACCTCATATTCTCAAAACCGAAAAGAGTTAAACCCCTAAGGCTCATTAATAAGACAGTGATTCAAAGTAATCTTTCACATCTTAAATTTAACTCAAAATGACTTAACCAATCATCCATCACCAAGAATGTATGAGTGTGGTAGCTAATACCAACCCCCAACCCCCAAAGAATGACTCAGTAATCTAGGCATTCGATTACTCAAGGTTCCCCAGCTCACAATCTCAAATGAACTCAGCAAACTCATGCATGTCATAGCAACCCATGAACTCTTCACTTCTCAGAATGAGAATGACAAGAGACAACTTTATTGAAGTCACCCCCCCCCCCCCAATGCACCGATAGGGGGAGCAAAGACAAAACAGATCTTTGAACTTGCTCTAAAACGAAAAGACCATAAACTTGAAAATCACCCCTTCCCTTTAACCCCTAATATTCAAAAGGACAGAAAAAAGCTGCTCGCGTATCACAAAATACAGATCCTTGAGTCAAGAATCACAAATACTATGGATCAGCCAACCGTCTACCATCTCTAATGTAGATTCTTAATAAAAAACAACATCAAGTACCAACTTAACCGTAAGCTCCCTAACAAAACTTCCCTTATGAGAATTACCAAGATTCCTAACATTCCTACTGAAAATCTTCAGGAGAAGATTACTAAAACGTAGAGTTTCTCTTGGATTTCATCTTATCATAATCATTCAAAGCGGACAATAACATTTCCTCTTTACATCCCGACAAGGCCCCAAGAACATTCACATTATCCCTGCAAGGATTGATCGAAAGAATGCCCATCTGAGGGAAGGAGAAGATATGTCTCCTACAGGCTCAATAGAAACCGGAGGCCAATAAAATATAATAAAATGAATCGTAACGGCATGTTTACAATCCAGATGCGAGTGCATTATCCAGAATTAGAGATAATGGAACAAGGAATCAGAGAAGTGAAATAGCCCTTAAGCGAATGCGGACATTAATTTTGATATGATTACTAGAAATGAAAGAAGGGGAGGCATTAACTTTGTATGAGTAACAAATTGTTAATTTAATTTGCAACCTAAAAGAGGTGCATTGAAATTCCCACGTTAGGACCTCAAATTATAGGTGTTTAGTTTCGATGACGATTAGGACTCCAATGTAATTATGTGTCCTAGATTAGATTCGACTCCAATGTAATTATGTGTCCTAGATTAGATTCCCACAGTAAAACATTTTGGGTTTGCAAGATGGCTGTAAACATAGTTATGAAAGGCGCTCACCTTGGTCGCCTAAGGCAAGGCGAGGCTTTGACGCCTCAGCTTGGGTCAGGCGAAGCGTTTTAGGCAAGGCGTTGTCGAGGTGGTCGCCTCTATTGACTGGGAGCAAGGTAAGAGCGTGCAGACTGTGGAGTCAACAGCCCGAAAAGCCTTACTCCCTCCGTCCCTTAATTATTGTCTTGTTTGACCTGGTACACGGATTAAGAAAAAAAAAATTGATTTAATTATTAATATTGGTATAATGTGTAATTTCCTTTAATGCTCATGTGTATGTGGTTCATAATTAAAGTAGGAGAAAAAGTAAGGATAAAATGGTAAAAGTGATGTCCTAAAAAAGAAAATTTTCAAAAAAGACAATTATTTTAGGACGGACAAAAAAGGAAAGGAAGATAATAATTTAAGGACGGAGGGAGTATTTTATAAACCAAAATGTCGTAGTATATATATATATATAAAATTTTCTGACTTGATCTCTCTCGGTCGACTCAAACGCAAACAAACATATCTGAGAACAAACCTAGCAAAAGAGGCGAGAAAACCAAGCGAAGATGGCGAGGCTCGAATCAACCCAATCCTGGGAGCGAGTGAGAAGATGACGACCAACCGGAAGTGAACGAACATGTACGACTCTGGTTCTCTCTCACCGGTCTCTTTCTTTTTCTTTTTCTTTTTCTTTATCTTTATCTTTTCTCTTTTACTTTTTTCTTTTTTCTTTTTTCTTTTCTCTTTTTCTTTTCTCTCTTGCAAGTCTCAACTTTTTTTTTAATTTTACTTTGTTCTCTTCATAGTTATTAAAGGCGAAAAACGAGAGGCGGGCGAGAGGTACTTTTTCAAGGCGAGAGGCGAGGCGAGAGTCGGGCAAGCAAAAGGCGAATAAGGCGATAATTAAGAAAAAATAATTTAAAAATATTATATGTTGTATTTTTTTCATAAACTATTTATACATAAAAATATTTTATGTAACTTAGTCCACAAATAATAATAATAACCCTATTTTTAGCTTTTAAGTTATGTATTTAAACAAAAAAATTACATTTTATTTTTGAAAATTCAAAGGTTAAAGGTGGATTCTCAAAAATATAAACAATAACCATATATCTTTTTCAAACCAGCGATCCAACTTTGAATCTGAGCTGTACACTCTCCAGCGACCCTTTCTGTTCCCTCTGGTGAGATTCCGGCGACGGCGCTAGCCACCGGCAAACTTTCCAACGAGATCTGGCTGTAAAAATTACATGGATTTGATCGTCTTCTCAAGGAGATGACGAATGTGGCCTTGGATTGGGCAAATATTTAGTAGATTTTTTCAGATCTAAGAAAATATGTCTAGATCTAAAAAAAAATTTTCGAAATCCGGCCAAAGTTCCACCAAGCGTCACCTTTGCTCGCTTCTCGCCTCGCGCCTAGGCGAAACAGGCGGTCGCCTGGGGTCGCTTCTCTAACATCGCCTCGCTTGAGATTTTTTAGGCGACATACCCTCGCCTCGCCTCGCCTCTCACCTGAGGCGCTCGCCTCGGTCGCCTTTAATAACTATGGTTTTCCTTGAGTTTATTCTTCTACTTTACTCCTTTTTTTACTATGTTTACTCTGTAATTGAGTGTAGTTTACTCTGCTTTTTTTTTCTTTAACAGAGTAACGTTTACTCTCTTTTTTTTTAACAGAGTATAGTTTACTATTTTTTTTCTTTTTAATTTGTTTTCCTTTACTCTGTTATCTTTAGGCTTTAATATGACGACCCCAACCTCAACGGCCTCAACCTCAATCTCATTGGGAAAAGGGAGCTCGAATAGAAACAGCATGGAAATATATTACTTTAGAAGATGAAAAGAACACCAATAATACAACCTATAGGTATTGTCACCAAAGATACTTTGGAGGGATATGTAGGGCCAAACAACACATAGTTGGACGATTTCCCAGTGTTAGGGCTTGTGATAAAGTACCCGATGAAGTGAAGGAGAAGATTCAAATTTATATGAGCTCGAAAAAGAGTGCTAAGGAGCACACTACTTTAGAGAAAGAAGTAAGGCAAAAGAGAGGTTGGGAAGAGAATTTGAGAAGCTATGGTAATGATGATGATGAAATTCTAATAGGAAGTGAAGAGATTCAATCATCAAAGAGGATAAAGCAAAGTAGCCCAAGCAAAAAATGACCGATGGATTTATTCGTAAGTCACGGTCAGCAACAAAGCAACAAACTTCTAAAGGTATGAAAAAACAAAAGATTAAAAATGAAGAGGCGTTGAAAGTGTTGAGGAATCGAGTATGTTCGTCATAGCAAGATGGATGTATGATGCCGGCATTGCTTTCAATGCCGTGAATTATGATAGTTTTCAAGACATGGTTAATACGATTGGAGAATATGCTCCGGGGATGAAAGCTCCTAGTTTTCATGAGGTGAGAGTTCTGTTGCTAAAGAAAGAGGTGGAGTCGGTCAACAAATAGACAGATGAAAGACCATAAAGATGAATGGAAGAAACATGGTTGTACTATTATGTTGGATGGGTGGAAAGACAAAAGTGAAAGAACATTAGTTAATATTCTAGTCAATTGCCCTAAAGGAAGCATGTCTGTGGAGTCGGTTGATGCCTTCAAGTAAAGCAAGACCGGGGAGAAGATATTGAATTGCTTAGTAGATTTGTGGAGAAAGTCAGGCCAGAAAATGTGGTTAAGGTTGTTACGAATAGCACTTCAAATATGAAGTTGGCGGGTATGAAATAGAGAAATACTTGATAACTTTATTTACTTTATAATTGATAACGTTATAGTTTATTTTTTCCTTCTTATTTTTCTCTCCTTTTTTTCTATTCGTAGGTGAGTTGTTGATGGCAAAATATCCAAATTTATAATCGACACCGAGTGGTGCACGCACATTGCTTGGACTTGATGTTGGAAGATTTGTTTGAAATATCAAGGTTCAAATCAGTTGTTGCAAAAGTTATGAAATTAAATAGCTATGTCTATAGTCGCCCTGGTGTAGTGAATTTGATGAGTAAGTTCACTCGATTAGAGTTGGTTACACCTGCAAAAACTCATTTTGCAACAGCTTTCCTCACTCTTAGAAGGATCAATTTAGTGAAGAAATGCCTGAGGGCAATGTTTCAGTCAAGTACATGGACAAACAGTAAATGGAAAGGAGCTGTAAGGTAAACAAGCTTGGAAGACTATTATGGATGCTATTTTTTGGAAGGTAGTAGTCGAAGCCCTTAAGGTTGCGGGTCTTCTTGTTAAGGTGCTTCGAATTGTTGATGGTGAGAGCAAACCTCCCATGGGATATATTTACGAGGCTATGAATAGAGCAAAGGAGACCATTACGAAGAGTTTTAATGATAATGAAGAAGATTACATTGAGTATTTTCAAATCATTGATACGAGATGGGAGCCTCGGCTTCATCAACCTTTGCATGCAAAGGGCTATTACTTTGAAACCTGAATTTTTCTACAAAAAAAGAGGGTATTGAGAAACATGAAGTGGTTATGGGAAGGCGCTTCAAATGCCTTGAGAAACTAGTACCGGACCTTGAAATGCAAGAAAAAATCAGTGATGAGCTGATTGCTTATAAGAATGCTAGTGGTCTCTTAGGGTTGGAACTAGCTAAAAGGCAAAGAACGAAAACTCTCCAGGTAGTTTACTAGTTTATTACATATTTTTTGCATATATTTTTAATGAAAATTTACTAATGAGAGTAAATTTTATTTACTAGTTGAGTGGTGGATGTAGTATGGTGGAGGGGCTCCAAATTTGCAAGCCTTTGCTATTAAAATTCTTAGCCTCACTTGTAGTGCATCCAGGTATGAAAGGAATTGGAGTTTCGTTGAGCACGTAAGTTGTAGTTAGAACCAAAGTATATTAATTTTGGGAAGTTGTTTTTTCAAAAATATATTTGTAGACTGTGGAAACAATTAATATGCATATGCTTATTTTTTTAATTACGTCAAAATTAATAGGTTCATAGTAAGAAGAGAAATAGGTTGGATCAAGCCAAGTTAAATGATTTGGTGTTTGTGAAATATAATAGAGCATTGTGGCGACCATACATGCGTCGAAAGCGTATTGACCCAATTGCCTTGATAGCATTGATGATAGCAATGAGTGGTTGGATGGTGAATTTGATGAGGAAGTGTGTGAAGGTGATGAGGAAGTGTGTGAAGGTGGTGATGAAGTGAAAAGTGATGACATCGATTAGGAGGTAGTTAGTAGATCTAGTGGAGCTGAGGAGCCCGCCTACTTTACTAAAAGACAGATCATTCAATGCTACTGCTACTAGCACGAGCCAACGGCAAAGGCGGGAGTTAGAAGGATAGGCACTTCAAGCACGTCTAGGACACATGACCTTCACCTTGTATATGAAGAGGATGAAGAAGAACAAGAGCCTATTACAACCGACCGTGATGTAGTGGAGGATGGTGGGTTTAATTTGGGTTTCAAAGATGTTTAAAGTGTTGCTAGTTGCTATTTGTTTTCCATGAATTTATTTTCTTTGGTTACATGACTATTTATTTTCTTGTTTAAACTTTAATTAACTCGAAAGTTCATCTTTTGCTATGGAATTGTAGGTTTGGACGTTGAATTTGTTGTTGTTGACTTGTTGATATTATATGTGAACTTAATTTCATATATTATTCTTATTTATACATGCTTTGAATTTGTTACAATAAAATAAATAAATATATATACTATTTTTTCTAATTTGTCGCTTTGCTCGCCTTTCGGTTGCCCACCTCTCGCTTCTCGCCTTTAATAACTACGGCTGTAAAAAGGTTAAAACAAAACAGCTTAAGTTCAAACTACGCCGGAAGATCAAGCTAAGCTAGTACTTCCAGCGAAGGGGGAATTAATTCTGGGAGTAAGAGTCATAAAATTATGTGGTTAAAGATGGCTAAAAGTACAATTAAAGTGGTGCTTGAAATGTCACTTGAAATGGGACAAAAGGGCAACACTCACAAGCAAAAAAGTAAAAGTTACATGTTGCACAAAAAGTCAAACGTTGACATCATCTTCCACGAACTCTTTTTTTAAATCATACTTTTTTTTTTTCTTTCTCTTCTTTTAAATGGGATCAATAGTGGTTCCCCACTTACCCCTTTGATGACTCGAACCCACGACCTATCGGTTGTAGGTGAAGCGTCTTACCACCTGAGCTGCACTTACTTGTATCTCATCTTCCACGAACTCAAGAAGCATTATCGAGCCAAGTTGGAAGTTGATCTCAGCCACTGGAACATTCACCTCACTCATCATCAACGTTCAAGAATGATCCAAGAAGAAAATTCAATCGTTTGGCTTTTTTTTTTCAATAAGAAACCATTTGGAGTTTTCAAAAGCTTACAACGGCTATTTTCTCCAGGTATCAAAGAGTAGTATACTTTATCCTAAGATTGATTTTAGTGTGTGAGCTGAATTTAGATCACTTCACAAAAACACATAGATTAAGAGTCAAACTTTTGAGAGTTAGCTTGTCCTTCTAACGATCGAGATAAGATGCAACAAGGAAGTATCTAAGCGGAGAAAGGGGCTTTCAACAGACAATTCAAGTGTCATTTCGAGGAAGCAACAACCCAACAACAACAACAAACCCAGAGCTTGGTTGTTTCTTCTAATCTGTGTACTTTGAGAACCATAGTGGATTAGAAATCACTTGCTAAGAGGACAGTGAGGAGTGGACGTGAGAGAGGGTTGCTGCGAACTGCCACAAAAACTCTTGCATCCCTTGTCTCTTTACTTTACTTGTCTAGCACCTTATACATCATAAATTCTCAACACTTAGTTACTCCCTCCGTCCCTAAATTATTGTCTGGGTTGACCCGGCACACGGATTAAGAAAACTCAATTGACTTGATTATTAATATTGAAATAGTATTGAAAAAGTGTGTTGTTTCCTTTAATGCCCATGTGTATGTAGCCCATAATTAAAGTAGGACGAAAAAGTAAGGGTAAAATAGTAAAAGTGATGTTCTAAAAAGGAAAGTTTCAAACAAGACAATTATTTTGGGACGGACGAAAAAGGAAAGGAAGACAATAATTTAGGGACGGAGGGAGTAATACTTAAATTGCAAAATAAATGAGATAAAAGAGGCATTGTGAAATAAGAATTTAACATAGTTAGACGTGAAGACAATAGTTATGGGGCTTAACAAATTATGTATCCTTCTGTGCATGCATTAATCTGTGTGTGTCTGTGTGAGTGACATTTCCAGCTAAGTTAAGCTTAGTAGTAAAATCAATATACCTTAGGAATAACTTAGCTTGTTGCATTAAAACAAATTAGGCATAAGATTGGTGTTACTTAAATTCACCCTAGACCTATCAGGGAACCTCTCAATTGAAGAAAGCTCATTTCTGCACTCAGTTGCATCCTTGTTGCAGCTTACCTTCATCCATAGAAGGACAAGTTAACTCTCAAGAGTTTGACTTTTAAGCCCTGAGAGAGTATCTTGCTGTTTTGTGAAGAGATCTAGACTTTCGTATTCTTTTGAAAGTTCATACACCAAAATTAATCTTGAGGTAAGTATACTGCTGTTTTAAACTGCTCTTTTATACTCTTAAGGAAATAACCGTTGTTAGCTTTTGAAAAATTCAAACGGTTGGATTCTCGTCTTGGATCATCCATTGTTGACGTTGATAAGGACTTGATCACGCCAAAAATGGGTTGTGACCACGTCAGCCACGTAGGTGCTGTGCTGTAGTCTATCTGGATACTGGGCCGTGAGTTGCTGGATCCTTTCTGGTAATCTTGTGAGTAGGGAATGGAACAGTGACCTGAGACAGATGAAAAGCACCGTCAGGGGAGCTGGGGGTTGCCCAGCTAAAACCCTCCGGCGTAAGAGTCAGTAACAAGGTGGTGGAATAGCCGGTGTTCACAGATCTTGGTCTGTGAATGTGGCTGATGATAATGAGCTAGAGTTTAGGAGTGCAAGAGTGTGTGCAAGTGAATAATGTTCATCCCCTTGAAGTGAGTCCATACCTTGGTATTTATAGGCTGGCGGAGGGTGGTATCTCTTCATGGAGAGGAGACCGTGTGGAGACAATCCCTGTGCCAATCTTTGTCCCCTAGTGCCTGCAGGCGGCGGCAGCTGGTTCAGGAGATTGTGGCCGTTCTCCGTACCGTGGTCCTTGTACTTTCATGTCAGAAGGTGGGAAGGTGGAGCAGGCTTCCGTATCAGCAGAACTGTACCTTCCCTATGTCCAGTAAGGGCGAGCCACGTGTGCAAGCGGGATCCGGCGGGGTTGAGTCGAGGTCGGCTTCAAGTGTGGCCGGGTCGCTTGTATAGCGGGATGTCGACCTGGTCTCGCACAGGTCGCTCGGGGGATCTGCCAGGTCGTCGAAAGGATAGAGCATGCTGGGATCCGACGGGCCGATCTGGTATGGCTTCCAGGTCGGCATTCCTACGTGGTGGGCTCTACCTCGGTGTGGGCTCCAGTGTGTGACCTGGCTGTTGAGGTGATGGCCACGTGTCTGGAGGGAAGGGTGAGGTCGTTCAGTAGCCCCCCTACTTCTCGAGGAGAGGATTTATCCTCGATGTGAGAAGTAAGAGACGCGTGGCACCGAGCTGGTCGCTTCTCGAGAAGCTTCCGGACTCCAGCTCGATCGTTGTACTTTTCTTGGAGAACGTGCGCATTTAATAAGTGCAGCGTCCACAGTGCGCATTTAATGGCACGTCCCTTCAAATTCAAAAAATGGCGGTTGAACTTCTGTTTCAAAACGGCGTCGCGTAAGGATCCGCGTGTTTTTTACACGGGTTGACCCGGTTTTTCGGATTCCCTATATAAGCAAGAGCCCACTATTCATTTTCACTTTTTACCAAACCCTCTCAAATACTCCGGCGAAAGGCGATTTCCGGCGTCTCACTTCTTCTCCAAAAGCTCAGATTCCGGCTTTGCTCTTGCCTTTCCTCGCCTTTCCAAGACTCTAGGTTAGTATTCCCTGAACTTTCCTCCGTTTTCCCCTTGTTTTGAGCCTGTTTCCTTTACTTATTTCTGTCTCCGGCGACTTTACCGTGTTCTGGGTTTGGGGTTCCGGCGGATTTGAGATTTTTCAAGTTTTGACTGTGGTGGCCCTCTTCGCTTCGTACAACCGAGTCGACCAGCTCGAGTCGACCCGTTTAGGAGATAGCTTTTAGGCCGACCTGCCTTCCCTACTTAGCCATTCTTCCTGTTAGTTCATCTTCCTCGTGTTCCGTCCCTGAGAACATGAGGACCAAGCGAGCCAATGAAGGCCCCATGTTTGCCAGGCCGCCAAAGGGCCGAGCTATATACGTAACCGAGGATGGCGACTGGAGGGTTGTCCTTCCTAGCGAGGCGAAAACCTTACTGACGACCTGGGGCGCCAACCTGGACGGCTTGGTCGTCCCTCCCGACGAGCCCTATAGGGTTGAGAACATTCCTTTCGGCTCCTCGATGAGAATCATCGAGAGATATGACGCTGCCATGTTGGGGCTCCTGTACTTGTATTTTGATGATAATAGGGTCGCTAGCAAGGCCGCGGGGCCTTCCAAAGCCACCACCTCGGCTTCGGCGCCGGCGACCTCGCTTCTTGACGCTAGTCATGCTTTGCGGGCACCTCGGAGCAAGAAGAGGAAGCGAGTTGATGCGACGCCGGCGCGGAGGCGTGCATTCCGGGATTGGATGAATAGGATGACCCTCGCCGACCTGGATTCATGGCAATCCAAGTATCCGTACGACTCTGACGATTATCGAGGGCACCTCCCCGACCCCATACTTAGCCTGGACGCTTTGAGAGCCATGAGGAGCCGAGTTGGCTTCTACTTAAGTTTTTTCGAACTGGGTCTCCGGCTTCCTTTGGACCCTTTCATCTGCGAGTTTCTGGATGTCACCTCGACCGTACCCCTCGATCTCTCTTGGAACACCATGAGGATCCTGATCTGCTTTGCTGCGAGTACCCGCATGCTAGGGTTTGAGCCGACCTTGACCCTCTTCTGCCACTACTTTCACCTCGACCGTAATAACAATCGTCTTCAGGCTAAGAGCCAGAATTATAGGGTGAAGTTGTTTTCTGACCCCCCCAGCAAAGTATCGGGCTGGGCTGACAAGGTGATTCTAGTTGAGAGTAGGCTGGGGTGGAACTTCGCGGTTCCGACGGAGGAGCCATACACCCTGATTCATAATGCCGACCTGGACGAGTATGACAGGTCGGCGAAACAAGCTTTGGAGGCTCCTTTGGGTGTTCGCGGTAGTACGCAGGTTCGGTGCTATGACTGGAAGAGGATAGTCCAAGATGAACATCTCCTCGCTGTCACCGGTCTGTCTCCCCTCAAGGTTAACGACCTGCCGCCGATGTGCACCTTTCCCCCCTTCGAGAGCTTCCCGGGGTGGATTCTTCACAAAGATCTCGTGCTTCATCGGCACTGCCTTGGCTGCCACAGGGATCCGGAGAGGGGTTGCATCCACCATTGACTTGTTGAAAGTATATTTGTTTTTGAGTTTTCTAGCTTTCTTTGCATATATTTCATGAGTATCCTGACAGTTCTTCAATTTTGCAGGTATGGAAGACGTTGATTCGAGGAGGAGGAGGAGCACGGCTATGCGGGCCCAAGCTAAGGCTGACAGGTCGGAACAGCTTGGTCGGGCTCGCGTTGTTGCGACCTTAGCTGGGAACCCTGGGGTGCTCCCGACCACACTCTTGCCTGCTGATAAGGGCAAGGAGAAAGTGTCCAGCTCGAGGGGGGCTAGAAGCGGGCCAAGTCCACCTCGGATTCTGATTCGAGGAAGAAGCTGAGGACCGAAGAACCCACCTCGGCCGCAGTGCTCGCGGGTCCTCTTGTCCTCGCCGGGCTTGAGTCCCCCACTGTGATCAACAAAGAACACCGTAATGAGCAGCACGCTGTTGCTGCTGCTGCTGCTCTCTGCTGCCGCCGCTACCATTCTTCTGCTGCTTTTTCATTGTTGCCGCCGCGCCCAGATCTTCTGTTGGCGCTCGAGCATCTCCGGTGAGGAGTGTTCGCGTGCTACAAATCTTTCCCCGAGCCGAGGTTTACCCCGGCGGCTCGGCTACTCCTCTGTTCTACCTCAGTCGAGCCCGACATGAGCCCTAATACCCTCCCGGCTCGAGAGGGGCAAAAGGTGATCCTTGACATCGCCGATGAGACCCTGGAGGAGACCTTCAACGAGTGCTCCTCCGCTCGCATGGCCGATGCGCTGGGATCGACATTTCTCGTGTAAGTGTTACTTGTTTGGATTTGTTTTTGATCGGGATTTTCGCCGAGCCGATCGAAGTCGTTTCTTTGTAGTTTCTTGCCGCGATCAAGGCTTACGCCAACAGCTTGCCCGCTCGCGAGGACGGGCGCCGTTTCTAGCGCGCATTGCCGAGCTCGAGGAGGAGAAGCGCGAGTCCACTGATAAGGCCGAGCATGATCGTGTGCTCGCTCGCGTGGCCGAGCTCGAAACCGCCGTTGCCTCGGCTCGGGCTGACGTTAAGACGAGCCAGACTGGGCCAACAAGGTCGAGGAGGCGACCCGAATCGCCGAGGATGCCGCCCGCAAAAGGCCGAGCTTGAGCACCGTTGCTCGGTTGAAGGCCGAGCTTGAAGGCACTGTCGCGCCGCCGCCGGGCGAAGCTTCGAGCTGAGCTGAAGTCCGCCAAAGGCGAGGCTCTGACCGCTCAGGGAGAGCTCGTAAAGGTGAAGCTGAGCTTTGAGGGCAAGATTAGCGTGCTGGAGAGGCAGCTGGCGGAGGCGAGGAAGGTGCCGAGCCCGGAAGCTGCTGTTGCCGAGTTTAAGAAGACTTCGTCCTATCTGGATGAGCTTTTTTCGTATTATGATAAGGGCAAGGCGCAAATCTTGCGGGTTGCAGCTGCCTGCGGCACTCCACTTCGCGACCTTATCAGATGGGGAGAGGCCGAGTTAAAAGGTGACCTGGCTCGGCGTGGGCATGAACTCGTTCCTTACCAGCCCGAAGAGCTGGAATTGATTGGCAAGAAAGATGCCGAGCTGGGTCGCGAGCCCTGGTGCCCCCGTCTTTGATAACAACGTGCCTTTTCTGCTCGAGGCCATTGCTGAAGGGGAGGAGGTCGACTTCGACGGTGATTTCAAGATTTCAGAATTTGAAGGCACCAAGTCGAATCAGGACGAGCACGCCCGTTCCTTTCATGAGGCTGAGAGCCGTGTTGATGTTTGAACCCCGCTGCGTCGGGTTGAATTTGGCAGATTGTGCCGTTTAAACAATTTCCATTTTTGTCTTCTTCGATCTTTGTACATAATTTATTTAATTTTGAGTAAATATAATCATGGCCGTTTTGTCTGAAATAACACTTAGCATTTTAATGTTATTTACTCATCGCGATCAGAGCGACCTCGTCGTGGCGAGGTGCAGTTTTAAGCTTGCGATCTTCCTCATGGGGAGGAGCAGGTCGAAAGATTACTTCGACGTGGTCGAAGTATGTTAAGATGCGATCTTCTTCCTCGTGGGGAAGAGCAGGTCACAATATGACTTCGACGTGGTCGAAGTGTTGTGAGTTGCGATCTTCTTCCTCGTGGGGAAGAGCAGGTCGCAATATGACTTCAACGTGGTCGAAGTGTTGTGAGTTGCGATCTTCTTCCTCGTGGGGAAGAGCAGGTCGCAATATGACTTCGACGTGGTCGAAGTAGTTCCCGAACAGGTATCACAGATGAAGCATTTTGAAGAATTGAACTTTCATTGATAAACATCTAAGTACAAGCTATTACATTCAGTGATAATATTTTTTGAGGTGGTCGGAGTGCCAAGGGTTTTTGAGGGGGGTGCCATCTGGTTCGGCCAGCCGATATGTTCCTTCTCGGACTATGCCTGTGACTTCGAATGGTCCCTCCCAGTTCGGAGACAGCTTGTTTCTGTTCGCATTTCGTCCCGTGATTTCGATTTTCCGGAGAACCCAGTCGCCGACGTGGAAGGTTCTAGGTTTGACCCTCTTGTCATGGTGGGCTTTGGTGAGCTGCTTATAGTTGATCATTCTGAGCCTGGCTTCCAATCTCCTTTCTTCCAAAAGGTCGAGGTCTATTTTTCGAGCTGTGACATTGGCGAGCTCGTCAAACTGGCTGACCCTTATGGTCGGCAGGGCCATCTCTACCGGTGCCATGGCTTCTGATCCGTACGCCAATGTAAATGGGGTCTCCCGGTTGGGCCCCATACCGATGTGCGGATACTCCACGTACCATGGGCAACTCGTCGAGCCATCTACCCTTCTTTTCATCCAAGTTCCTTTTCGGCGCGTGCGAATCTTCTTGTTCCTGCCTCGGCCGTTACCCCGGGGTGAGCAACCGAGGACTGCCAATGTTTCACGTTCATCAGCTCACATTTTTTGGTGAATTTGGTTGAAAATTGGGTGCCATGATCTGACACAATGACTCGGGGAAGCCCAAATCGGCACCAAATTTGGTCATGAATGAAGTTTATGGCCTTCTCCTCGGTTATCGCGGCTAAGGGCTTTGCCTCGACCCACTTGGTGAAGTAATCCACGGCTACGATCGTATTCACAGTTCCTCGGCCTTGGGAAAGGGCCTATGAGGTCGACTCCCACATGTCGAAGGGCCATGCTGCGACCACGGGTTTCTTTGGACCGACGGCAACTGGGATGTCTCGCAAACCTTTGGCACTTATCGCATTTTCGAACATAGGATTCAAGATCCTTTCGTAGCGTTGGCCGCAGTAACCTTGGAAAATAACCTTGTCGGCCAAGGTCCTCGCGGGGTGTCCACCACACACCCTCGTGGACTTCGCGAGCGATCTTCGACTGTCTCGTGTCGAACGCAGCAGCGCAGGCTTTGTGAACGACCTTCAGACACTTCCGCGATTACGTGTATCGGCCTCTTTTCAAAGATCTGGGACAGTTCTTGTCTGCGGCCGGATTCTTTGCTCGATGTAATCTTGGATTTCGTCGATCCAACACTTCTTTGTGGGCCGAACAGGTATGACTCTTTCTTTGCACACTAATGGTGAATCGAGGAATTCCAGCCAGACCTCAAGGGGAAGGTCGCTTATCTCCGAGGAGGCGACCTTTGAGAGGAAGTCAGCCCGCGTGTTTTCCGTTCTGTCGACCTGTTCCAGCTCCCAATACTCAAACTTGTCTAGTAAGCTCCGGGCCAGCTCGCAATATTTGGTCAAAGTGGGGTGGTTAGCCCCGTATTCCCTTGAACTGTTTCACAACGAGTGGGAGTCACCGAAGATGACGACACGAGTGGCTCCCGCCTCCTTGCGAGCTCCATTCCCGCTATCAGAGCTTCGTATTCCGCCTGATTATTTGACGCGGGGAACTTGAACCTTAGTGCCTTACTGATTTCCTCTCCAGCTGGTGGTCGTAGGGATAGCCCTGCCCCGCTGCCCGATTTGCTCGATGAGCCATCGACGTGGAGTGTCCAGAACTGTTCAGGTCGCGGTTGCGTTGAGCTCGCGGTCTTTCTTTTCTTGGGCCCGCTGGGAGCTGACGTCGAAGCGCTCTGCTTGGTTGTCTCTGTGGTCGGGCTCTCGGTCTTCGCAAATGAAGTTTCCGCGATGAAATCTGCGAGTACTTGGCCCCTGATGGCTTTGCGCAGCTCGTAGGTGATGTCATAAGCAGAGAGCTCTACTGACCACTTCATCATCCTTCCTGCCACGTCGGGCTTATGTAGAATCTGTCTGAGGGGCAGGTCGGTGTACACCACTATAGCGTGAGCTTGAAAATAGTAGGTCAGTTTCCTCTCAGCCACTATCAATGCCAGCACCACCTTCTCTACATTCAGATATCTTGTCTCCACATCGGTTAACGCATGTGAGACATAGTAAATTGGCTTTTGGGCCGAACCTTCCTCCCTTAGCAACACTGCGGCCACTACGGTATCGGAAGCTGCGAGGTACACAAACAAGGTCTCTCCTGGTATCGGGCTGGAGAGTAGGGGCGGGCTGCCTAGATATTCTTTCAGCTCGGCGAAGGCTTTGTCGCACTCTTCATTCCAAGCGAATCCCCTACTCCCCCTCAGGATTTTGAAAAATGGCAAGCTTTTCTCTGCAGACTTTGCGATGAACCTTCCCAACGCAGTTATCCGTCCGTTCAGACGCTGAACCTCTCTGGTCGAGCTGGGCGCTTTCATGTCGACCAGGGCCTGAATTTTCTCGGGGTTAGCCTCTATGCCCCGTTCATTCACCATATAGCCCAGGAACTTTCCCGCTTTCACCCCGAAAGCACACTTCGCCGGGTTCAGCTTCATCTTATTACGTCTCAGATTTTCAAAGGTTTCCTTCAAATCTTCGATGTGGTTAGCCTGTTTGGTCTTGATGACCATATCATCGATGTAGGCTTCCACATTCCTCCCGAGCTGGTCCCCAAATACCTTGTTCACCATACGCTGGTAAGTGGCCCCCGCATTTTTAAGCCCGAAGGGCATCATGTTGTAAGAGTAGATCGCCCCTGCCGCTCGGAAAGCCGTTAGTTCCTGGTCAGCCAACCACATGCGTATCTGGTGATAGCCCGAATAGGCGTCGACGAAGCTAAGGATTTTGTGGCCCGCGATTGCGTCCACCAGTTGATCTATCCTTGGCAACGGGTACCAGTCTTTGGGGCACGCCTTGTTTAGGTCGGTAAAATCAACACACATTCACCACTTCCCACTGGTCTTCTTGACCATCACCACATTTGCTATCCAGGTCGGGTAGAAGACTTCCTTGATTATCCTCGCTTTGAGCAGTTTGTCGACCTCCTCTTTTATCGCCGCTTGTTTTTCAGGAGAGAAAACTCGCGGTTGCTGCTGGACGGGTGTTACACTTGGGTCAACGTTTAATTTGTGGACTGCGACCTCCTCACTGATTCCTTCCATGTCTTCGGCGGTCCATGCAAATACGTCCGTGTTCCCTCGGAGGAAAGCAATGATGGCTTCCCTTTCCTGCTCGTCGATCTCCAGTCCGACCTTTATCTTCTGTTCTGGGAAGTCGAAGTTAATGACCACTTCGTCAAAATCTTCGTGGGGTTGAATGGTTGGTTGATCCCTGCTATCCAGACTTTCAATAGTGACAATCTTTTCAGGTGTCCTCCCTTTCTCCCGACAATGACCGGGTTCGAGTCGGCATGCTCGGCGCGACGTTGGGCGAGCCGAGCATGTCGTCGCTCGTGCTTTCGTCCGGTGCAGTCGGTTTCTCCGTTCTCCTTGACCGACTGTGCGAGTCGGCAAGCTCGCACCTGACGGCCGGCCTTGCGTGTCGTCGCCTGTGCTTTTGTCAAGTTGCGAGTTGGGGGAGCCAACTCGCGCTAATTGCTATGCTTGATCAACTGGTCCAGATTCCTTTCCTCCCTCGACCTCATCAGAAATTGTGACCGACCTGGCCCATTTACCGAGGTGTCCTTCCTTCGCGTCCTCGGTGTCAGCCACGACGATCGTCATTTTTTCCTTTCCTCTGGGCTTCCTCGGCCCTCTTCTCATCGAGCAGGTAGTTCAAGGTACTTTTCGGATCGTTCCTCACTTCTCCAACCCCTCTGTCAGTGGGGAACTTGACTCTCTGGTGTGCCGGGGAGATTACCATATCGAACTTCGTTTGGGCGGGGAGGCCCAGGATAGCATTATAAGGAGAGGGGATGTCGAGGACCAGGAAGGTAACTGTCTCGTGCGGGTGTTGTCCGTGTCGAGGATGACCTTTAGGTCGATTGTACCCTTCACGGCGACCTTGTGTCCTGTAAAGCCCTCGAGTTTGACACTGCTTGGAGTTAGGTGCGAGCTCCCTAATCCGAGCGCTTGAAAGCACTTGTAGTACAGGATGTCCTTCCCCGCTCCGGTGTCAATCAATACCCTCTTTACTCTTCCTCGCCCTATCTTCGCTTCCACGGCCGAGGCCGCCTTTCGTTGTTGGGTTGCCGCGCCCGCCGGTATGGAAGGTGATTCCACTCTCCCCCCAAACGCGAGGTGGGCTGACGACGTGGTTCAGACTGTTAATAGCGTTCTTCAATTTGGTAATACTTGACCACTCCTCTGTGATCATGTTGATCAGGATCTCATCCTCCTCGACATTTTTTCTTGGGGCCTCCCTCGGCCTCCTCCTACTGTTTCCGTCTCTCTGCTCGTACCTCCTGAGCTCCCCTCTATCTATCAGCCTCTGAATATCCTTCTTGAGTTGGATGCAGTCCTCCGTTGTGTGGCCGATGTCCTTGTGATAGGCACACCGCTTGTTTGGGTCGCGGGGGAATGGGGAGTCTCTCAGGGGTGGGGGTCGGCGAATCCTGTTCTCCTGTAGGAGCACATTCATGATTTGCTCCCTGCTTGCATTCAAGGGGGTATAAGACTCCCTCTTCTGATATCTGCCCCTGCCTCTGTTCCTGTCGTGGTCGCCATTTCTGTGTTTCTGCTCCCCGGCTTTCTCCTCGGATTTCAACTTCGAGGCTCCCGAGGGTTTTTGGTTATCCTTCTCTTGTTCTTCCAAAGTCTTTTCCACGTTCCCAATCCTTTGGGCTGCCGTGTACATCTCTGCGCTGTTGACCGGGGGTCGCATCCCGATCTCTGATAAAAGCCTTGCCGATCCGAGCCCACGGAAGAAAGCCATCACCGTTTTGTCGGGACACTCGGAGCCGTTCGGCGACCTTCTTGAATCTTTCTAGGTAGCTTTCTAGGGATTCGCCGACTCGTTGCTTGATTCCGCACAGGTCGCTCTCGCTTTTGGGGAGCTCGCCTGCGGATGAATACTTTTCCAGAAAGACCCTTTTCAGGTCGTGCCAGTCCCTGATCGAATCTTCTTCGAGTTCCTCAAACCACTTAAGGACCACCTCCCCGAACGTACTCACAAACACTATACACCACAAGTCCAGCTCTCTGGTGCATACTCCCATCTTCGCTTCGAAGCTCGAGACGTGGCTACGAGCATTCGAATTACCCTCATAATTCTTCAGGGAGGGTAACTTGAGGCGGTGGTCTGGAGGGGTGTCCCTGATCCTCTTGCAAAAGGCAGTGGTCACATTCTTCGACAGTTTATCAAATTTTCCCCTTTCGAGGGCCTCCAGTCGCTCCTTTACTTTGCGCAACACTCCTTCCTCTACATCCTCGTTTCTTTCCTTCCTTTTGGATCGGCGGTCGCGGCTGCTGACCCTGTGGTAGCGGTGGGACGATGCGCTACTACTGGAGGTGTCACTCTGCGAGGCCTCATGTTTCGACCTGCGTCCACGAGGTGACTCCCGTCTTCTTGATCGAACCTCGCTAGCCTCAGCGCGGAGCGACTTGCACGACTTGGCCGGGCTGGGGTTTTTGACTCTTGGCCCCAGCTGAGTATGCACGCTCCCCTTCGGTTCTTCTACCGTCTTTCCCAGACGCTCTCTGATACTAAGCTTCTGTTTGTCCTCGACTCTCTCTCCGAGCCGGTGTTTCGCACTTAATCTCTGGGCGTCAACTCGGGACCCCTTGCTGTAATCATCCATTCTCGAACCTCCAGCTTCCCTCCTCGCGGTTCGGCCATCTTGGTGGCCTTCCGCCGGGTCGAATATTCGTGTCGATTTCACAGTTGCATATTCGCGACCTTGCGAGACTTCGTACTCGCGCACCCGAGCTCTCTTCGCTTCTCCAGTAGGCCCTCTCACGGCGCACGTGTTCCGGCTCGCTAGGTCCCTCTCGTGTGGCGTGAGAGGTTGATTTTCCCTGAACCGCAGTCGTCCTCGTCACAACCGTCCTCATCGCCCGAGATGGAAGGAGTAGCCGTCTTCCCACTTCGCTCGTGCCCGGCCGCCTTTTCTCCTTTGAGGCTTGGAGCTTGCTCGTTAGCTTCTTTTCATTGCCCGGCTACCCTCTTAGCCCGGTGTTCTCATGCAGGCGCCCACCGAGGCTCCCATAGGCGAGGCTCCGGCGGCTTGCTCGCCCGCCGGTTCGCTGGGAGCCGTGGGTGCCACCGAGGTGGCCGGAGGGATTTGTTTTGAAGCTTGTTTCGAAGTCGTCATTCGTTGGTCACTTGTTCACACTGGGATCGCAAGGATTGAGGAAGGTCCCGGCAACGGAACCAAACTGATCACGCCAAAAATGGGTTGTGACCACGTCAGTTCCACGTAGGTGCTGTGCTGTAGTCTATCTGGATACTGGGCCGTGAGTTGCTGGATCCTTTCTGGTAATCTTGTGAGTAGGGAATGGAACAGTGACCTGAGACAGATGAAAAGCACCGTCGGGAGCCGGGGTTACCCCTAAAACCCTCCCGTAAGAGTCGTAATAAGGTGGTGGAATAGCGGTGTTCACGCATCTTGGTCTCGTGAATGTGGCCGATGATAATGAGCTAGAGTTTAGGAGTGCAAGAGTGTGCAAGTGAATAATGTTCATCCCTTGAAGTGAGTCCATACCTTGGTATTTATAGGTCGTGGAGGGTGGTATCTCTTCATGGAGAGGAGACCGTGTGGAGACAATCCCCGTGCCAATCTTTGTCCCCTAGTGCTCGCAGCGGCGGCACTGGTTCGGAGATCGTGGCCGTTCTCCGTACCGTGGTCCTTGTACTTTCCGTCGAAGGTGGGAAGGTGGAGCAGCTTCCGTATCGCGAACCGTACCTTCCCTATGTCCAAGTAGGGCGAGCCACGTGTGCAAGCGGGATCCGGGGTTGAGTCGAGGTCGGCTTCAAGTGTGGCCGTCGCTTGTATAGCGGGATGTCGACTGGTCTCGCACAGTCGCCGGGATCTCGTGTCGTCGAAAGGATAGAGCATGCCGGATCCGACGGCCGATCTCGGTATGGCTTCCAGGTCGGCATTCCTACGTGGTGGGCTCTACCTCGGTGTGGGCTCCAGTGTGTGACCTGGCTGTTGAGGTGATGGCCACGTGTCTGGAGGGAAGGGTGAGGTCGTTCAGGACTCAGGTGAATTTTTGGATTGCTAAGATCAACTTCTAACTTCGCTGGACAATGCTTCTTGACTTAATAGAACACAATAGTCTTTTTTTTTTTTTTTTAAAAGGTTGGAGGGGACATAGACCTTACCCCAACCTTTATTATTATTATTTAATGCCTTGAAAGGCTACAATGACTCTATGATGCCTTTTTTAGTGTAGCTAGAACAAATTGATCAAACACCCGACCTCTTCGCGTACCAGGGTGGCTATGGTGTAGGGCTTGAACACTCAACCTCTCTGTTAAGAGAAGTGAGCAGTACTAAATGGGTCTTTGGTAAGGCTTGAACAACAACGGTGCCTCTGGCGAGGCTTGAACACCCGACAATTTTAGTACCAGGGTGTCGTCTCTGGTGAGACTTAAACACTCAACCTCTCCGTTAAGAGAAGTGAGCGGTACCAGTTGAGCTAGAGCTCATTGGTAATAGAACACAATAGTCACAAGTTGACTTTTTGTGCAAAAGGTAATATTATTACTTTTTGCATGACTTTTGTCCTTGTCTCAGCTTGAACTGTTTTGGTATAACTCATTTACAGATATATCCTAGAGACCAAAAATACATAACTTTGGGGATCTACTAGGATGCGTAATTACATTTGAGTCTTAATCATCATCAAAACTAAACTCCTTTATATTAGGTCGTGACATCATATCAACTATTAGCAGTATTAAAGTTTGAAATACATGGTAACATTTTTAAGACAAAACGAGCTGAATTAAGAAGAAGAAAGGTATGTCGGAATACTAAGCATCTTTAATTCAAATGAGGATCAGACTGACTGAAGCTAAAGTTTTTTTTTTTTTTTTTGATACGTAAATATTTATATAAAGAGAAAAGCGCCAAAACTGGTGGCACGTCCTGTACACGGGATGTATACTTGAAATGCCAAAGCGTAACCCACCGAGAAACTATTCGCAAACTCTACAAAAGAATTGGGGGTATTAGAACCCAACTCCGTGCACCAAAAAAATAACGTCTGGAGAATGGAATTCTTCAATCTATCAACACTCAACTCTGCATTATCGAAGATTCTACGGTTTCTTTCACACCAAATTGCCCATCACACACCAAGAAGGGCAGCCTCCCAAGTATGATTCCTCTTTCGACGCTTGTAGAAGGCCCAATTAAGGAAGAGATCTCTAACTGACCTTGGCATTACCCACAAAATTTGAAACAAGTTAAAAATGCAATTCCAGACCTCCTGTGCGACTGGGCAGTGGAGCAATAAATGGTTTACGCTTTCTTCATCGCCCTTGCACATATAATACCAATTAACATAAATTTTCTTTCGAGCCCTTAAATTCTCACCAGTTAAGATTGCCCCATTCACGGCTTCGTAGGCAAAACATGCCACCCTTGTCGGGGCCTTGGACTTCCACATTGTCTTCCAGGGAAAAATAGGCCTACACTTTTTCAACAGAGCCTCATAGTAATTCTTAACGGAAAATTTCCTGTTTTTATTCCCAACCCAAATTACTTTGTCTGCTCCACCATGCTGAACCTTAACCTTATAAAGCTGCTCAAAAATCTGACCAAAGGAATCAATCTCCCAATCATGAGACATCCCCAGATTCAGTAATTTACAGTAACCATTTTGCACTCTATCTGTGAGGCATTTATGCATTGAGCCAATCTACTACACAAGGATAATCCTATCAAATTCTTGGTTGAGAGAAAGCATGAATATCTGAATGACAAGGAAGTAAAGTTTAAAAGATAATGCGGAGGGCATAATGTTCCAGCACACTGCAGGGTCTTGGGTCATCTTCTGTACGCACTCGTACCTCCCTCAAGCAAAGAGGCTATGCATTTAGTTCAAAACTTGTGACCCACAGGTTGAAATGGAGCAGGCGTTACCATCTACTCAAGCTTGCCCTCAAAGAAAGAGTCACAAAAATGAAAAAGGAAATGACTGAAAGAGCCAAAATGATACCTTCCACGAATATTTACACTCCAGTTTCTCCAAAAATGTCGACAGTCGTGGTTAATTCAGAAGGCCAATAAAACAAATTTTAATTTTAAGACTCAATGATTGACAATATTCATAATATAAGTCACCAAACGTGGAGTCAATTTTCTGTAAGCAAGCGGCACAGCCATTTTATTCTGAAGACCACAATAGTATATTAAAAAAGACAGATTTTCATCATTAAATCCAAAAAGATCTCATTGATTTATTTCTTACTTGCTTATGTTTCTTGAATTTTGCTGAAATTCTGTGTTCTGCAATTTTAGTATGTAGTAACATGACTGGCTGCTATAGGAAAACTTGCAAGTGTATCTTAGACACCTTTTCCTTTTTCCTTTTTTTCTTTTTTTTTTTGGGTGACCGCATAAGCATATCAGTCCTCACCTGATGTGCTGAAACTATTACTGTGGTGTGAATATCTATCTGATCTCCAACCTTGTCTGCATAATCCCTGCAATTCTGTAAACACATGAACCTAAGATATTTCGTACTTACTAGGAACAATTATAATATTTGTAAGCAAAAACACCAAGCTAAGGATGCAGAGTAAGGAATTAGTACTTAATTATATAGTACCTCTCTCTAATACGACGAACTGCCTCAAGGACTTCCCTTGTTTGCTGCACCTTGATATTTTCCGGGCTGTCTTCACCTTCCACTATCAAGGTGGAGAACCTTAAAACCATGACAAGCTCTGCTTCAATTTTGTCCAGCTGTTGATCTATATGTTCCAAAAAGTCTTTATATGAGGATAAAGCCTTCAAGCTTCTGACAATATTATTTTCATTCCCAGCCAAAGGTACTTTAAGAACATCTTCATCATCACTTCGTAGCTCCACAAAATGTTCTACAAAATTTTGCAAAGATCCTTCAACATTATTTGGATCAGTATTGGAAAGCATGTTTGCTTGATCTTGTACATAAGTTTTCGAGTTTTGATCCTCAGTATGTTTAAGCGAATCAGTGTCAGAATCCCTACTATTTCCAGAGCTTCCTGTACATTCATCCTTTGGAGACACAATTCGCACTGGACTGGATGCATCTTCTGAGTTGACCTCAACATCTAGACCAATAGTCTCAACCAGCTGAGTTTCCCTAACAGATATTGCCTGACACAAGTGACACGTCTAATCATATAATAGGCTTAAAGAAATATTTACTTATTATAATAATACAAAAATGAAAACTAAAAAGGAGGCAAGGAAAGAAGGTTATGGGGGAAATCTACAAACAAATCGACACTCACACAGAAATACAGACTAAAGAAACCACAACAGCACCAAATAAGTTTGCGGATCCCTATTATAGCTCTTAAATCTAGTTCAAAACAGCTGCCTACAAAGGACGCTATCCAAAATCATACAGAAAGATAGTTCTTAAGAATTTAATTGTGTTGGAATATGAAACTATCTGATTCATTTCTTGAATCTAAAAAGTACGAAATGGCTTGCCAATAAATGGAACGTGTGACATGGGTAATACACATGTTTCAAAATATCGAAGGAATCTTTGACAAATTAAATGATATGGGATTAGTATTGATTACCATACATGTAAGGATAAAATTAACTGAACTAGATTTAGAGAGATTGGTTCAGACTTTGCGTTTTTGGTGTTCGGAGTCAAGCCCGAAGGTTGGGGATCCTTTTGTTCCTTTCATGGATAGATTTTCCTTTTTGTAAGTCTTTTGTTGGACTATACTCCCTGTATACAACGGACGCGTCACCTGTTTTGACGCTTTTTATACATACTTATTACTTATCAAAAATATATATATACTGATACAACCCTTCATGTGTGACATGAAACTTTTTCACTGGGTTAAGAACCAGAATAATTACAACAGTTTATTGTCAGTAGCAATTAAGGATTAAGTAATCAGCGATTGATCAAGTGGAAAAAATACATAGCTTGAGAGTTGGTCAAATATTACTTAATTGCCCAATTTGGCCTCTTACCCAATATTACCCATGTACCCTTGCGTGAAATTAGGCATTACCAAATATTAAATATTACTCAAGTTCTCAATAATGAGTATTCTTGCAACAAGAAGGTCAAGCATGATCCAAATTCTAATATTAACATTCATTTTGAAATATGTTCAGAAGTACTCAGGTTCATGAAGAAAGCCTTCATTCACTGTACCACGCTAATCTTCAAAATAAATCCAGAAAAAGAAAAGTTGTGAACAATCTTATTTTCCTCTTTTTTATTCAGTGAAGCATTTCATTAAACACAACGGAGATGGAGATAAAGAATGAACATTTTCATATTCAATCTTCACCTTCAACTAGTAGCATTGGTGATGCAGTCCATAAAAGGGTAAAGGAAAAGCATATCCAAGCGTGCGATTGTATTCCATTTGCGGCAGTTCAAGGCAATGCTTATTCAAAAACTTGAAGCAAGTTATTTTATTAGTGGAGTCTTGTTATAGGGTATTCTTAGATTAAGAAAGTTTCGTTAAGTGTTCTCATTTTTAGGAGTCAAGGGTATTTTGATAATTTTTCAGTTTTGCTGGGAAAGGTCTTAATACTAACCCACAGATCTTATTTAATCACTCATGTATTTTATTGAGTCCAAATCGTTATGGGTATGTTTGGCATTATGATTTAGTGATTTGATTTTGAGATTGGGTTAAGAGAGATAGAAAGAAAGCTGGTGGGACCAAAGAGAGAAAATCCAAAATCACAAAATCAAGTCACTAGATCGCCAAGGGAAATGGAGCCTATAGGATTTATGTTTTAGTTATCTTTAATCACTTTCTAGTTTACGAATCCGAATCCTTATAGGTTTAGGATTAGTATTAGCCTATATAAGTCTGTAATACTTTCAATTCAAGAGATATAGACATATCAATAATGACAAAAAATTCCACCAATTATAAGTTTTGACTCCTTGAATTATGTGATGCAATTCCCTTGGGTGTGAACTGTGATGCTCAAGAACACTGGGTTCATACCTAAGGTTGCCTAGGAGTGAAGCCAGGCTTTTTCCCTTCTTTCTGGACTGTTTTCTCTAAATTCAGGCATCTCACGCCTACCAAATCCGTTCTTAATAATCCTAAAATCCTTCAAACATCTTCCAGAAGTTATTTTAATCCTTCAAACATCTTCCAGAAGTTATTTTAACTGCCGCATTCTACATCCATTTTGGCTCAACCTTGGTAGGCTAAGCGTGCACACCCTTGTCCTCCATCAAATGGAGTTTAAAAGTTATGTCTAAATGCAGTAAAAGTGTACTGCTTGATTCTATCTAACCCAAAACTTGGCAATTGAGGAAAAAGCATGGGAATACATACAGGGTATGTATGTAATTTGTGTACTGAGGTTTAAAGGACATTTTTGGAATATTCATTAATGCCTTCTCAAAAGGCAGTTTAATTGCTTAAATCACTATGGTATGGGGTATTACACACCAGCTCTATGTGATTGCCATGGGATCACCTCATGATCTCCAAAAACTAAGACCTAGTCTACATGTACAAATGTACTACGGCCATGGAAATAGCCAGAATCAAGTGGATCACCATCTTTTTCTCCTATGCGAAGAGGCTCAATATTTATGAAACAATTTGTTTGGCGTGGCTGGCAAAGCCTCGGTCTGTCCAGGGTCTGTTCATTTGTTTCTTCAGATATTGCTTAAAGGGCTCGGAAGGGATAAGGATGTGAGAATGCTAAGGGAATGTGGGGTTTTGCTATCCTACAATGTACATAGCTTGACAGGAATCCAAGAATTTTCAGGGATCAGTCAATATCCAGACAGATGTTGTGTAACAGAGTACTTCTTTATGGGCCTCAGCAAGGGGTGCCTATCAAGGAGTTCCCATTTCTATACGCAACAGAACTGGATAGCCTTGATGTTTTCAGTCTTCTTTGTCTTTTGATTTTTGATGGACTTCTCCCTTAGAGTTTTCTCTCTCTAGGAATCTCCCTAGAGACTTCGGATATAAACGAGATTTCGAGCATCTTGGATAGATCCCTCCCTCAACTATTGCACCTTCTCTCTTACGTAACTAGTGTGAATTTTTACCCCAGCTTGTATCCTCAAGTTTATCTTGAGTGCAACGAACGCCAAGTATACTTTACCCAGCACACGTTTACACCCTAGCCTAATCACAATTTGTTGTTCCACTTGGCTATTTTCTAATAGTATTACTTCTAATTGACTAAAAGCCAATAAACGCTAATTAAATCTCTAGTAAACCCAAGTAAACTACGATATTTTATGCTACTAACTGTGCGTGTTGGACTGCTGGCAGTAAAAGGAATGTCCAAAACACTGCATATAATGACGCCATCTCGTACCCCATAAACACTTCAGCCAAAATGAATGGCAAGTTAACAGAGAAGAGACGCAAACAAACTTGAAGATTCCACATCATTTAAGCTTTGTAGCAATATCGTATTAAACCATTGGTGAAAACATTGTGAAAACAGATTCTACATGCTATGATGAGTAATATGCTGAGAGACCAATAAGTTGAACATAGCTTTGGTATGAATCGGCCATCTCTTTCTACATGCAAAGGTCAAACTACCTTCGTATCAAACAGTGCCCCACTTTGGAAGTGACACTTTTTAATAATAATTTTTCAATTCCATATATATCTTTAAATTGAACAAAAACTAAATAATTTGACATGTAAGAGCACCATCAGAGTTTTAGAATGAAAGGATAAATTTGGAAAATAATGGAAATTGAATGGGACTCCTTTTGTCGGATAAAGTATAATGGAGAATAGGACTCTTTTTATGGGATGGAGAGAGTATTATATTATGAATCACAGATCGTACTTAACCATCAGTACTAGAATATCTTTCTACCTCTATGATTGCACTTGGCATTGAGTGCCTTTCTGGGAAATGGAAACCTAATCAAATGATAGTAATAATTCATAAGATGAGGCTTTCATATGGTCAGATTACAACACTTGCTTCCTCTATTTTATGTTCTAGTTTATTCTTACAGCCGAGATGGTAATACTGCTGTACATTTAGAGGCAAAAAGAGGTATTATCAGTTCGTAAAAATTTGTAATTTGAAACAATCACAACCCAGGTTGAAGGACAACTATATTATCATCTCATGTAGCGAATTTGACTAAGGCTTCCAAAATATTGACTACTGATTAAGTATGGTTCAGATCATTACTGAACGTATATCATACCTCATCAAGCTTTGCCAAAAGTTCATTAAGCAGTTCAATGCGACTTTTTGACTTTTCCAAAGCTTGAATAACCTTCCTCTTTTGAAACAGCAGTTCCCTTGCATCATTTTCCTTTCCAGTTTGAACACAAATAACTGCCTGCCGTTGAAGGTTCTCTGCTGCTTCAGACAACCGCATCAGCCTCATTCTTGCATTATTAGCTGAGAGAACCACCACAATAGCTTTGTAATGAACCTATGCCTAGGGAAATAAGTGTTGACAAATAAATTAATTTGGCATTTCACGACAAATATGTGATTGTTTTACAGAAGAGAAGTGTTTCGCTGACTTAAGAACATAATTTTTCATAAATCTGATTTTGGGATCTAACACTTGTGATGCTACTAAGGAATTTCAATGAGTACCTACAACCATTAAAATTAACAAAAAAATTAACTTGGGAAACCCACGGTAACGTAAACGTTAGAAAAAAGTTAAAAAAGATATGTAACGCGTTGCGGCAACCAACGGACAAGGATCCAGAAGCAACTCAGCAGGTATAAAGAAGGAAACTAAAAATGATATCAACCCTGTCTAGTCTGTTATTCTAGAGAGTGCCACATGTGCATAGCATCATGACAAGGATCACTAGGCAATAGGTATGCACACCCACAATATATGCAAAGATAAGCTCAAGGGATACAATGGATACAATAGTATCCTAGTAGAATGATATAATTACATAAATGATGCACATAAGTGCATATAGAAGTCCAATAAGTGGGTGTACTCTATAAGTACTTAATGCATATATCTACAAATTTACATTCACATTTTTTTTAATTAAGTGTGGCATACCTCAATACAATATAGATGGACATGAATGCCATATTAGTTAGTCCTGTATATGGCAAATCGTGAGCATGGAGACACCTTAAGAGCTTAGCAGTTTACATATCTACGTTTACATTGATTTTTTTCTTTTTGCAAGTGTATTATCACTCAGTACAATATATAGACCTGATTGCCACGTTAGTGAGCCCTGTACACAGGTGTATGAAAAATCACGTATATAGTAACACCTCAGCAGTTTACGTGGGCCTCACCGCTAGAGGTAAAAGCAAGCTCAAGATAGCTCTCAACATGGATCAGAAATAGGGTTGTGACTGATTTCACACTGCATCATTACCACAAGTACAACCGCCATCTCTAGAAAGCTAACTGTCCAAGGGTGCATATTGTTTACTCTGACTTGGAGCATCAACTGTTAATCAAGTATGCCATCCCACATTCACTACTACGATGAGGGCGCTCCAACTCACAATTGGGTATTGCCAGCCACGACTTAGATGGCTATTGTCCTCAAGGATATGGTCATGACATCACCATCTAGAGTTGTATAAAGTAATATCTAAGGACGTGACTATAATGGGCACAAATTTCTTACCCCGAGTCACAAAAACTCATAATAATGCATAATTCTCACTTTTTAATAATTGGATCCACATATCAGTGTTTTGCCAAAAAGCAACATTTGTTGGAGTCCTCTATACAACGAAAATGATGCATAGTAATTATAACATACAATCTACAGAGAAGTGCTTATCTTTAGCAAAAGCTACTATTTCTTTCAGAATTATATTTTATTTTACTTGAGGTAATTCATCGAAGTATTACTTTAAAATAGTACTCCCTCCGTCGCAATTGAAGAGGTACACATTTCTTATTAGTTTGTCCCAATTGATCAGGTACATTTCCTCTTTCGATAACTATTTTCTAACATAATGAATTTAACACCCTTTGGCTTTGTGGTTGAGAATAATCATGTCATATCACCTAAAACAATTTGAAATTATGGCCACAAAATGATAGGGTATTTTTTGGTTTCGCAAGGTATCCCCAGGCTCAAAGGCCTAAGAGTAATCCTCGAGCCGGATAGGACCATTAGTGGTTATTCAACATCTTCCTTAATTTACACAATAAATCAAAGCGTATCTCTTCGATTGTGATGGAGGAAGTAAGTGGTTAAAGAAACAGGGACACAATTTCATAGGGGAATATTCCAAAAACCTCGACAACTTGAAACTAGCATCAACAAGGAGGACGCATACATCCATTATCCACACCTAAAGGTCAATGGCCAAATCAATTTCAGCACACTAAGAATCTAACTGCTAATTCCTAACTGCAGCTACTTGAGCAATTTGGATATTATGTATATATCTATTACTACCTTGTCTCAAAATGAGTGTCCCTTTTCGTTCATGATCTAAAAATTGAGATGTCCCTTTTCGTCCACAATCATAATTGTGACATGGACAAAAAAGGACACTTATTTTGAGACGGAGACAGTATTATTATAAGGGTCTTTCTAGTAAGTGTCACTATGGCGTGTGTTATGATTCCCCCATATTAGGAAATTTATTACATTGAAAATCATTTCCAAAACATTGGAGATTGTTTCTAATGAACATGGGATGATTTTCAATTCAACTATTTTAATTTATGGAAGCTTAACAAAATTATCAAAATCTTTATAGAAAAGGGTAGAATAACTACCCACTACTCCATTATTCAAAAGAACAAGTATCCAAAATTATCAGTTTTTTAAAAAATTCGAAAACAGATTAAAAACTTTAAATCATGAAATATAAATAAATAATTACAGGAAAAAGAACTCATCGGGTGTGACATATTTCTCTTCTGTATGAGTAAAATGGGAAGGGGGGCACCTTTAGCTCTGGTGTGGTCGGCCTCCAAGTGAAGCTGGTCAAGTTGGGCGCGAAGCTGTTCTGAGTTGATAGTGGAAGCCAAACACACTGTCCTCATTGGACATCTCCTACGCCACCGGGAAACGGACAGAACCCCACTTGTACCTACGCCGGAGTAGTATAGCATCATATTGCTCTCTCTCTCTCTCTCTCTCTCTCTCTCTCTCTCTCTTATCCGGGAGCCGAGTTTGGGGGAGTAGGGAGAACTTCCGAGATAACCTCAATTTCGATAGGATTGCTTGGCTTACCAAAATTTTGTAAGGAGTCACGGTATTCTAAATGCACAACTTTTCTTCGTCTTTTATATATATAAAAAATCTTAAACTTAAAAGTCTAACTTTCACTTACTTTGGATATGTACTATTTCAACACATTTTGTGTTAAATTAAAATTTTTTTTTGTTATAATTAAGTTTAATGTACATTTTTGTTAAAAAAAAATAATAATAAAAAAATTGAGGGACATGCACATGGACCATGTGCATTTCCTCTTGAACATGCGTCTGGTTCATGCGCATGTTCAAGTGGATATCCGCTTGGCCTATGCGCATGTCCTCATTGTTCTTTATTTTTCAATTATTGTAATTTTACACCCTGAATTTATAAAATTTTAAAAAAATTGCATTATGCCCCCTTTAAATTTGTTAATTTTGTTAAATTGTTTAACTTAATAAAAATTTACATTATACCAAAATAAAAAATTTAACAAAATTAACAAATTTAGGGGGTAAAGTACAATTTTTCTAAAATTTACAAATTCAAAAGAAAAAGTGCAATAATTGAAAAATAAAGAACAACTTGACAGGCGCATGCCCAAGGACATGCACACGGCCCACGTAAGATTTTTTTATTTTTTAAAAAATTAAAAATTATAACACAATAATAAAGAAATATATATATATTTTTTTTCAACACAAAATATGTCAAAAATATACACAATAGAAGCAAATAACTAAGCAAAAAAATTAAATTTAATATAAAATATGTCGAAAACATACACATTCGAAACAAATGAAATTGAGAGTTTTAAATTGAAATTTATCTATATATAAAAGACGAGAGCAAGTTAGTAATTTCATCAAGGGGCTGGATTTAGCGTATAGGAGGGGTTGCATTTAGCGCCTATGTTTTGTAATAGGGATCTTTTGACCTGACCAACCGTGTATTAGTGAGCTGAGCAATGAGAGAGTGGAGCTGCGTCTTACGAATTAAGATCCATAAGACGGTTTCATAAGAGACTTACTCAAAAAAAAAAAAATACTAGGAAAAAATTGCGGGCCGGTCCCTTTTTTGAGATTTTCAACCGCTTTAGTTCTTCATTTTTGTTTTCAACCGCTTAAGTTTAATTTAAGTGATTAATTAGTTGTCTATTAGAATCTGAAAGAGTTTTTAAACGATACACAAAATTGTTAAGTTTAAAAGTTGTGCATCGAAAATAAAATTTGTGCATCGAAATAAAAGTTATGCATCGCGATGCACAAAAATAGTAGATTTTAGTACAATTTGTGCATTGCGATGCACACTATTGTGCATCGCAAATGTAATTTCAGAAAAGAGAGAAATTACACAATCTTATTAGCACATATGCATAAAACTACAGATTTAATCAAATCTAAATTATTTACATCCCCAGATATTTATATAATTAGTATTAAAACATATATTCAAATACATAACACAAAAAATGTATCTAAAAAGTATTATTTTTCAAATATTTTCTCCGTGCATTATCATTACTCTAACCATTCTTGCCCTGTACTCTGCACATGAACTAGCGCTCACTTGCATAGGTATTTTGTGGCCTTGGGGCAACTTTTCAATCAAAATGCACAGATCACCTCGCAATCATCAGTTACAACTGCTTGTTGCGGTGATGTTTCACATGTTTTTATTGGGCAGACATTTTGTATCTGCTTAATCTTTGGTATCGCAATAATGGCGATTTAGCGATCAATGCCTTCATCCTTCTTCAACATATGATGTCTGTAGTGAAAATTATTCAAAAAATAATTATCAATTGATTATTTGTTATATTTCTAATAGACTGGAGTACATTACACACCAGTATTAGAGCAAAATATTTTCAAAAAAAATGTTTTCTTTAATGAAGATAGTTATATTCTGCTAAAATAGAAAGAAGGTCAGCAGAATTTTGAAAAGCTTAGCATCCTTCATTTAAGTAATGTTTTCTTAATGAAGATAGAGATATTCTGCTGAAGTAGAAAAGAGTGTCAACAAAACTTTTAAAAAGATTTGTATTTCTTCATTAAGTGTGCCACAAAGGCATATTCATTTCCATTAGATAGTCCACAAAAGTTTTTTTGGGGAAGGGGTGAACTAGGGTGAACTAACATTTTTATTATTTCCTCCTTGTCTTGCTAATAATGCATGTGTCACACCATTTCTCCTTTTAAGTAGAATTCCTCCTCCTTAAGTATTTATCCTATCCTTCATTTAAGTAATGTTTTCTTAATGATTTCTTAATGAAGATAGAGATATTCTGGTGAAGCAGAAAAGAGAGTCAATTGAACTTTTGAAAAGATTTGTATTTCTTCATTAAGTGTGCCACAAAGGCATATTCATTTCCATCAGATAGTCCACTAAGGTTTATCAAGGGAAGGGGTGAACTAGGGTGAACTAACATTTCTATTATTTCCTCATTGTCTTGTTGACAATGCATGTGTCACACCATTTCTCCTTTTAAGTAGAATTCCTCCTCCTTAAGTATTTATCCTGCTTTATGTATGTGTCATACTACTTTTCCTCCTACTTTATGTGCTTTATGTATGTCACACCATTTCTCCTCCTTAATGGTCGCAAGCATACATTATCATCAAGCATTCAGGGAGCAGCCACGAAGGCATGTAAGTAGTATTGGAGAGTAAAGCGAATTTAGATGGAGTGGAAGCTTTATCTGCACAGTATGGGTAAGTTGGCAGATATATGGACAATATGCAAAGAGAAGATTAATGAATAAATTGAAGACAACATATTCATTTCGGAGAGAATAACAGTAACTATTGTTTCGTTCTTTTTTTTAAAAAAAAAAGTACCTTAAATCCTTTCAGATAGTGATTTAGGTAAAGTTGGGTTTTGGTGAAGGTTAGGTTTTGGCTAAGGTAAAGATTTCGTTAAGGTTAGGTTTTGGAGAGTTTATGGGAGAGGTTGAGAAAAGTTCGGGGGGAAGGTGTATGTCTGCTTATGTCTCTTCCTTTGGGTAGGGACTTTACCAGGTTCCTCCTCTTAGGGCTCCTCCTCAGCCTCAGCAAGGGCTAAAGGAACAGGGTCAGTAGCCTTTCGTTTTGACTTGCCCTTTCCTCGAATGAGCAGAGATCATAATAATAGCAACAGAAGGTCTATTGATAAAGAGATACCAATAGTTAAAGAGGGGGATATAGAGATAGATACCGATTGTGTAATAACCGAGCATTTCATTAGCATATTAATCTTATGATTATGTGCATGCATTGTGTGACTCCCCGACCCGAATTCCAATACGAAATCCCAAGGTCGACGCGTCAAAACAACAAACAAGCAACAATGACAAATAGGAAAAGTACGCAGCGCAACGACCCGTACTTACAACAAGACCATATGAATAAAAACTTGGATAAAATAAAACCAATCATCGGCGACATTACAGCCGGAACCCAACTAATAAAACACAAGTATAAGATTTTGGGAAAAAATAATTAATACCAACAACTACCTCGGTCGCAACATGCCGAAACAACTGAACATAAACCACAAGCTACAACATGCTTAGGGAAATAACTGAGTTAAAGATATCACAGAGTGCACAAGCTCGACATACATGTGTCGGCTACCAAAGAATAATAAGTACAACAATCTAACAACACTACCCAAAGTAAAGTCTACATGACTTTACATAACCATTCGTCCTCACCAAAAGAATTACTATCACTAATTACAAGCTCCAAGGGTTACATAGCAAAAGACCACATGCGAGCTAAACGTGATCACTATCGGACCTCATCGCGAACTCCATGGTTGGCTCGGATCTAAGGAAAAACATATAAACAACAAACGGGGTGAGTCGAAACTCAATAAGTTACTAAATGCAACTACATGTCATGGCATAATGCTCATCCGAAAAATATAACATGGTAATACATTTTATATTACAACTAAACATGTAATATCATCATTGATATACAATTCGCATAAGTCACACGTAGCACTTTGATGTCCACATAAGTACTCGTAAATAAATTACATTATAAAGGATATTATATCTCTTTGTCCATCTTTACGTTGCTCCTGCAATACACAAAATAACCAAATGTGCCTCGATACCCATGTATGTAGTATCGACGTCCCCGATTAATACCATCGGATTCAACTAGCAAACCAAAGCCATGTGTATTGCTACAACAGTGGGGCTACTTCTCAACTATCGCCAACAGAAGAGGGGTGTGTGAACTCCGGTACAGCGACTTATAGCGATCACAAACATTGATTTGTGAAGACCATAGGTCATCCCACCTTACTCAACCAATGACGCCAGCTGGACTTACACAATGCACAAGTAGGCGTTCTTACTCATCTTATGCAAATAAGTATCAAGTTCAAAAGTAGTGAACTTGACAAATAACAAGTAGATTATATTATTTTACCACAAAATCATCCAACACATATTTGTAAGAATTCTAATCAACACACAAGAGCCATTTATAGGTGTCTACTTTAACAGTACCACAAAATACGGAGGACTAAAATCTCAGTCAAAAGAACTCTAAATCACGTAGTAATTTGATATGTTGTTCGGGGGATTATAATCTTCCTTAAAATCGACTTCTTAGAGTCATTACTAAAGTTCACAAAATTAGGGCATAATTGCTATTTGCAACATTACCCCATTTCAAGTCTCAAGTTCTCTATTTATTCAAATCCTAAGGTTAATATTCAAACCCTAGCACATCCAACATCATGCAACCCAAGTAAATAGCACAAATAGGATTTATTCATCTCAACATAGCAATTTACACATGAGAATAACATCTATAGCAAGTCATACATGTTGATTGGTGATCTAAAATACTTTAAAGCTTAAAGCATACAAAAGGAGGTTTAGTAACTTACTTAGAACCGAATATCAAGCTAAAAAAATCACGATCGAAGGCTCTAAAGTTGCTCTCCTACTCGACACCAACACAATGACGGTTTTGGATCGTCAATCAAATGGTTTGATCTTCGGGAACTCAAACACACACACTCATCTCACCAAAGCTCACACACACACTCAAAGGCTTCTATGGAGGAAATGGAGTGATTGTGGAGGGAAAATGTAGTCTCTCCGCTTGGTTTAAGTGGCCAAAAATTAGACTAGAGGGTAATGATGACATGGATCAAGGAGAGCCACCCAAATGGTCAAAATCGTCAAAGAAAAAAATGTTAAAATAAGCTGCCGGGCTTCTATGCGAACGCATAGAGCGGCCGCATAGCTTCCATGCAGATGCCTAGAGCGGCCGCATAAATTCCAGAAAGTTAAGGGGTTATGCGAGCTAGCACTATGCGGCCGCATAGTGCTATGGTTCAGGCCAAAGTGTTTCTAGGCTGCCTTAAGGTGATTCCAATTACTTCTAAGTTATCCTAAGTTGAACCAAACCTCAAACTAAGTCTAAAACAAACCCGAAACAACCTAAAACAATGTAGTAAACACGGTACGCCAAGAATAATCAATTACAAGGATTTAAATCACATATCAAGGCATAATTAAACTAACAATTCTTGTAGGCATGAAATGAAATAATGGATTAGGGCATGAATCAACTAACATGCTACTTAAACAAGTATAATATGTATGTCTAACATGTCAACCATACAATAAGGCAAGTAAGTTACACACAGGAGGAACCAGGGTGTTACATTTTGTTAACTTGATTATCATGGTTCATGATTAAGAACAGATGAATCGTAGACTCACATTTGCATGTTTCGATATGTTACTTTCTTGCATTGTTCCTAGCATAAATTGAACCGAAATAAAATAGATGAGCCATGATACTTTGAACCTAGATATACTTGATGTTATATTGGTCCCATGATGTTAAATCGAGTCTTGAAATAGTGAAAGATGTTGTGTTATTTTGAAGTTGCAAAATGAAGAGGTTTCGACGATGTTTTCGGTTTCGTAAACTTTGTCGTGACCTTGATTTGATCCTAGGATGATATGGAACCTTTAGGGACACCTTTTGTAACACCCGAACTATTTGCATCATTTGCATTCATTCAATTTTTACGTCTCTTACATTGACATCGTCATTTCATGTACAATTATCATTCAAATATGCTTGCATTTGAGTTTGTTGTACACTTCTTAAGTGTATGGATATGTGTTAAAAGTTTCATAGTCATTCGCATTTGAATTGGTGTGCATCCAAAGCTTCATTATATGTGGTTTGGATTGTGTTGTGGTTGTTTCTTATACTTAATTTGAGGTTGGTTTCACCTTAGGATGACTTAGGAGGTGTTTTGGCATCACTTTGATGTGTTTAAAAGCCTTTTGACCTGAATCAGCCCCTTATGCAGCCGCATTGGGCGAGCTTGCCAAAGACCTTAACTTTCTGGATTATATGCGGACGCCTAAGAAGTCATGCGGCCGCATAAGGAGCTCGCATAGGAGCTATGCGTGCGGCCGCATAGCGTCTAACTCTGTTATTTTGTTAGACGCATTTTTTAAGTTGTTGACCAATTGACTTGATCTCAAAGGTTGAGATCAAACCACGACCAAGGTTTGGAAAGTCAGGCCATTAGAGTCACCTTTTGTCCTTTGGAGAGTCAAGACTCTCTCCATAACTCTACATTCATCCTTGGCAAAGTTGAGAGAAAGAGAGAAGAGTTTTGTGTTAGAAACTCTTGCAACTTGATCAATTAGAGACCATTCTACAATCCAACTTCAGTTTTGTGAAGCTCTTGGCTAGAGAAAGAGAGAAGAGTTTTACGGTATAATTAATTCGCGTAAACTAGAACTCATTAGAAACAAAAAATGACTCTAACGGAGTTTGTTAGGATTTCATAATTTATGAGACCACGTGTGTGATTTGGGAATTCTTGGACGATTCGAGTGATTCGTTTGGAAATGTGGTTATACCGGTTGTGTGTATTGATACTACGTTAATTGTCGTAATTTTCATAAGTTGGTTATTTGTGATGTGAGATTATTATAATTCACTTGAGACATTCGTATCATTGCTGAATGTTATTGTTGGTATACTCCCTACTTTGGAGTAGGACCGTTTATTTTTAAATGTCGAGTAAACATCTACTTGTGCATTTAGTTAAGTCCATGGCATTTGTGTTGACGGTGTATTGACGCTCGATTATTGCGAGAGCCGGGGCTACGTAATAGTCGAAGGCCAATACATCGGGCCTCGCCCTACCGTTGGCCACGGTAGGGGTATAGCGCCATTTGTTGTACAGAATAAACGCAACCATGGTAAGCTATATCCGTGGTTGATTCTTGGGTTGTAGGGACCAAGATCACCCGTCGACGTGAATACAGAAGATGGTTCACACAGTGTTAAGTTATTGGGATTATTATGCGGGTGTCGGGCCAGAATTGTGCCAGCTCACTTTTTGGATAATTTCTTGCTGCCACCTCCTCCTAAACACTTCCTTGTCTGGCCTAGTTCATGGGTGAGCCTTGAGAGAGCATTTTCAGGCCTTAGAACACAGTAAAACACTCAATTTTCTTTCTTAAATTCTCCAAATTTCACCAAATTAACCTAGGGTTTCTAGGGTTTCTTGCATGAGTAATTGTTCTTCTGTCAAGGCAGCAACCAAGGGGTAGTTTAAGAGAGTTCAAAGCTGGTCTAAACACTAAATTTCAGGGATTAATTGGTGGTTTAACACTTCAATTGGGTAAGCGACCTCTAGTTTATGTATGTTTGTTGTTTAATCGGTGGAATTCGGTTATATGTGATGTTGTCAAGTTATTATATTAAAATTGTGAATTTCTAGCCATGTTAAGTGCTTTAAAATGTTGATATAATTATGGGTATGTGTTGATAAGGTGTATTAATGTTTATATGAACCTTGGAAATGTTGTAATTCGATTATATACTTGAATTATGGAAATCGGCAAGAAATTAGCTTCAATAAAGTGCGTAACATGTCTGTGATTAAGGGGTTGTGACTTGATATTGAATTGTTTGAAATAGTTAACTTGTTCATTATGTTGGTTCGTAGAAATAGAACTCAAATTGATCCTCAAAGAATAAATGAAATGCCAAAATTGTAAACGAATACCGAATGAAGTGTGAACTTGGAATTGGTTAATAGAATGTGCACATTCAAATAATAACTTTCAGGGGGTTTTGGTTGACTACCGATTGTCATGGGGCGGAGTGCAGTGATAGTCGGGTTGTGGCGACCTTAATCCGACCTGCCTCCCTATTTCGGCAAAAATATGGTTTAACACCACGTAGATTATTGGATAAGAGTGGTGTTGTTGCATAGTTGCCAAGGTTGTAGGGACTAATTGGGACATGTTGACTTATTCCGCAGAATATACAAAATATAAATGATATGACCTACAATGATCTGATATGAACTACAAAATCGATTGGGGTTATAAGGGGAGCTGGTTAGTCGGAGGTGTACCTCAACTTTTATATCCTGATATATGTGATCCTGTGATGTTACTACTTGTTTAATACGTGATTTGAAATGTTGTTTAGCTCATTACTTTGCAGGTTGGTTATTACTTCCAACTGTTATGGGACAGTTGTGATGCGTAACAAACGCAGAAGTTGTTGCTTACGAAGTTATGGATGAAAGTTTATGGAATAAAGATGAAAATTGCAGCGAAAACAAAGGATAGATGGCGGGTCACCGGTTAGGCTTCACTCACCTAACGTAAAGATCCCGTTTGGGTTCACCGGTTAGGCTTCACTCACCTAACGTAAAGAGCCCTTTGAATATTACCTCCTAGACCTAAGGAAATAATAGACAAAATCTGAACAAAACTTTGTTCTTTGTATTTCTCCTTGAGAATTAAAACAATAATATTTTACATCTCTAAATCTATCCCTATTTATAGTTGTTATGCATCCTAACCTTACAAGGAAAAGAAAACTACTCCTAATTGTACAAGCATTAGCAATACTATCCTACCTAGGAATAGAAAATCAAACCTATACAATCTAGGAATCAAAACAACAGCATGAAAAACAAGTTCGCCCAATCAGGTCACAGGGCGATCGCCCTGTCCCGCCACAAAGCGATCGCTTTGTGGCCAGAACCCTGGTCCACGAAACTGGTTTCAAGGCGATTGCTCTCTCCAAGACAAGGCGATCGCTCTTACTTCAGAATGTTTCCAATGCCTTCTTTTTCCCATGCGCCGTCCCTTATTGTGCATGTAACCTCCAAAGGTCTTCCAAACTCTTGAATCTTCCTATTTTGCATCATCAAGGACTCGAGAGACAACGTCAATCCGTCTTCACCCACTTGTAATGCATCCATGGCTTGGTTTGGGTCTTTGTAAAGATTGTTACCCAATGCTCCTGCATCAAGTTGGCAGTCATGAGCCTTTTTGCGCTGGTAATGAGACTTGGTTGGTTATTAGTTATGCTGATTACATGTTGCTATGTGTTAGCATCCTATTATTGCTGTATACATGTATAACATGCATAAGTTTAGTGGAATCTTACTGGGTCATAGGTGACTCCCCCTTTTACTAATATTTTTCCTTAGATCGAAGCAAGACGAAGGGTTCGCGTGTGTGAGGCTGTGCAGCTCGTCGTGAGATTAACAGGTGGGTTTTTTCTTTTGGGGTAGACTTTATATTGTGTATATGTTAGACAGTAGTCTTGTTATACTGTCTAGGTTTCAAACAACTGGTTCTATTATATTGTATATAAAGGCTTGATGCCTTCTATTTTGGTTTGTAAATTAGTTGGATGAGTTGTGTAAACTCAGTTGTATACTTTCAGTTTATGACTTGTCGCCATATTTTTATTTCCACTGTTATATATTGTTAAACAGGTGGTTATATTGATTATGTGTAGCCGGTTCATGCCCGAATTTAGGTTATGTGTAGTAGTTTGAATTGGGGTGTGACAAATTGTTAGTTCCTATTGATAAGTCCTATCAATTGTTAAATCCGTACCATTTCTTAAATCCTTAGGAAGTGGAAGAGTCAGCAGACTATAGATTAGGAGTGAAAGTTTGCTGATGTGTTGGTGATTAGGTCAGGTTTAGAAGGGATAAGGGTAAGCTGAGGAACAGCAGGTTTAGTTTGGGTCCTAAAAATGAATTGTTAGGTCCCAATAGCTAAGTCCATAGTAGAACAAGAATGAGAGTGGAAGTTTGCTGATATGGAGCTTAAAGAAGGATAAGTTTTGGCTAGAAAGCGACAAAGGGATAAAGGCAAGGATTGGTAGGATGGTATAGATGATTCGGCTATGGTTAAGTTCCTAATGTTAGGTCCTTTCCCGTTAGTATGGTCGAGAGTGTGACGCCCTGACCCGAATCTCTATACGAAATCCTAAGGTCGAGTCGTCAAACAACACAAAACCAACAAGAAAAGTTCGTAGCGTAACCACCTATACTTACAACAAAACACCACAGATAAACCTGATATATATAATAAACAAGAATTCGGTGACACTACAGCCGAAACCCAACTAATAAAAATCACAAGTTTAGGACTTGGGGAAACAACTAACAACAACAACCTCCAAGGCCACAACACGCCGGAGAAACAACATAAACCACGAGCCACGATATGCTCGGGAAAGAAACTAAATTAACTACGAAGTTAAATACACAAGCATGACATACATATATAGGCTTCCAAAAGAATATAAAGTTTACAACACGATAAAATACTATCCAAGTAAAGTCTATATAACTTTACACAACCCATCGTCCTCGCCAAAGGAAATACTACTAAACAACAACAAGCTCCAAGAGCTACAAAACCAAAAGACAACCTTCTACCAAATGCGATCTTTTCGACCTCACCACGAACTTCCTAGCTGGCTCGGATCTAAGGAAAAACAAATTATAACAAACGGGGTGAGTCAAAACTCAATAAGTTACTAAATGTAACTACATGACTTGGCATAATGCTCAAGTGATAAACATAACATGGTAATACCATTTATACACCACAACTGATCATGTACTATCAACATGGATTTACAATTCACATAAATCACATAGCACCTTGATGTACACATTAGTTCTTGTAAAGAAACCACATTATAAAAGATATCATTTCTCTTTCTTCCACCCTTGTGTTGCTCTTGCAATACACAAAAAAACTAACGTGTATCGATACTCGTGTGTGATGTATCCACTATTCTGAGAAAATCCATTGGGTTCTAATAGCTAACCAAAGTCATGCTTATTGCTACAACAGTGGGGCTACTTCTCAATTTTGGCCAACATAAGAGGGGTGTGTGAACTCCGGTACGGCGACTTATAGCGATCATAAACATTGATTTGTAAAGACTATAGGTCGTCCCACCTTTATTAAACAACAATGCCAGTTGGACTCATAGCAATGCACAAGTTGTTATAATACTCGTCTTATGCAAATAATCCTCAAGTTCAAAAGTAGTGATTTTGATAAATGTAAAGTAGATTATATTATTCTACCAAGAATTCTCATTAAACATATTGTTTAAGAACTTAAAACAACCACTTTAGAGCTAAATTACAAGTCTCTAATTTACCAGTATCAAATACTCGGAGGACAAAATTCTCTACCAAACGAACTCTAATTCTCGTAGGACTTTAACATGTTGTTCGGTAATTGTTACTCTTACTAAAAATCAATTTTTTAGAGTTATTACTACACTTCTCAAAATTTAGGAATAATTGCTATTTGCAAAATTTCCCATTTAGAGTCTCTAACTTGTTCTTTAGTTCAATTCCATGGTTGAGCACTTAATTTCAACATGCAACATCATCCAAACCTAACACTTAGCACATGAACATGTTATACATCTAAACATATCATTTAGACATGAAAATACTAAGTATACAAGTCATGCATGTACAATTGATGACAAATATGTTACAATTCTTAAGCATACATCGGGGGCTTAGTAACTTACTTGGAATTGGACAATCAAACCAACAAAATCACAATCAAGTCTCCTAGTCCTTAGCAACACAATGGTGGTCTTCGATTGAAAATCAAGTGGTTGGATTGAGAGAACAAGAATTACACACATTAATCTCACCTTTCTCTACACACACATTTCTTAAGCTTCCATGGATGAAAATGAAAGGTGACTAGGGGTCTCCCAAGGTGTATATGGGGAGATAAATGACTGATCATGAGCTTAGGGGATGTACAATCAACTCAGCTAAGGGTGTGACGACCCGAGTCTGAGATTCGATGTTGAACCCCAACTCAGAGCGCCAAACCCGAGGAAGAACTGTGACGCCCGACCCGAATTTCCATACAAAATCCCAAGGTCGGGATGCCATGACAACTTAACAAGACATAACCAAACACATAAACACCTGGTTTTAACATAAGTGTAAATGATCTTCGGCGATATAATTGTCGAAAAACAACTACAACAACATCATCGGCCATAACATGCCGGAACAACAAAATAAACCAAATGTACACAAGCGCGACATCCATGTTGGCTACCAAAAGAATAATACAAACCAAGTATGATTCTACCCAAACGTAAAGTTAAAATAACTTTACACAGCCATCGTATCTCACCAAAAGAAAATATAACTAGAACTGTACAAACCAAAAGTACACTACAAGGACAACCTGCTATCTAGCTTCGTCCTCACCGACCTCACCGAGAGCTGGCTGGCTGGTTTGGATCTAAGGAAAAAAATTAAACACAACGGGGTGAGTCGAAACTCAATAAGTCACTAAATGCAACTATATGACATGGCATAATGCTCTGCTATAATTGAAATCAAGTGATAGCATTTCCATACATCACAACTCAAATATGAAATATCATCAACGATATACAACTCATGTTAAACACATAGAACTTTGATGTTCACATAAGTGCTTGTAAAGTAAATCACATAACAAAGGATATTGTTTCTCTTTATTCTTCTTTGCATTGCTCCTGCAATACACAAAATAACCAACGTGTATCGATACTCGTCTTGATGTATCGACATCCCCGAACCTACCGGGTCTCTCCGAAAATCTATAGGATCTTAGCAACCAAAGTCATGCGTATTGCTATAACAGATGGGCTACCTCCCACCTGTGGCCAACAGGTGAGGTGTGTGTGTGCATGCTGTACGGCGACCTATAGCGATTCCAAACATTGATTTGTCAAGGCTATATGTCGTCCCACCATAACTCGTTAACACAAATGCCAGCTGGACTCAATGCAATGCACAAAATGGTATCTATTCATCTTATGCAATTTAACCCCCAAGTTTAAAAGTAGTGAACTTGGTAATTGTCAAGTAATCTATTTTACTCAAGAACATGCTATCATCAAGCACATAATTTCATATTTTATACAATCACATAGAGCTATCTACAAGTCTCTATTCCACATCATCAATTATTCAATTCAACCAACTTGTTTGAGGGTTCATAATTTTACTCAAACCAACTCAGATTGTTGTAGGGATTTAATAACATGTTTGGTGTGTATTGTTCATTCAAAACTCTACCTCAAGAGTTCACTAACATAATTGTTCACTTTGGGTATAGTTGCTATATACAACTTTCTCCCAACTAAAGTCTTTGTTCTTCTCTTAGTACAATTCTAAGTTCAACAATGAGTAATTAACTCAACCAAATATCTCATACCAAGTTCATCATCACAATCAAGATTTCACTCATCCATGTAACATTTAGACAAGTATATCACATCTTTAACAAAGCTTGCAAGTCTATAATGTCACTAGCATAGTTTGAAACTTTAAGCATACAAGGGGGATTAGTAACTTACCTCAATTACACAAATCAAACCACTAAAACAAGAATCAAAACCTTCAAAATTGTTCTTCTAGTCTTTAGCAACCCAACTATGGTCTTACATGCAAGGTTTGATGGTTGGATTTTGAGGAGATATAACACACACATCAATCTCACTATTTTCTCACCTACAAACTCTCTCTTGTTTTCTTGGATGGTCAAGGATGAAGTGAGAGTATTGTGTCTCTCACTCAAGGGTTCAAGAGGTGGAAGAGGTGGGAGAAGGGTTGATTAACTCTCCTAAGACGTGTCTTCACTTAAATAAAAAGTCTAACATGTTAAAATAATAAAATAACATGTACTGCATTTCTACTAACAGGGCGATCGCCCTATTGTGAGCCAAAGCGATCGCTTTACCCTACTGTCTACAAGGCGATCACTTTGTTATTAACCAAGGTGATCGCTTTGTCCTCAAATCTCGAAAGCCAACTTTCTGTCCACAAGGCGATCGCTCGGCTACAAGCCAAAGCGATCGCTTTGCACTCAATTCACAAACACCACTTTCTGTCTACAGGGCGATCGCTTTGCCACAAGCCAAAGCGATCGCTTTATACCCAGTTCACAAATACCAACTTTCTGTCTGCAGGGCGATCGCTCTGGCCCATGCCAAGGCGATCGCTCTGGCCCATGCCAAGGCAATCGCTCTGTCTCCAGTATGTTACAAACTAAGTACAAAGTCATTTTACATAATCAAAACCAACCCAATTGGTACTTAGGCATATATCACAAGTATATAAGTCTAAAATTCTCAACAAGCTACACAACCATAGTTCATATTTCTAACATGGCATTTCTACTTATGCTAATAAAACATATACTTATGCAAATAACACATTAGGAGAGCTAGGGTATTACATCCTCTCCTCCTTAAAGGAATTTAGTCCCTAAAATCACTTACCAATCTCGTCAAACAAATGTGGATACTTCTCACACATCTCACTCTCAGTTTCCCAAGTTGCTTCTTCCATTTTATGATTCCTCCACAAAACTTTTACAAGTGGTATTCGTTTAGTTCTTAACACTTGCTCTTTGGTGTCAAGTACCTTCACCGATTTCTGAACATACGACAAATCTGGTTCAAAAGAAATCTCTTCATATTCAAGCACATGTGATTCATCTTTCATATATTTGCGAAGCATGGACACATGAAGCATATTGTGAATCTCAGATAAAGAATGAGGTAAAGCAATTATATACGCTAAAGCCCCAACCTTCTCAAGTATCTCAAAAGGTCCAATAAACCTTGGTGATAACTTCTTGGAATACACCTTAGATCCCTGCAACTGATCGAATAAATCATCAATATGAGGTAAAGGATACTTGTTCTTGATTGTTACTTGATTCAATTGCCTGTAATCGATACACAACCTCAAAGTACCATCTTTCTTCCGTACAAATAACACTAGTGCACCCTATGGCGATACACTTGGCTTAATGAATTCCCTGTCAAGAAGTTCTTGTAACTGCTCTTTCAATTCAATTCTTTCAACTCTGCCGATGCCATTCTATACAGAGCCTTAGAAATTAGAGTAGTTCCTGGCAATAACTCAATGCAAAACTCTACTTCTTTATCGGGAGGCATAACATAATCAGTTGAGAATACATCAGGAAATTCACAAACCACAGGAACTTCCTCTAACTTTGGTGTAGCATTACCCCTATCAACCACACATGCCAAATAACCCACACAACCACGCGACAACAATTTCCCAGCTTTTAAAGAAGAAATAACTTGTATAATACTCTTAACAGCATCACCCACAAATATAAATTTAGGAATACTGCGCATAGCAAATGTAACTTTCTTACTATGGTAATCTACTACAGCATGATAAGCACATAACCAATCCATGCCAAGTATCACATCAAAATCACGTATGGGTAACACAATCAAATTTGCATATAAAGTGTGATCACCTACTAGTATATCACAAGCTCGGTACACCTCCGTGCTAACATATGCTCCCCCAATGGGTAGACACTTCAAGCACAAAAGACAAAGACTGGGGTAATACACACAAGTTATTTACAAAGTGAGATGCAACATATAAATGATATGATCCAGGATCAATAAGAACTCGTGCCTTACTACCGAAAATAAAAAGACTACCTCCTATCACAGATGTAGACTCCGGCACTCCGCACTGATCAAGCGCAAACACACGACCCTGAACCTTCGGTCTACCATCACTATCCCTCTTCGTCCTACTCGTTTGTTGATTGACATTACCAGACTGACTACCCCTTAACTTAGGACAATCTTTCCTCAAATGACGTGCCTCTCCACAGTAGTGACATTGTCCCTTTACCTTACTTTAGTACCTATCCTCCGAATGTCTCAGCCTTGAACAATAACTACATATCAACGAACTGCCCTGTTGACCTAGAGCAAACATGCTATTATTACTTCACCTACCGGTCTGTTGCCTTGATTTCACGCCGGACTGTGGTCTTCCCTGACTTTCCCTGCACTTATTATTGTTGCTATAGTTACCCCTGTTACCAGAATTCTGTCCTCGCCTATGATACTACGAAGACTGTTAAAAGTTGCCCAAGCTTCTCCCTCGATGCTCTTCAATATCACCTTCGATCCCATAGGCATGATCCACAGCGCTTCGGTAGTCAGTAAGCTGTAGGGAAAGTAACTATTTTCGATACTCAGTCTTCAATCCTTTAATAAATTTTCGTGCCTTTTTTGCTTCATTAGGAACCAAGTGACTACAGTAACGAGCCAATTCTGTGAACTTGGCTGAATACTGAGCCACTGTCATATTGCCTTGCTCCAAGTCATAAAACTCCCATTCCCTTTTCTCACAAACCACCTTTGGAACGAACTGTGCTTTGAACTCCCTCAAAAAGTTAGGCCAGCTATATGGTTCTGGTTTAATATATAATTTGGTCCCTGAACTTTACACCTTTTCCTGGTTCGGTTATATAACTTTGACATTTCCTATTGTGGTCCCTGAACCGCACTTTAAGCCTTACAGTTAGTCCCTCAAGTGACGGCCGTTACTTTACCAGTTAATTAATGTCTAAAATACCCAAAATGCCCTTACTCCATGCTGAGTGTGATTCCACGGTGGACAAAACATATATACTTACTTGGAATTAATATTTTTTTTTCTAACTAAGTTAGGCCCTCTCTCCTTCTCTCTCTTCCTTTCTCAATTAAACCATTTCCTCTCTTTCTTTCTTTCTCTTTTCTTCTGGGTTCTATACAACAAAACCATTTCCCCTCTCAGCTCCCTCTTCAATTTCTCTCTCTTCTGGTTTCTTTCTCTCTCTTTAATACACACACACTTCCTTTGATTCCAAAATTTCCCTAAAAGACAACAAATCCAAACACCCTCCGCGTGTAAATCCCAAAACTAGGTACTCACCCCAACACAATGATGGAGACAACCACCACCACCACCGTCTACAGCAGCACAACCACTACCACCCACCACGAAACATTTCTTCAATACGATTGATCATCGAAGTCAATCCTTCTATGTCATCACTGTTTAATGGAGGGAATGAGAAAGGATTCACCGGCACTGTGAAGAAATTGGGACTCCAAGTCCAAGCCCTAGGCTCGAATTTCTAGCTTGCAGAGGAGAGAGAGATGAATAAGATTGGAGAAAAATTACCCCAAATTCACAAACCCTAGCCTGATTTTTATTGTCGCGGAGGAGAGGGATGGCCGGATTGTTCGCGAAATTGAACGGATCCGGAGATGAAAATGGGCGGCTTGAGGTTGGAGGCAAGGTTGTTGCTACTGCATTATCTGTGCGGCGTGTGGGAGGTGATTGTTAGGGATAGAGGTAGTGATAGCTTGGTGAAAAAAAGGGGGAGTCGCTGGATTTGTTGAAGAAGACGGCAATGAAGTTTGTTGTTGTTTTTGCGATGAGAGAGAACAGAAGTGATGGTGGCGAATTGGGTGTGGTCTTGCTAGAGAGAACTTGCAGGGAATGGCAGCAGCTTGGTGGAGTAGGACAGGATCGCTAGCGTAAGGGAGAGATGGCCGGAGGGAGAGGCGCCTGCTGCGGGCTCGCTGGGGATTGAGAAAGAGAGGGAGTGTGCGGCGATGGAGAGAGGGAGATACTTGAGTAATGGATTTAGTTTTCATTTTTTTAAGAGAAGAAGGAGAGGGAGAGAGAGAGAGTGAGAGAAAAACCAGAAGAGAGAGAAAGATAGAGAGAGGGAAAAAACTAGAAGAGAGAGAAAGATAGAGAGAACGGAACTGGGAAGTGGTTTAGCTGAGAATTTGCTTTACTTTGAAAAAAAAATATTAATTCCAGGTAAATCACATTTTGTCCACCGTGGAATCAAAGTCAGCAGCTAGTAAGGGTATTTTGGTCATTACAGACATTTATTAACTTCAAAAGTGACGGCCGTCACTTGAGGGACGAACTGTAAGGCTTAAAGTGCGGTTCAGGGACCAAAATAGGAAATGACAAAGTTCTATAACCGAACCAGGAAAAGGTGTAAAGTTCAGGGACCAAATTATATATTAAACCTATGGTTCTCCCCTTAAATCCCAGCTTCCTTGCAGTACCTGCCACTAATGCTCCGCTGCTCCCTCTAGTTTAAATACTGCTAAGGTTACTTTCTCATCATCATTGTAACCCAGAGCTGCAAAAATCTTTATTATGTGCTCGATCCATAACTCAGCCTTGGTAGCATCCGATTCCCCATGGAATACACGAGGTTTCATCTTCAAGAACCTCTCAAGAGTGGTGGTATTATTTCTATTTCTCACTTCCAGTTGTGGTACTATGACTTCCGACTGTGGTACTCTCAGCTCCGATTGTGGTATTGCCCCTCCGTTAACTCGCTGTATAAATTCCATCATTCTCCCATACATATTCATCATGACCTCATTCTGATTTGGTTCAGGAGGAACATTTTGCTGCCTGTTAACATTCTCCTCATTTCCACCGGCACTCATACCAACTGTGACACCCCGACCCGGATCTCTATACGAAATCCCAAGGTCGAGTCGCCAAACAACACAAAACCTACAAGAAAAGTACATAGTGTAACCACTCGTACTTATAACAAAACACAACAAATAAACCTGATATATATAATAAACAAGTCTTCGGTGACACTACAGCCGAAACCCACCAAACAAAAACCACAAGTCTAGGACTTGGGAAAACAACTAACAACAACAACCTCCACAGCCACAACATGTCGGAGAAACAACATAAACCACGAGCCACGACATGCTTGGAAAAGAAACTAAATTAACTACGAAGTTAAATACACAAGCACGACATACATATGTTGGCTACCAAAAGAATATAAAGTTTACAACATGATAAAATACTACCCAAGTAAAGTCTACATAACTTTACACAACCCATAGTCCTCACCAAAATAAATACAACTAAACAACAACAAGCTCCAAGAGCTACAAAACCAAAAGACAACCTTCTGCTAAACGCGATCTTTCTGACCTCACCATGAACTTCTTGGCTGGCTCAGATCTAAGGAAAAATAAATGACAACAAACGGGGTGAGTTGAAACTCAATAAGTTACTAAATGTAATTACATGACATAGCATAATGCTCAAGTGATAAACATAACATGGTAATACCATTTATACACCACAACTGATCATGTACTATCAACATGGATATAAAATTCACATAAGTCACATAGCACATTGATGTACACATAAGTGCTTGCAAAGAAACCACATTATAAAGGACTTCATTTCTCTTTCTTCCAACCTTGTGTTATTCCTGCAATACATAAAACAACCAACGTGTATCGATACTCGTGTGTGATGTATCGACTATTCTGACAAAATCCATCGGGTCCCCCAATAAAATCCATTGGGTTCTAACAGTTAACCAAAGTCATGCGTATTGCTACAACAGTGGGGCTATTTCTCAACTGTGACCAACAGAAGAGAGGTGTGTGAACTTCGGTACGGCGACTTATAGTGATCATAAACATTGATTTGTAAAGACTATAGGTCATCCCACCTTGATTAAACAACAATACCAACTGGACTCAATGCAATGCACAAGTTGGTATAATACTCATCTTATGCAAATAATCATCAAGTTCAAAAGTAGTGAACTTGATAAATGTCAAGTAGATTATATTATTCTACCAAGAATTCTCATCAAACATCTTGTTTAAGAACTTAAAACAACACTTTAAAGCTAAATTACAAGTCTCTTACCAGTATCAAATACTCGGAGGACAAAATTCTCTACCAAACGAACTCTAATTCTCGTAGGACTTTAACATGTTGTTCGGTAATTGTTACTCTTATTAAAAATTAACTTCTTAGAGTCATTACTACACTTCTCAATTTTTTTGTATAATTGCTATATTCAAAATTTCTCATTTAGAGTCTCTAACTTGTTCTTTAGTTCAATTCCATGGTTGAGCACTTAATTTCAACATGCAACATCATCCAAACCCAACACTTAGAACATGAACATGTTTTACATCTCAACATATCATTTAGACATGAAAATACTAAGTATACAAGTCATGCATGTACAATTGATGACAAATATGTTGTAATTCTTAAGCATACATAGGGGGTTTAGTAACTTACTTGGAATTGGACAATCAAACCAAAAAAATCGCAATCAAAGCCTTGTAAAGTGGACTCCTAGTCCTTAGAAACACAATGGTGATCTTCGATTGAAAATCAAGTGGTTGGATTGAGAGAATAAGAATTACACACATTAATCTCACCTTTCTCTACACACACATTTCTTAAGCTTCCATGGATGAAAATGATGGGAGACTAGGGGTCTCTCAAGGTGTATATGGGGAGATAAATGACTGTACAAGAAGTCATGAAGTCAAAAAAATCATGAGCTTAGGGGACGTATAATCAACTCAGTCAAGGGTCCAGTCAATAAGTCAACAAAATAAAAAAATAAAAAGAAAAGTTGTTGTCCGTACGCGTGCTAGGGCGCACAAGATGCGACCCGGCCAGAAGTTTTTGTCTGATTTTTCTAAAAGTCCTTGCAGTTGCACGCTAAGGCGCGCTTGGGGTGCGCTGGGGCACGACCTGGGAGTTTAAAATTGTTCTAAAATGTTTCCAAAATATTCCCAATCAATCCAAACATGATTTTAACCTCCATCAATGTTTAAAACACACCAAAACTCATCCAAGTTCACATATAACAAGGCTAGAATTTTACGCAATACAAGTATGAATGATTAAATCACAAGTCAAGCATACTAAGCACATGAAATCATTGTGTAAATCACTCCACATGCTATTCAAATGAACCTAATACACATGCCTATCATGGTAACAATGAAATCAAATAAACATAATGAATATTCAAAGAACTTAGGGTATTACAGAGAGAGAGAAGGAAATGTTAGTAGATTTAGGGGTAGGAATGAGAGTCTACTGAGGTGGTAGAGATGAGGTATGGATTCACAATCTAAAGAATCAAAGATCATTTTTGAGAAGAACAGAAGACATATCTAAACGAGATGTATTTACCAATTGTTGATAATGAATTCGAAGAGTCACACAGACACAAGACACTCATTACCAAAGAGGTATTTAGATTTTAAAGACTTGTGATATTTCTTTGACAACAATGTAATGATTATGAAGAATCATCATTCTAGACAAAGTTTTCTCAAATGAAAGAGTTTAAGGGCTCTTTGTCTTTAGAGGGAGAAAAGAGAGACAAAAGGATACAGTGAGTACTTACCTTAGAAGTGCAGGCTCTTGTCTGTGTTGAAACAGGTCATTTGGACATTCAGCAGTGATGAAGATCTGCTGAAATTTTCTTTCATACCTAAACTGGTTCTTCAAATTTTTGACGAGAGAATGAGGCATAATGATGACAACAGGGGTCATATTTGCCAATCATTCCTGAGGAAGGACTAGGTCTTGACAACATAAGTTTTCCTGAGAATCCATAAGTATCTAACTATCTTTGGTGAGTTAAGTCATAATCCTTTAAGATCAACAATTCTCCTTTCATCAATCTTCCATGAGATAAAGTGTGACAGAGTGATCTAAATTCAATCTGACACTAATTAGTCTGATACCAAATGTTAACTTCTTACGAGATATCTACAAAGGTAAATAACTAGGAGAATTAAAATATCATTGATATCGGCTAATTTTGCCTTTCATTTAAATTATTCTCAATAGACATTCATGACTTGAAAGTTATCTAAACTGAAACAAGAATTGTTATTGCTTTTGGACAAGAGAGAAGAAAACCTTGATATTGAATGGAAGTGCATGGATTTTAGATTTGAAGCACATAAGTATTTTTATATACTTTTTAACAATAATTCCTTTATATATTTTGCAAGGTTTATTTTAGACTTTAATCTGAGCAATAAGCAACTTTGTTTATAGCTGATGTACTTGAAGTCTTATAGTAGAGATAGAAGTTCAGAGACTAAGAAATGAATTTGCAGCCTCGTTTTAAATGATTTAGAAAATCATCATAGGAGTACTTGAAAGTAATATATAGACATAATATGCCATCTTTTAAGTGCTACAGTCTGTCTTAAGAACGGGTACGAGAATTCATCCTAGGGTGGTTCAGCAGACATTGAATTTATTGACCAAGGTGAGTTGGTTAAATTAAAAAAAGGCAATTTGTCCAAAAAGTTAAAAGAAAATATGATTCCCTCAAGGATAGACAATAAGTCACTGTATAGCAGATATTTTAATGATAAGTTTGCTCATTGGGTTATCTGCAGAGTTGTGTCAAAAATTATATGACCTGAAATACCCTGGTTATTCCTATGTTTGACTTGTGTATCAAGTCGTATCGTTATCACGTTGAGAATATTAGTTAGACTTGATTAAATAACTTGTTGATTGATTCACGCATTAATTTTATGAGATTAAAATGCTTCGGTTGTGATTAAATTCTTGTTCATCATTCGTAATTGGAATGCATTTCATTCTAAGCCTTGTTACATGTATTTTGAATGAATTTCAAATGTGTTTTAAACATGGTTGGAGGTTGGATTTATGTTAGAATCACTTAGGAATCATTTAGTAGCATTTTGGAGTCAAATTAGAACATTTTACCAAGAATCAGAGAATCTAGTGGCAAAGCAATCACTCCAGCAGGTGCCTAAGCGATCGCATTGTAGCAAGAAATCAAGATAGAAAATTTGGCCACAAAGCGATGGCTTTGTCAAGGACCAGAGCGATCACCCTGTGGGCAGAATGTGGGCTCTGTTTGTTCGAAAAGCTTTGTTTCACTCTCTACTTAAAACTCTTTCAGCCTTATGACACCCACGACCTTTGACCTTGGTCAACCCCTCCTTACACCTCTAAAACACCTTAGGGAGTAAACTTTATGCTCTCATTCCTTCCTAAATCAACCTAGAATGCTAGAGAGAGGCTGTGTGTGCTGGACGGTAAGATTAGTGTGTGTTCTTCAGCAAAACCAAGTGTCAACCATTTGATTTGTCATCCAAGACCATACATGTGTAGAGGGTGACTAGGAGACTATTTTTCAAGCCTTTGATTGTGATTTTAATGGTTTGATTTCTCATTTAAAGTAAGTTACTAACTCCCTTGTTGTATGCTTTAGGATTTCTTACATGTTAGTACATAAATACACATGTTAGACTTGTTAAAGATGATAATTTCACATCTAATTACTATGTTGATATGTAAGAACCATATGTCTGATATTTTCTTGGTATGAAATGGGTTGCATATATGATTGTTGAAGTATCAACCTTAGAATTGAATTAAAGAGACAAGATGAGACTTAAAATGGGGAGATTTCACCCAAAATTTGAGAAGTATGTTAATGACTCTAGAAATTTGATATATGAAGAGAATAATATCTACCGAATAACATGTTAAATTCCTACGTGAATTAAAGTTCATTTGCTATGGATTATAGCCCTCCGATTATTTGGTACTGGTATAATAAAGACTCTGATTATATTCATAAGATGATGTCTAAATAATTTAGCAAGCTGTATATTCGAACTTGTGTAGTCTGGGATGTTCGTTTAATATAATTAGTAACTCCCGAGAGTTGATTACACGTATATATATTAAAATACGATCTATTAGAGACTAGTATGACAGTCTCGATGTGATGAACAATTATGCGCTAATTTTGGGATTTAATTACAAAACTATATAATTTAGGATAAGTGTATTTGAGGGCACATGCGTATATAAGAATGGTGTTGATATGATTCTATCGTCATTGAGAGTGTAGTATTCCGAACTTGATGTTCATAAACTAAATAAGTACTCTTGATGTGGTTTTGCTTGAGAACTAATTCAGTAGTCTCAACATGGGATTGTGTATAGACTAAATTAGTAGTCTTAAAGTGTGTTTGTTTGGGAATCAAATGTGTACCTCAACGTGTTGTTGATTATAGACTAAATATATGGTGTAGTTGTTCTTGAGAATTACTTGCAAACATGTAGTTGTATGACTATGTGATTCAAGACTAAATATGTGATTTTGTGATGTTGATTGGTTACTTCACAAAATGTGTTTAGTAATGTGTTAAGGTAGGATCATTGACCTCCTTGGGTGGGATAAGGTTCACTACTTTTGAACCTTGTCGTTGTTGATATGTTACGAGTAAATATCTACTTGTGCATTGTTTAGACGATCAGCTGACATACTTGATTTGAGTCGGCAATGCGACGACACATAGCCTTCGTGGTAAGCGATTGCTATGGGTTACCTCATTGGTTCCTTTTCTTCTCACTACTGGCCCTAGTGGGATGTGGTCCCATTATTATAAGCAATACGTGTAACTATGACAACCAATTGTATTTTCCTCACTAAGTAGACGGTGAGAAGTAACGATAGTATTTTCCTCACTATGTAATCAAGTGAGAAGTAACGATGGTATCTTCCCTCGCTAAGTAGAATAGCGAGATGTAATGACAGTATGTTCAGTGTGTTCAGTATGTTCCGAGCACAAGATCCAGTTCGGTGACAACTTGAGGTGTGTAAGACAACAGCAGCACAGTCAGACAGATAACAACTATATTCTTTTTAAATGTTGTTATTTACGTGCATTTATGTGATCATCACCGTGCTACGTGGTATATGTGATTTATGTACCTATGATTATGTGGTACATGTTTACAGTTTGGTATACTTATAAATGATGCCACGTTACAGTTTATGATTGAGCATGATGCCATGTCATGTAGTTGCATTTAGTAACTTACTTAGTCATTGTGACTCACCCCGTTTGTTGTTCATATGTTTTTCCTTAGATTCGAGCCAGCCAGAAAGTCACCGGTAAGGTCAGCAAGATTGCAGTTAGTTAGCAGGTTGTCTTATTGGTTTAGTAGCTCGTGGAGCTTGTTTATATTTGTAGTTTTTTTTTTTGGTAAGGACGAATGGTATGTAAAGTTATATAAACTTTACTTTGGGTAGTGTTCCTGCATTGTAACTCTTTATTCTTTTGAATGCCGACATGTGGATGTCGTGCTCGTGTTCATAGTTTCTATTATAGTTTAGTTTTTTTCCCAAACATGTTTTAGCATGTGGTTTATATTTGTTCTCCGGCATGTTATGGCCGTAGAGGTTGTTGTTTCTTTATTTTTCGAGTTTTAGACTCGTGGTTGTGTTAGTTGGATTCCGGCTGTAGTGTCGCCGATGAATTGTTTTAATTTTATCAGGTTTAACCATTATTGTTATCTAGTAAGTACGGGTGGTTACGCCACGTACTTTTTGTTTTTGTTAGTGTTTGTTCGTTTGGCGCACCGACCTTGGGGTTTCGTGTTAGAATCCAAGTCGGGGCGTCACAGTTGGTATCAGAGCAGTAGTTTGCTATCGCCAGGATAAGTTCCATAGCCTAGGTGGGTATGGTGTTATTATTGAGATCTTAACGTCGAGTGTTGTGTGTAGGTTTAAGATGGTGGAAACTAGGCTCTGAGCGAGTACTAGTAGGGCTGGTATGAGTACTGAAGAAGGTGACCAAAGAGAAGATATTGTTAACCGTCAGCCTAATGTTCCTCTTGGATCGAATCCGAATGATCAGAATGAAGTTCTTAGAACTGACTCGTTATTGTACTTACTTAGTCCCTGATGAGGCTAGAAAGACTCGAAAGTTTGTAAAAGGGTTGAAGACTGAATATCAAAAATAGTTACTCTCATTGCAGCTTATGGATTATCGAGGAGCTGTAGATCGTGCATATGCAATAGAGGGATATATAGAGGAACACCGTTGTAAAGGAACCACCGGAACAGAAGGAAGTAATAATTGTAAAGAGAGACAGGAAAAACCCCAAATATATGGATAAGTAAAACAACAGTCTAGTGTACGGAGTAATACCACTACTTCTAATCAGAGGCGACGAGGTGACACGATGACGTGTAGCTTTTGTTTGAGAACTGGTAACACTAAAAAAGGGTGCTGGAGTAAGGCAGGGAAGTTCTTTGGTTGTCACCTTAGGAAAGATTGTCCTAAGATGAGGAATAATCAGTCTAGGAGTTCTAGTCGGCAGTCTAGTGGCTCTAAGAGAGATAGTGATGGTAAGCCTAGGGCTTAGAGCCGTGTGTTTTCGCTTAACCAATGCGGAGTTCCTGAGTCTACACCCGTGATAGGAGGTATTCTTTTTGTATTATTATGAGTACGCATATTAAGGTAGCTCCTGTTCATGCATTCATATGTTGCATTGTGTGGTCGGGAACTGGTGTAATATGTTTCCATGTTTTATCTTGTGATCGAGGGAGATACCCCGGTAAGAGATTTAATTGTTGCTATTGATATGATAAGCTTGTGATAGGCCAATAGGTAATCACATGCTGCATGGTGATCATGTTGTGTTGCTCATATATGGTTTTAATGTGTAAGAAGTTGAATATACTAGTCGGTAGTCATACGCCGTATGTTAACTTCATGGTTTAGTCTATGAATGATGTTTGTGAGATACACGATATAGATTGTTGATGTGTGTTTACTATGCGTTAGTTGCGTACCATCATTAGGTGGCTACTTTTCTCATGTAGAGTATAACTAGGTTATGTTAATATAACTGTTATTTGCATGCCTATCTTTTCGGTTTAGAAAACTAGTGTACTGTTATCACATAATCTTGTTAAGTATTTGGGTTCATGTTATGAGTATGAATGAAACTACACCAAAGTTAAGGGATTCCTTTACTTTATGTGAATGTTCAGAGATGTTGGTTACTGATTGCTCTATGTCACCTGAGCGGGGATTTGAGCGTGTATTGAGTTGACACTAGGGAATCAAAGAACCTAGGGGATTACCATTAATTGGAATAATAATTGACGGATTTCTTAAATCATGTGTGTAAATAATACTTGGAATGTGTTGTGAAGGATTCACTATAATTTCCATAACCACTTTCAGCCTTAATAACAACTGAATCGTAAAGGGGGAATTAAGCTCTCACGGATCCAAATATTTCTTAAATTAATTAATTAATGGCTAATTAATTAAAAGCATTAAGCTCACAAATTAATAACCTAGCATGCTTGTATACTAAATAGAGAGAGAGAGAGAGAGAGAGAGAGAGAGAGAGAGAGAGAGAGAGAGAGATATTAAATTAAATCACTACACCAACATAGAAAAATAATTGCTTTCCAATAATCATTAAAGCACAAAGCCAATTCTACAAATTACAAAATCAACCCTAGAAAATATCAAAATATAGATTGGAAGAATTTAACAGAAAAACCCACGAGCAATGCCGAGATCCGGGGTTGAAATCACTTGAAGATGCTTCATTGACCCTTGATTTGAAGTTCCAAACCTTCAATGGTGATCAATCAATGGAGGAAGGAGAGAAAATAAGGGAGAGGAGCTGCTGCTGCCCCCAAAGGGGCTCACAGCCTGTATGGACTTGTTCTTGATTTTCGGGGCCAAACTTGGAGATAAAGGAAAGTTCATATAGTATCAAGGAAGCTAATGGTAAAATAGAGATTAAATAGAAGCTTTAGGGGACAAATAGGAAAGGAGAAGATTGCTGAAGGTCTGCTGAACCGAGTGGAGTTCGCTGGTTTGCTGGTGGGCTGGGGATGGCTGAACCACGGGTTGACTGTGGGCAAATAGGTCGAGGTGTGAGGGGACATGGGCTGGAAAAGGTGGACATGGGCCGGATCAGCAGGATCTGGAAGGCAGTACGCGGGTCAGGAGCATGGTTGGAGCAGCGAACACGTGGAAGCAAGGGAGGGCGCCAGTGCATTAATGAAGATTTTACTTATTTGCTCCGGTGCCCCTGAGGTCTTCAGACTATCTCCCAAAGTGCTTCCCCCTCCAGGCTTCTCAGTTAAGTCCTCCGTTAGCTCTGTTAGCCCACCGTTAGCACATTTTGCCTTGGCTAACCTGACGGACTTTGACGGAATAAATTGTAGCTCAACTTTAAAGCCCGAAATTGCCTCAAACTTTGTGCCAAACTCCATGAAAACTCGTAAATACCTTAGAAACCTACAATGAAGCACAAATACACAAATAATAATATTTCCAAGCATATCTAACACAAAAGTAGCACAAAATAAAAGGAAATAAAGGAAAAAAATCGTGGAAATCTTGAGCTCATCACACTCCCAAATTTAAACTTTAATCGCCCCGAGCAAAGAAATAAAATAATTAAAATGAGCTCAAGGACTTAACAGTAGAACCTGGCGCTTGCTCAAGATCACATGCACATTACCATCAAAGAAATCAAACTTAAGATTATAGACATGCATAGCTAAGGTCTGATGTGATTTTAATGCTAGCTCACTTTTTTCCTCAAACATTTTACCCACGTTACAAAGCATATGCCCATCAAAAATAGCTTAGTTCTAGCTAGGATTGAATGGTCAATGAGATATCACGAATGAGCAATCAAACCGTAAGAGTTTTAAGTTTCACAAGGCTAGGACTCGCATGGCATGATAATATCAATAGGACTTTATAAAGCTTGTAATGTTGGCCAAGGTTTGGGCTACAAATGAAGGATAGGATAACAAGTCAAGATAGCGAAGAATTTGAAGCCTTCACACAATGATTTGCTTCATGAAAGCACCACTCGTCAAATAACCACAACCCACTTCAACAACCCCTTAAACTTTAAACTTTGGGTTGAAGAAAGTGTATCAACTACCACAACAATTTAGCTCCACCCTTATGTCTCCTTGAGCAATTGAAGAACAATGGAATTTTCTTTTTTGTTGCCTCCCTTGACTTTTCTTTTCTTTTGATTTTTTTTTCATTTATTTTGCTTGCCAAGGGGGCTTTTTTACCGTCATTCAACACTTTTCAAACACCAATATCATCAACAATAAAGCACAATACATCCATGAATCACACACTAGCCAACAAGAATGCATAAATGATAAATCTTTCTAAATCATATTCTCTTGAAAGGTGAGGACAAAGTGACTAGGCTCATAGGATATGATGATGTGGATTCAAGAAAATGAAGTCGAATGGGGTTCATTGTGTGCTCTAGGCACACGCCATTCTATAAATAAGCTCAAAAGGGACACTAGGGATTAATGTAATGGGTAGGATAATATGGCAATAACAATCCAAAGATGACCTATATCATGCTCTTGCCATACACACAAGTCCAAACTAAGCTACTTTAATTATCAATTTTCAAGATCATCTAACAGCATCAAGACTCAAGAATATGATACTCATCCGACATGCACTATCAAAGCTAGAGCTTAGCATAATAATTCAACTCAAAATCCAAACATGGGCATTATTGATCATGAATGAGGTGAAGCTAGCATAATAAGCACACACATATCCTCAAATATGCATCTAATAAACTCAAGAGTGAATCCAAGAAAATAATGCACATATAACTCTAACAAGCGCCCAAAATTCAATGCATTAAAAATAATGGAGAATTTCATGCTCAAGACTTTCAAAATTTTTATAGTCAACCAATCCAAACCCAAGCCCCAAACTTAAAGTAAACGGAGAAGGGAAGGAAAGAAAACTCCCTCAAAGTTGATTTCTAATGAAGTCCGGGCCCGAGAGTAAGCCTACTCCAAAGATTTCCTCAAGCAACCCCTACTTTGAATGCACTCAACCCATGTATCAAATCAAGCTCAAAAGAAAAGGTATGAAAGAAATTATGGAATTAAATGCAAAAATAAAAAGAAAATCTTTTAGTGTGGGGACGCTATGTACACCTCCCTACAAACCCACAAACTCGGGAAGGCTTCGGAAAGCGACTTAAGCATATAAATACAAAAGCAAGTAAACTAAATAAAAAAAATGTTCAAATTACAATTAGCTTTGCTTAGTATCGATATTAGCATATAAAAGAGAAAATTAAATCATTCCCCGGCAACGGCGTCAAAAACTTGATTGTACAAATAAATGCAATAAGGGCAAGAGTACCCTGCTGTATCAAGTAATAAAGTATACGTAAGTACGAGTTATTGATCCCACGGAAAATGTACGTAATTTTCACTTCGACTAAGTACTGAAATTGAGCTAACTAATTATATTTGAGTGAAAATAAATTGAGAATAAAAACTAAAAACTAAAATAAAAGAAAGCAATTAATATTTACATGGACGTAAAATGGTTTGGCAACAACAAATCAAGAGTTAAAAGATAGGATTTTAGGAATGCAATATTTCTAGTCTAGCTCGTGATTAATTGAATCCTCTCTCTACTTTTCTTTAACTCAAGTCTTGGTAGTCGGGCGCACGTTGATAGTATTCACTACGGGCTCTCGCATCTTATATCAAGTCTAGCTACCAATCCCCACTACGGGCTCTCGCATCTTATAGCAAGGAAAGAGTAGCCGCATTATCGATCAAGCACCCCATGACTATCTAAGAACGCTCGTTACCTCTCGATCTGGTGTCACAAAGACAATTATTGTGATTTCCAGAATTAATAGGACGGGCTCTCGCATCTTACCCTATAATTCTAGTGATCATCAAATGGGTAGCCAACCCATCGGAAGTATTAAGAGCACACAATAATAACCAAGATAATGAGTAATAATGGGTAGAAAAATAATTTCTCTATTTTTTTACAAGACATGCCGGTAACCGAGACATCGAAAAGGGGATAATTAAACCCGAATCTCCCCTACTTAGCAATGGCTACAAGTGGTTCAAACCCGTGACAAAACAAGTACTCTCATGGCTATCGGTATGTGTCACAAAACACCAACTATTACTTTGCTCGGTCCGAAATGTAAGGTAGCTCTCGCGAATCCAAACATTTCTCAAATCAATTAATTAATGACTAATTAATTAAAAGCATTAAGCCCACAAATTAATAACCTAACATGCTTGTATACTAAATAGAGAGAGAGATTAAATTAAATCACTACAACAACATAGAAAAATAATTACTTTCCAATAATCATTAAAGCACAAAGCCAATTCCACAAATTACAAAATCATTCAACTCTAGAAAATATCAAAATATAGATTGAAAGAATTTAACCGACAAAGCCGCGAGCAATGCCAAGATCCGGGGTCAAAATCACTTGAAGATGCTTCCTTGGCCCTTGATTTGAAGTTCCAAACTTTCAATGGTGATCAATCAATGGAGGAAGGAGAAAACATGGGGAGAGGAGCTGCTGCTACCCCTAAAGGGGCTCACAGCCCGTATGGACTTGTTCTAGATTTTTGGGGCCAAACTTGGAGATATAGTGTCACACCCCAATTCAGGCTCCTAAACAAAGCCCAAATTTGGGCATGAACCCATCATACTTAGTCAAAATAATCACCTATTTAACACAACACAGCTGTAAACCAAAACATGGTAACATGTCATTCAACTTCATAAACTAAAGAGTATACAACCGAGTTTATAAAACTCATCCAACTCATATACAAACTAAAGGGAATGCATCCAGCCTTTTTACAGAATAGAAAGAACTAATGTTTACTACATAAACAGTACAACAGGATCACCGTCCAGTCATATTTACAAATCAAAACTAACCCAAAAAAAAGTCAACCATCTGTTACTTGACGATAAGTCGCACAACCTCACGAATGTGACCCCTTTGTCTTGCTTCAATCTAAGGAAAACAATAGTGAAATGGTGAGTTACATATGACCCAGTAAGGTTCTACTATACTTATGTATGCTATACATGTATACAACAGTAATAGGATGCTAAATGTAGCAACACAGAATTATTATATCTGATAAACAACCAAGTCTCATTACCAACGCAAGAAGGCTCACGATCGCCAACTGTCCCATACCAATCGGAAGTGACGACCAACTTACCAAGCAATGAGCTAATCAACATCTTATATCACGTATGATGGCAAGTAATAATGTCACGATATCAAATATATTAGGATATAAGAGTCGAGGTACACCTCCGACTAATCGACTCCTCTTATAACACCACTTGATCTTGAAGCTCATATCATGTCATTTCGAATCATATAAATCGTATATTCTACGTAATAAGTCAACATGCCCCAAGTCCATATAACCTTAGCAACCATGAGATAATACCACTCTTATCCAATAATCTACGTGGTGTAAAACTCTATTTTGGCCAAAATAGGGAGGCATGCCAGATTAAGGTCGCCACAACCCAACTATCACTGCACTCTGCCCCATAATAGTTGGTAGTCAACCAAAACCCCCTGAAAGTTAGTATTCACATGTGCACTTTCATTTACCAATTCATGTTCACATATCATTTCGTATTCATTTACAAATTCAAGAATATCGTTTACCCTTCAAGGGTCTATTAGGTTTCCATATTCATGGTTCAATACAAGTAGCATGTTACTCATATCAAACAACTCGATTTCAAGTCACAAATTTACTTTCATAGCCAAATTACACACTTTAATTTAACTAGTTTCTCACCGGTTTCTCAAATTAAAAAATACAATCGATTAACAACATATTCAAGGTTCATATAGCCACCAATGCACTTTATTAACACTTTTTTTTTTTTAGGGAAACAGGGGCGGCACCCTGCTAGATTTTATTAAAATGAAAAGAAATAATACAAACTTGAGGGGGACAACCAGCCTTGCCCTTATAACTGGGAGGAGGGAGGAGCCTAACCACGAAAAGGAGATACAAAGTGGAAAGAAAAAAAAAAGAAAATAACCAAATAACCAAAACGAAATTAGGAGATCCGAACCCTTGGAAACCCTTTGATGTCCAAGATAATAGCACCTCGAATAGATTGAGGCAGAGAAGACATGGAAGAAAAGGTCGCATCATTATTAAAGTCCATGGCAAGGTTGGCCAATCTATCAGCCACCGTATTAGCTTCCCTGAAGCAATGACGAATGATGAAATTCTGAATGGCGAGGATAGCGCGAATATAGTAAGAAGAGTGCCAAGGCGAAGAGTGACCTTTGGTAAGGCAACCATAGAGAAAACCAGAATCTATTTCTAAAATAGAGTTGAGAAAACCATTAGAATGCAACCAATAAACTCCTTGGAAAAGAGCTCGAATTTCAGCCACTGAGTTGAAACACACTCCATAAGAGGAGGAAAAACCAATGATAAAGTGTCCATTGGAATCTCAAATAACCCCAACACCACCACTCATACCAGGATTACCTCGACTTCCACCATCGGTATTAAGACTTTATTAACACTTACCCACAATCATATCAGCCTATTAAACAACTTAACATGGCTGAATCACACAATTTCATCCATTCATACCACTAACTTGCTAACAAGTTCAAAAACAACACAATTACAAGGCTTAGCACCTCACAATTACATGTCTCATCTTCAATTACAACTCTTTAACAAGTTAATGCCATTCACCCATGAACCCCTTCATGCCTGAGGGTCTACCTCAATCTACACATATAAACTTTACGTAATATTTGGTCACCAATTACTTCACAAAACCTATTTTTTATACAACCACCCTCACATTATTCACTTACCAATCCTTTGGATTCCACCTTCATAAGCTTATTATTGGAGTTCAAAGAAAGCATAGCCCATAGTACTAATTTTCACATAATATCATCCCAATAGAGTTCATAATTGACGGCGATCAATTTATACTATCAATAGCCTGATTCAACCCAAGTATAGTATTTATCAATCAGTGTGTAGCTGTACCATTAAATTCACCAAATATTCCTCACAAATTCAAATAATACCAATCTTGCATATTTAGAAACTAGACATTTCAAACTACAATTGACCACTTTAAATCACTTTATTTGGACCTATAACCATAAAGTTCCATCCATTTAAAGATCAAATTACTAACTAGATTTCCTTCTAACAGTTCACTCAGCAGAGTGACGATTCACAACGCAATTGAGGTACTTACCGACCTCCAAATCTCATGAAAATTTATAGGATATTTTCTAACACATTAATGTACATCATATCCAAAATCGAGAATTCCAAGGAACAGATTTTCCACAGCACCTTTGCGACAGTAGCATAAAACAGGGTCTCCTCCTATTGTAACTTATGTGTCTACCTTACCAAACCAACCAATAACTCTCCAATCACTAAGCCAACATCAATACACAATAAGCATACTATAAACCACTGAGGTTACAACTTATAGACCCTCAAAACATGAACACAAAGATTACAAACTATCACCACAACATGCTTGTACTTTACACATATTATGAAATTCAATTTATCAACCTCATATCACCAATTTCAATCACAATCATGAACATACATAAGCAAGATATCCCCTTACCAAGTTGAAGAAATACTCCACCGATTAAACTTCAATATTTTTGTGTCATCTTCATCCTCAAGCCGAGCTCTACAACTTTAATGAGGCAACCTAGCGAAAGATGGAGTTTTCTCCTTCAAACCCTAGATTTCTCTCTCAAGAATGACCTCTCTCTCTCTCTCTACGTAGGAAGAAGATGAAGAACTGAATAAGGAGGTGAACTAATCCCTTTTCTCCAGCAATTTTAAGTCATTAATCAGCCTTAGCAAGCTTGAGGTGGCAAGTTGTGGAATGGCTAATTATGTGATTAAGCTAATTAAACGTTATTAAGTCTAGCTAAACATGTTTAGTATCCCTTAATCTTGATTAGAGTAGCTAATCATAATTAAATTTAGTTAATCATAATTAATCACGCTAATCTCAACTTAATCGGATGCTTAACGGGTGATTTAGGAACTCTAAGAGCTAGAATGTAAAATTTAAAATATTGGTGAGGTGCTTAGCGTTAATAACTCAATATTAAATCTAATTAAACCTTATTAGCCTTAGCGAATCATTACTACATCTCATTATGCGTAATTGCCACGAATTATAGCTCACTAATCAAGTTGGAATAAAAGCAAACTTAGTTATACAAGTTTAAGGGGGTCAAATTGTGATTTTCTAAAACTCTGAGGCCAATGCAAGAATGAATGTACCACATCCCAATAATAAAATCAAGCTATAAGTGCATCAATTAGAAAATAATATGTGGCTGATTCAAATATTAAATAAATACAACCTAGGCTGAGCGAATGAGAAATCTCGGGCGTTACATATAAGAAAGCTCAAAGAGTATCAAGGAAGCTAATGACAAAATAGAGATTAAATGGAAGCTTCAGGGGCCAACAGGAGAGGAGAAGACTGCGGAAGGTCTGCTGAACCGGGTGGAGTTCGCGGGTTTGCTGGTTGGCTGGGGATGGCTGAACAGCGAGTTGACTGGTGGGCAAATGGGTCGAGGTGTGAGGGGAGATGGGCTGGAAAAGGTGGACATGGGCTAGATCAGCAGGATCCGGAAGGCAGGATGCAAGTCAGGAGCTTGGCTGGAGCAGTGGACACTTGGCAGCAAGGAAGGGCGCCATCGCATTAATAAAGATTTTACTTATTTACTCCGGTGCCCCTAAGGTCGTTAGACTGTCTCCCGAAGTCCTTCCCCCTTCAAGCTTCTCAGTTAAGTCCTCTGTTAGCTCTGTTAGCCCACCGTTAGCACATTTTGCCTTGGCTGACTTGACCAAATTTGACAAAATAAATTGTAGCTCAGCTTTAAAGCCCGAAATTACCTCGAACTTTGTGCTAAACTTCATAAAAGCTCGTAAATACCTTAGAAACCTACAATGAAGCACAAATACAATAATAATAATATTTTCAAGCATATTTAACACAAAAGTAGCACAAAATAAAAGGAAATAAAGGGAAAAATTCGTGCAAAATCTTGAGCTCATCAATTTCTTGGACTAGAATTCTCAAACCTTTGAACTTATCAAGTTTGTTGAGCTACAGGCTTGTGGCATTCCGTAGTCTTGGTTCCTAATAAATTCCGATTAATGGGTCAAGGTTACACCCCAAGGTTCTAGGGATTAAATCAGCCTTAGGGTTGAGGGAAGCTTCCTATCTTTCTTCAAATTTGTTGTTTACCTATTCAATACGTGTTCGTGGTTTGTTTTCCTTTGTCAATGATCTTGGAATCACATCAATTCATTACAATAATAACTGTTCTAACTCTCGTCCCCCTCCTCCAAATTGGGTCTTTCCAATTAACCATCTTCCATTCTTCATCTAAGCCCTTCTCAGCTTCCACGAGGAGCTGAAAGAGCAAACTAAAGTCCTCCCTTTCTAAATACATCAGGACTAACTTTGACTTCTCATGAAAAGTCCATGTCCTCTATCCTACCATCTACAACCACACCAAAAGGGACATAGAGCTAAATTTTGGCAAATATTTTGAACCCTTAGGTTTAGAGTGGAACCAAATTTATTGTGTCTATGATAGATTCCTCCAGGATGAAATGGTTTTCATTTACTTGTTCATAATCAGCAAATATTTTAAACTTCCTACTATTTTAAGAAATGACCCCTACCTGGTTGGATGTGAGGCTAGGCCAGATGATGATGAAGTGCACCAGAACTGGGTGCCTATTGAGATAACAGCTGAATTGTTAGTGGTGAGGGATGCTACTCTAGATCAAACATAGAGGAAGATAAACTTGGCCAAAAAGGAGTATGGTATTCTCGCCAAGAGGAGAAGAGTTCAAAGGGAAGCTGAAGCTCAAGCATTAGCTGCTGTGTGATTTAGCCAGTAGACATTCAGCCAACTGTTGAGACTGTAGAGGCTACTGAAGTACAAGCTGGAATAGCTACTAAACCATTGCCAACTGAGTCTGAACATGTTAGTCAACCTACTAAAGTATAAGCTGAAGCTGAACCCGTTGAAACTGAGGCACAAGCTGAAGCTGTGTCAAGAGCTGATTCTATGGATGCTGCCGTCAAAGATGTCCTGATAGAACTAGGACTGGATGATGATGCTGATAAAGATGCTGAGGTTATAACTAAACCCCTTCCTTCTGTTGAAGAGGAGCCTCAATCTCTTGAGGTGGTTGTAGTTGATGTTAATGAGGATGAGGATGATGATGATAATAAAGATGATAACATTGCTGAAGATGATACTAGTAATGAAACTCTTTCCCAGACTTAGTCACAAATACCCATCACAGTCAACTTTACCCCTGCCCTTCTATCCTTGCCTCATATACAGCCTTCCCAAACATCAACCCCTCAGCCAGCTGATATATCTACCCTTCAGCCGACTGATACCACCTTCCAGCCAACTGATCCTATTCTGCCCCAAACATTAGCCTGTCCATCTTTAACCCCTACTGAACCTCAATCTTTAGTCGATCCACTGAATGTTTCAGTCACTACTAGTTCCACTTCTTTAAGTGTTAGGATTCAGTGTGACTTGGAGGAGCTTGATAAAGACTTATTCACTTTTGATAGACTCATGGTTGAAGATGGTGAAGCCATGGAAGTTGAAAATGCTTCTATTCCTCCTATTGTTTTGAAGCAAAGAAGAGAAGATGCACTTGTTAATGAGATCCTTCGCGACCCTGAGAAGAGGTAGAACAAGAAAATCAAGTTTATAGAAGAGGTTGAGGAAGAGGAGGGAGAAGAATAAGTTGAAAAGACTGCTAAAGCTACCCCTACTGATGAAGTTGCTGAAACTGAGCCTACAATGACTAACCACTTACTAATGATGCCGCCAATGCTACTGAACCAGCCTCTGCTGAAGCTTATGCCAACGCTACTGGTCCTTATTCATCAACACCATCTGTCACTTTTGTAGGTCTTAACAAACTTTGGGACAGCTCAAACTTGCTAACACATTCACCCTCCTAACCCATTCCATTAATGACTTAAACAACCGTTTGGGTTTGTTGGATGCTCTAAAGTATTAACAGATGCAGATGGACATCACACTTGGAGGCTTAGTTAGATCTCACAATAAACATCGTCACCAACTGAGGTTGACTATTCTAGATGTCCAAAGAGAAGTTTATAGTGAAGTTCATAGGGCTATTGCTGCAGGTTATCCACAGGCTGTGCATGCTGACGATTGGGAACAAGTGGCTGCTACTGAAAAAGAAGTTGCTACTCAAATCCAGAACATTGAGGAAGCACTATTTAAAGTTCTTCAAAAGGAGACGAAGCAGACGGAAATCAACAAGGCCCTTAAACAAGAAATTGTTGAGCTAAAGAAGTGACTTAACATTCCTCTAGCTGACACTGAGCCTTCTCATTCTTTGTCAGCTAAAGCTGATCCAGTGGACTTCAGTGACTGATTATATCCCCTCTGAACTTAAACTTCTTTACATTCAGTACTGTTATTTACTTTCAGCTATTTTCTTCAGCACTGATTATGTTTACTTCAGTTTTTGAAAGGCAAGTTTTTCCTTGTATATTTTTATTGTTGCCCAACTCTAATTCTTGCAGGATATTTTGAATATACAACTGAGGTATTATCTTTCTATCCACTACTGGAAAACAAGCAATTACTGTCGGAGAAATCCGACAATAATTCTGAAATTCTGACAGTAATTATGAATTTATTGTCGGAATTCATCCGACAGTATCCGACAGCAAACCTCTGTCAGTAATTTATGTCCGACAATAATCCGACAGTAATTACTGTCGGATCATCCGATAGAAATTACTGTCGGACAAAAATCCAACAGTAATTACTGTCGGTTATTACTGTTGGACAAAAAGCCGACAGTAATTACTGTCGGAATTTCCAACAGTAATGTACTAACGATGATTAACACTCCGTTACTTTTACTGTCGAACTACCGTTTAAATTGTGACGGAGATCCGACAGAAAATGTATACCGTTATTATTTTTAACTGGAAATTACTGTCGGAGTTCTTCGACAGTAATGGTAAATAATATTTTAATTACTGTCGGAGCTCCAACAGTAATTTGTAATAAAAATAAAAAAAAATTTTGAAATTTTGAAATTGGTTTTTTTTTCCCACCTGATATAACAATTATATATACACAATCACACACACACAACACTGCAACAATAAACTATAATTAACAACTAAAACATAAACTAAATTAAAATTAATATATATACAATTTAAAACATATTACAGTACTAAAATAATGTGTCTACTGTGGAGGGGGGTCAAATAAATTATGCCTAGTAGGCTGCTGCTGCTGTTGCCCCATAATCAGTCGTCGCAGCTGCTCGGCCTGCTGCTGCATTAGCTGTCGCATATGCTACACCTCCTCGGCCTGCTGCTGCATCTGCTGTCGCGTCTGCTGCACCTCCTCAGCCTGCTGTTGCATCTGCTCGGCCTGTTGCTGCACCAGCTACTCGAGAGTCTACTTCTTCTCGACCGGGGCACGCTCGGTAGCTGACTGGTTCTGAGGACCAGAAGACGCGGTCGTCGAGGAAGAAGTCGATCCGCCTGGTCTCAACACAGTGGCGTCGTGGTCACCAAAGCCGTAGAGGCGATCTCCCCTCTTCTTCCATGACTCCGCAGTGACCGAATGCCAAATGTTTCCGACAAATGGCGTCGTCACCTTAGGGGTCGTCTCGACAAGCCCCTCGGCGACCTGCGTGTCCATATTCGCCTTATAGTCATTCTGTGTCACAAAAATATAAAAACATTAATATTAACATTTTAATTAACTAATAAACAAAATAAGATTAAAATATTTTAAGTAATACTTACAAATGCTTTCTCTGCCGTCTCATCAACAAAGACAAATGGCGAATCAGCACCAGGAGGAGCAGGAGTGGTGTGGGTCGCAGCAAATAAATCAGTGTAGGGTATCTCAGTACCATAGTGTCGATTTTACAAATATAATAAATTAAAATTAGCGAACAATACATATTAAGGTATAACATGATCAACTTATAAGAAAATAATAAAAACGGCGTATATATACCCAAACCCTACTAAGACAGCCTATTTGAACTCAATCCCTTCTCATAACAACCTATTAAGACTCAAATCATTATAAAACAGTCTATTTACACTCAAACCCCTTCTAAAATAGCTTATTTATACTCAGAGCTGTTAGGAATATGCCTGTAAATCAGCTGATATCTATGTATACATAATCCAACACAGTGATTTGCTTGTTCCCATTAAAACGCATGTTTCACAAGTGGCTAAAAGGGCTGCGTACCGGTTAGTGTGGCAGCTTGTTGAAACAATGCATAGGTCATTAGACTAGGAAGTCTTTGTACATATCCGAGTCTTTGTCCTACCAAAGTGATGAAAACTTTAAAATGGATTAGCTCTCTTCATGCGCCAACAGACATGCTCATCGGTAATGTCTCACCAGTAGACATCTCTTCCAGCAATGTCTCATCAGCCTACTCTACTTCAGCAGTTATTACATCGGTAGATCTCAGTATCGGCCAAGATCCTTATATGAACAAACTGCAGAAAAGCTGATTATCCAAGAGGAACATCGGTCATTGATCAGAACGCTACATGTCAAAATAGATTTGTTACAAGATCTTTGTGACAAGCCAAAGATACGCATCGATGACTGCGCCTTCACTATTATCCAGCAGACATTTCCTCTTCCGTGTTTAAAGTCCAGACTTCAAGACTATATTCTATAAAAAGGACGAACACAGTGCGCTATATCCCAGGCTAAGCATGTCAAGTCAAAATCTGTCAGCCTAATTCACGGACCAAATTCAAGACCAAAAGCTTAACGGACGGTCTTTGCCCAACAGTTTGAACGACGCACTCCTGTGCATTTAATGGACTCAGATTTCTAATGGGCAGACTGATTTAATGCTTCAACAAATTCTTCATCTTCTCCAACCTATATAAGAAGACTCTCATTCTCACAATCAAGACATAGTGGCATGTATGCAAACATCTGTGAGAGGTCGTGGTTTTAAAATCTTCATTCTTTCAATCTGAATACCACAATCAAAAGAGTGAGAAACACAAGTGTAAGAACAAACACTTGTGAACAAGAGAAACAGAAATTCAAAAGGCTGAGAAGTCACGCTTGATCAAAAACCCAGTTTTTGATTTAAGTTCTTTCTCCCTTCGAAAGACTCAGTCTCTTCAGTGCTGCAATTCAAACCTTCAGCAAGAGACCAAGCCTTCCTGCAATTCGTTGAAGACTAATCAAGCTTGAAGATGTCCAATGAAGAGCCAGAGCCTAAAAATCCAAATTGCATTCATATCGGCAGATTTATACTACATTATAAGTTGTGTCGATTGTGCAATAAATTGTCATCACTTTTGGCCGAGTGCTTAGCACTCAGTTGTTCAAGTACTTGCTATTTGAACAACGCCTAATATTCTCTCCTCACAACAAATTTATCGAGTTGAAATTACAGGAAGATACCTCAATCAGTTTTGAGTACATCTTCTAATGTATTTTCGATAAATTTGATTTCGCTTTCTTAATCTCTCCTTTTTCTTTCTTAAGTAGATTGCTAGGTTAGAGAGTCTAGGTTGATGTACTAAGCATGTTTGCCTTTGAACAAATCTCTACTGAATTTTAATATAAGTTATGTTTTAATACATTCGGCCTTTATTTCTCTTTCCTGTATAACTTTCTTTATCTTGTGCAATCTGGTTGTAGAAAGTAATTGATGCATCTAATATAAGATTTTAGTTAACTGTTATGCTAAAATTGTACACAAACAATTACAGTTACTTCAATCTTGTCAGTTATACTTAAGCTGCTTATTCTTCTGCTGCTCAAACTCTTATTTATCAGCCAAGTATAACAACTTCTTCCTTCTGCATGTTCTTCAAATCTGCCAATCCAAGTTGTCCGATATAACAAACATCGGCTAAGTTGTTAGAACTAGGAAGATGACCTAAGTTAATTATTTCATCCATGCCTTCAACTTAGAAGTTAAAATAGGATGAAATTTTTAATACACTTAGCATAGGCTATTCACCCCCCCTCTAGCCTAAACACTGAGCATACCACCGTGGACCTAACAATTGGTATCAAAGCCGGTTCTTTGAAAATTCCATTCCAGGCTTAACAACCTGAGAGTTTAGATCCAGCTGCTTAGATTAGATGCATAGTAAAAAAGAGTCTTTTTCAAAAAATTTCATTTCCAAAAATCTTCTTGACTGAGAGACCTGGAAGCCATTTGAAAACGCCTTTTTCAAATCAAAAATTTTGTTTTCAAAAACATGTGAGAAAGAATATCGTGATGATTATGTGATTACTATAAGAAAATCTATCATATATCAAAAATATATTGATATTATGAAGAGAAGTACCATAGTCAAATAGAGATTGACTTGCTAAGGATTATATATATTTAGTTCAAAAATTGCTCTTTGTCAAAATCATGATATATCCTATAGCAAATATGTCAACTTCATACATGATGGATGAATTACTTAGATTCACTTCTAAAGATTTTCCATCTTGATATAAGGCTAACGATTGTATCAATCTAACACCTTTTCAAGAAAACTTCCTATTAAAGTTTAAAGGAAATGAAATAAGAAGAGTTCAAAGGAAATTAAAGGGAAATCAAATCTATGTCATCTCCAAGATCACTGTGATTATTAGCTCTTGGCCTAAGGATATCAATGATAAAGTTATTCTTCTTCAACGGGAAGCTTCTGCCTAAAAGGATACACTCAATGAACTTCAGCTAAGCATCAGAACAAGTTCCTCAACTATCATGAGCAGATTAGTTCAAAAGAGTATAGTGAGAAAGTAACTCCTTCCATTAACCTCTTAATATCTTGAGTTACACTTATAAGCAATAGGCTGAGTAATTACTCTAATCTTGTGCTTATCAAGTCTCACTTGTATTATTGGATTTCTGGAGCTATTTTTAGCTCATAAATGTTGCTAACCATTTCTCTATGAGTACACAAGACAGGAACTCATACGACAAAAAGGCCAAAGATGCAACATTACTCTCCATCGGCAGACATTAACCTGACTGCTGATTCATGAAGGATTGCTAGCCACTCAAGTTATCTATATCCTTCACTCACTCAAGGTCTAATCAATACCTGCTGGACTCCAAGTGCCACTATGTGAGAAATCTACTGATGAGCCTTCAATATTGATAAAGACCACCTCTACTGCATACTTAAAACAGGTTAGCCACTGTCTCATAAATGACCTGTGTTCATGTCTGCTGAATTAATTTGTTAATATAAGTTATCAGACATGCTGCATAAAATCTTATCATACTGTGCTTATATTGATATATCTGTATGCTTGTATGATCTACTTTATGCAAATGGTTTTCAAAAACTTATCAGCACTTTTCATATCAGCTGATCTAAAATATTTTAAAAACCTATAATTGGCTGAATCTCCATATCTGCCAACCTACACTTCATAAGCTCAGTTTTATGTGCTGACTTATAGGAGTAAAAACCTTTAAATGACTTATTCTCTCTCAAGTCTATTAAAGGTGGAGGCACACTTTACGAAGACTAACTACTTCGATTAAAGTTGAGACTATTCTCAAAACCTTGGAAAATGACAAAAGCTTTTATTATCAAAATCTTTTCCAAGAATCTTGAGAAAATCTAGACATCACAGCCTATCCCTGCGAAGGCGTGTTTAGAAGGACAAACCTACAGTGAATCTCCATTATTGAACGTCCTTTAGTCTATCCTCCATGAGTTTAAGTAGAGCTCCTTCTTCATCCAAACTCTACTATAAGTAAACTCACAAACTGCTTACTGATTACATCAGATACAAAACGTTGATTCAAATTTTCTCAAAATGTTACTAAGTTCAAGTCCTAGAAATCGATCAAGTCAATTCCTCAACAACGGGGTATGATTTCTTCATATTCATTCAAAGTTGTTTTGATTTTATTTCTGTTACTCCTAATGAGCTGATCTAAAAATTCTCAACGATGTATTCTAAAAATCGAAACCATGTATAACTGTGAAAACTATTTTCAAAATCTTTCTAATACACAGTTATAAAGTCTGAGAGAAACATATTTTCAATCTTGTCTTGAGAATAATTGATAAAAGAATCTTCTTTTGTCTTGTCTGATAATCCTGAAAGCTTGTTGGCAAAAATAAGCTATATGCTACAAACTTTTGATTATCAGAACACTTAAGAATAACTTCAATCAATTGTATCAAAATATAAGATAGAAAATTATTAATTAATGCTGACAAATGTGATTCGACTCCATTTCCAACTTTTAGGTATCAATCTCATTGATATTCTAAAATGTTTTCAGATGAATCACTATGAAAATCAATTAGCATATACCTATCCGACCTTCGGAATTCTGCTTGTATACATGGACATCATAGAGAAGATCCCAGAAAAGAGTTATCAAATGTTTGGGAAGCATTTGATAAACTGTTGTATGCAACAACTCTTCTGGTTATATGTAGGTATGCCGGCCATCACCTCAAAGATGGCTGATGCAGATAATTCAGCTTGACTGAATTAGGTAGCTAATAAGGAATTGATGAGGATGACGATCTGCTAATCGCCGCCATCCATCCCTGAGCAAATCAAAGGGGATACATGGCCGAAGCAGTAAATCCTTAGTGGCCATTACCCTTCGGTGCTCTCATAATGACCCGAAGAAGTGCACGTGTTCCGCCTCCGACTAGAGCTGGAGGAGATCAAAAACGGACACAGCCATCTTGATCCATTCCAAAATCCTTGACTGATGACCTTTCATTATGTTCTTAGGATTAGGATATCTTGGATACTACTTTGTAACATATTTTCTACTCTAAATTGAATCATTATGTATATTTATCCTGTAATCTGCAGTTTAGTCAAAACTCCAGTTGTATTGTTCTTGTAATCAGCTGATCCCTACTATGTATTGTTCAAAACTACTTAGATTATTGAATACAAGTTCTACAACTTTCCATCATGACTATCTACTTATGTGAATTCCTCTGATAGCATGAATTAATGTGTTTTAATTGTGTTGATCTACATATCATTCTTCTTCATCATAGTGTTTACTTTCCTTTGAATTGAAGAAATTGACCTTAATGAAACGATCACACAATATTTACACAAACTCTGCTGAAACCCCATCAGCAAACTCGTCCTATAAAATCGGCTATATTGAATTATAGTCAATTGCCAAAAAGTTAAAATCTCTTCTTTACACTATCTGATAATTGTCTTTTTGAATTAGAACATCTCATCATGATTTAATTCAAGATCTACCGAACACTCTAGTTGTTCAACATAGGTAGACTGCAGTTACTTAACGGATGACTTTTATGTCTATATCTTACCTTAAGTTACTACAAATCTATTACTAAATCTCTGACTTCTCTATTCTTTATACAAGATTAACAGTAAATCTACTTTGAACCAAATTGTCTGCTGTGTCAACCTAATGACTATTGTAAGCATTTGAACTTAAAATGAATTTATCTCATCAAAGTATATGAAAATACTTTCATTAGTCAATTACTAAAAAAAAAATTAAAAAAAATCAATGGCTTACTCTCACTTTCAAAACAGCCCAACAGCAATTTGTGCTCTCAGTAATAACAACTATTGAATCTAGTATGATATTTGAGATTAGTAATAAGAAGGCAAGGTTAGCAGTTTCTCCTGATGATACACCATCTTGGCTAATTGTTAATCTGCAAACAGATTGAATTCAAAACACTCTGTCATGCATTATCACATACCTGAATTTCTAAAAGGCTGAGAAAGACCTAAGTAACTTGACCCATTTCAAAAGATAGCCAGAAATTTTAGGATTCTTAGGAAGACTGTTGTTCCCAAAGACTAGTCCTTCCTCAGGAGTAAAAGGCAAATATAACCCCTGCTGTTCATATTACATTCCTCACTCCCATCCACAGGCTTGTATGTAAACACTCTTTAGCAAAACCCTTTCCTTGCTTAAGATTGATGCAACCTGTTGCACAGAAGAAGCTCGGACATCAATTCAGGTACACTTTCAATATCTCACTTGTCTGACTTCTCCTTTCAAACATTCTAAGAATTGTTCCTATAAATTCATATTATTAGTAGATCGTTGCTTATCATACTTTTTATAATCTGCTAAAACACTTCTCAAAATCAATTAAGATATTAATTTTATAACTCAACACACTCATTAAATTGGTATCAAGAAAAACATCAGACAACCTCCCTATCAGCAGACCTTACGTTAGCAACAAACACCACCTGCTGATAAAATTCCAAATCCTCGAATCAATGAAATCCTAACCAATTCTTCACAAAATCTCTATGAGTGTAAAACCATAACTTAAACTTGAACACTTAAAATTCATCATTAAACACTCTAAACCTAATCCACTACTGTTTAGATGCCTTTCTTAACAATTAGTAACAATTGGTGTCAGCTAGTATTATTTCTAACAATTGGTATCATTCCTTCTAACAATTGGTATCAGCTAAGTATTATTTCTAACAATATTTCTTCTAATAATTGGTGTCAACTAGTATCTAAACCAATCCCTGTAAAAATTACACCACTCAAAAACAGCTGATGTCTCAAGACTAAACTCAGCAGTTTTACCCAATCATATCTCAATAAAGGCTGACAAATCAATGTGTTTAAATACAAATTTAAACCTCTCATTTAAAAGAAACGTATTTATACATTTCCCCTAGACTGCCTATATCATAGCCATAACCACTCTCAGCACAATGACATAATCCTAAAATCAGAAACATCATTACCATGTCATTAAATGCATTCACTCTCTTAAGCCCCCAAAACGTCCTATCACATTCCTCTAACCAAGAAACCCCTTCATCTTCTCAAAACTTTGAAAGACGTATAAAATGATGACCTACATTCAAAGCTCTCTAAATATATTCATCATCTCTTCAGCATTTCTTCATCTTCCTACCCAACTCTTCATCGTCACTACCAAATATACCAACCTTCATCATGTGTTCGCCAAACCTGCTTAATTCTGAATGTCGACCCATCTCCTATAATGAAATGCGACAACGAATAATGATCTTCCTAGCTACTCCTCAAGCTACTCCTCAACCAGTGATCCGTCGACCTCGACAAATCAGTCGACGAGTAAGAAATCGCTTGCGAGATCCAAGGAACGATGTGTCCAATTTCATTCCATGGATTCCTTCACCAAATCCTGTCTCAACAACTGCAACAAACACTACCCTCACTCCTAACTCCTCAAACGCCTCACCTGAATCATCCTCAACTCAAGAAGAATCTCTACCTATAGATGTCAACTCTGCTTCTGACTCAGCAGTCAATGCTCCCTCTAACCAGAACTAAAGACCTTCATCTTCTACTTTAATGGAATGTCTATTTTCAATTTCTTTTGAACTATGTTTGTAATATCTTTGTTAAAGTTACATTTGCTACTTTCATTCTGCTTTACTTACTGTAATCTGTTCAAGTACATATTTTTTTAAACTGCTATTCTCAACATAAATATCTATACATATGCATATACTCTCATTCCACCTTAAACAATTGATACATTGATAGACGAAAAATGCTTTATAGAACATTTATAGATGCATATCTCATGCTTCAGATCCTTGTTGACATGGTTCTCGAATAAAAATGTCTTACTAAAATAGATAATTCATCTGCTCTTCATAACTCATGAAGTGATAAATTAAAATCATTATAACTCATCCTATTACACTTACTCTCTGGCTCTGCAACATAACAACTGGGATGTAAAATTCACAACTTAGCCTTGCACCATAACTTACTTGACATAAATTTCTAAGGAGGAGAGTTCGAATACCAAAAACTAATACCTTATGAGTTGTCCTAATCAGGCTCTATGACTTGTCCGATACATACAAAGATACACATGTGCACATATTACGGAGGAGATATACTACATATAACTTTAAGAAGAAGAGATGATAAGTAAATAGTGACAACATATCTCTACTAAGACAAAAAGAAAAGCATATAAACTATTAACACGTATGAGGATAAGAGATATATATAAGGAGAAGAGATACAAATTAAGTAACACCTCTAGAAGTAAAGATTATGAAATTGCACATACCAAAACAAAACAGAAAAAACATATCTGCAGACTTCATATTGGTACACCCATTGTGACCAAGGCCAAAAGAAAACATACTGGTAAATTTGTTATGGCCATTAAGACACAAATTCATACCCACTACATGTCTTACAAATAGGAGAGCCTCCAACAAATAGGAGGAGAGCCTATAATCAAGAATAGAGGAGGAGAATCTATATATATAATTCTTCATCTACAAACCAATAGGAGGAGATTATCGTAATAAACAAAGCAAATATGACACTCCTCACTGACCAAATCAGCTATTTCTAAAATCTAATCTGCCACTCCTCACTGTTCAAACAAATCCTTCCAAAATAATAATCCCTACAAACAAGAGAAGATTGTTGTAATTCAAAAGGTCATGGGCTCAAAAGGTCATGCTTTATAAGGTCATGGACATAAGCAAATAGGAGGAGATAATTGTTGTAATTCATACGGTCATGGACACAAGTAAATAGGAGGAGATACTGTTGTAATTCATATAAGATTTGCTTGCATCCATAACCTAATCCATATAAGATTTGCTTGCATTCATAACTTGTACCATGCATCCATAACCGTGCATAAGCACATAAGAGGAGATTGGTATCAGCGTTGTTGTAATTCATAAAAGATTTATGGGTAAGCCAACTCATTCCACTCAGACTTTTGAAAAACGTCTGATACTTAATCAATTCGATTAAGCACACTAATTCATAACCTTTATCTGCTTTCATAACTTGTTTCATAACTTTTTCTTGCTCAAGCCAATTCTGATCATACTTAGTACACCGTAAGAAAAACATCTTTATGGAAATACTATCAATTATATCTCATAATTGCCTGAACATTGTTCTACTTAATGCTCCATTCGCTTGTAAGTTCAACCTAGGGCATGCCTTGATATAAATTGATTATTCAATAATGGCATGTTATTACTAAGGACTGAACATCTGCTTTAAGAGCTGTATGTATACGTCAATAGTAGTAATGGTCCCAAGCAAATAGGAGGAGATTGTTAGGAATATGCCTGTAAATCAGCTGATATCTATGTATGCATATTCCAACATAGTGATTTGCTTGTTCCCATTACAACGCATGTTTCACAAGTGGCTAAAGGGGCGCGTCGGTTAGTGTGGCGACTTGTTGAAACAATGCATAGGTCATTAGACTAGGAAGTCTTTGTACATATCCGAGTCTTTGTCCTACCAAAGTGATGAAAACTTTAAAATGGATTAGCTCTCTTCATGCGCCAACAGACATGCTCATCGGCAATGTCTCACCAGTAGACATCCCTTTCAGCAATGTCTCATCAGCAAACTCTACTTCAGCAGTTATTACATCGGTAGATCTCAGTATCGGCCAAGATCCTTATATGAACAAACTGCAGAAAAGCTGATTATCCAAGAGGAACATCGGTCGTTGATCAGAACGCTACATGTCAAAATAGATCCGTTACAAGATCTTTGTGATAAGCCAAAGATACACATCGATGACTGGGCCTTCACTATTATCCAGCAGACATTTCCTCTTCCGTGTTTAAAGTCCAGACTTCAAGACTATATTCTATAAAAAGGACGAACACAGTGCGCTATATCCCAGGCTAAGCATGTCAAGTCAAAATCTGTCAGCCTGATTCACGGACCAAATTCAAGACCAAAAGCTTAACGGATGGTCTTTGCCCAACAGTTTGAACGACGCACTCATGTGCATTTAATGGACTCAGATTTCCAACGGGCAGACTCATTTAATGCTTCAACAAATTCTTCATCTTCTCCAACCTATATAAGAAGACTCTCATTCTCACAATCAAGACACAGTGGCATGTATGCAAACATCTGTGAGAGGTCGTGGTTTTGAAATCTTCATTCTTTCAATCTGAATACCACAACCAAAAGAGTGAGAAACACAAGTGTAAGAACAAACACTTGTGAACGAGAGAAACAGAAATTCAAAAGGCTGAGAAGTCACGCTTGATCAAAAACCCATTTTTTGATTTAAGTTCTTTCTCCCTTCGAAAGACTCAGTCTCTTCAGTGCTGCAATTCAAACCTTCAGCAAGAGACCAAGCCTTCCTGCAATTCGTTGAAGACTAATCAAGCTTGAAGATGTCTGATGAAGAGCCAGAGCCTAAAAATCCAAATTGCATTCATATCGGCAGACTTATACTACATTATAAGTTGTGCCGATTGTGCAATAAATTGTCATCACTTTTGGCCGAGTGCTTAGCATTCAGTTGTTCAAGTACTTGCTATTTCAACAACGCCTAATATTCTCTTCTCACAACAAATTTATCGAGTTGAAATTACAGGAAGATACCTCAATCAGTTTTGAGTACATCTTCTAATGTATTTTCGATAAATTTGATTTCGCTTTATTAATCTCTCCTTTTTCTTTCTTAAGTAGATTGCTAGATTAGAGAGTCTAGGTTGATGTACTAAGCATGTTTGCCTTTGAGCAAACCTCTGCTGAATTTTAATATAAGTTATGTTTTAATACATTCAGCCTTTATTTCTCTTTCCTGTATAACTTTCTTTATCTTGTGCAATCTGGTTGTAGAAAGTAATTGATGCATCTAATATAAGATTTTAGTTAACTGTTATGCTAAAATTGTACACAAACAATTACAGTTACTTCAATCTTGTCAGTTATACTTAAGCTGCTTATTCTTCCGCTGCTCAAACTCTTATTTATCAGCCAAGTATAACAACATCTTCCTTCTGCATGTTCTTTAAATCTGCCGATCCAAGTTGTCCGATATAACAAACATCGGCTAAGTTGTTAGAACTAGGAAGATGACCTAAGTAAGTTAATTATTTCATCCATGCCTTCATCTTAGAAGTTAAAATAGGATGAAATTTTTAATACACTTAGCATAGGCTATTCACCCCCCCTCTAGCCTATGCACTGAGCATACCACCGTGTACCTAACAAGAGCCCTGCTAAAACAACTTATTTAGACTCAGAGCCTTCAAAAATAACCTATTTGCACTCAAACCCTTCTAAAGCAGCCTATTTAAACTTAAAACCCTTTCATAACGGCCTATTTACACTCAATCCCTTCTAAAGCAGCCTATTAAAACTCAAATCGTTATAAAACAGTCTATTTATACTCAAACCCATTCTAAAACAACCTATTGAGGCTCATAACCCTGCTAAAACAACTTATTTACACTCAGAGCCTTCTAAAATAACCTATTTGCACTCAAACCCTTCTAAAGCAGCCTATTTAAACTCAAAACCCTTTCATAAAGGCATATTTACACTGAAACCATTCTAAAACAGTCAATTAAGACTCAAATCGTTATAAAATAGTCTATTTACACTCAAATCCCTTCTAAAATAACTTATTTGCACTAAGAGCCCTGCTTTCAGCCATGAATTTCATAGCATCCACATGGCTACCCAACAAATCAATTTAAACTATAAGTAAAACAATAAAGTATGTTATGTATGTTTTGAGGAAAAAATAAAGGCCTATTTACACTCAAACCCTTCTAAAACAGCCAATTAAGACTCAAATCGTTATAAAACATTCTATTTACACTCAAACCCCTTCTAAAATAACTTATTTGTACTCAGAGCCCTGCTTTTAGCCATAGATTTCATAGCATCCACATGGCTACCCAACAAGTCAATTTAAACTGTAAGTAAAGCAATAAAGTATGTTTTGAGGAAAAAATAAAGGCCTATTTACACTCAAACCCTTCTAAAACAGCCAATTAAGACTCAAATTGTTATAAAACATTCTATTTACACTCAAACCCCTTCTAAAACAACTTATTTGCACTCAGAGCCCTGCTTTCAGCCATGGATTTCATAGCATCCACATGGCTATCCAACAAATCAATTTAAACTGTAAGTAAAACAATAAAGTATGTTATGTATGTTTTGAGGAAAAAATAAAGGCCTATTTACACTCAAACCCTTCTAAAACAGCCAATTAAGACTCAAATCGTTATAAAACATTCTATTTACACTCAAACCCCTTCTAAAATAACTTATTTGCACTCGTCACCATGGATTTCATAGCATCCACATGGCTACCCAACAAATCAATTTAAACTGTAAGTAAAACAATAAAGTATGTTATGTATGTTTTGAGGAAATAATAAAGGCCTATTTACACTCAAACCCTTCTAAAACAGCCAATTAAGACTCAAATCGTTATAAAATATTCTATTTACACTCAAACCCCTTCTAAAACAACTTATTTGCACTCAAACCCCTGCTTTCAGCCATGGATTTCATAGCATCCACATGGCTACCCTACAAATCAATTTAAACTGTAAGTAAAACAATAAAGTATGTTATGTATGTTTTAAGGAATTAATAAAGGCCTATTTACACTCAAACCCTTCTAAAACAGCCAATTAAGACTCAAATCATTATAAAACATTCTATTTACACTCAAACCCCTTCTAAAACAACTTATTTGCACTCAGAGCCCTGCTTCAGCCATGGATTTCATAGCATCCACATGGCTACCCAACAAATCAATTTAAACTGTAAGTAAAATAATAAAGTATGTTATGTATGTTTTGAGGAATTAATAAAGGCCTATTTACACTCAAACCCTTCTAAAATAGCCAATTAAGACTCAAATTGTTATAAAACATTCTATTTACACTTAAACCCCTTCTAAAACAACTTATTTGCACTCAGAGCCCTGCTTTCAGCCATGGATTTCATAGCATCCACATGGCTATCCAACAAATCAATTTAAACTGTAAGTAAAACAATAAAGTATGTTATGTATGTTTTGAGGAAAAAATAAAGGCCTATTTACACTCAAACCCTTCTAAAACAGCCAATTAAGACTCAAATCGTTATAAAACATTCTATTTACACTCAAACCCCTTCTAAAATAACTTATTTGTACTCAGAGCCCTGCTTTCAGCCATGGATTTCATAGCATCCACATGGCTACCCAACAAATCAATTTAAACTGTAAGTAAAACAATAAAGTATGTTATGTATGTTTTGAGGAAATAATAAAGGCCTATTTACACTCAAACCCTTCTAAAACAGCCAATTAAGACTCAAATCGTTATAAAATATTCTATTTACACTCAAACCCCTTCTAAAACAACTTATTTGCACTCAAAGCCCTGCTTTCAGCCATGGATTTCATAGCATCCACATGGCTACCCTACAAATCAATTTAAACTGTAAGTAAAACAATAAAGTATGTTATGTATGTTTTAAGGAATTAATAAAGGCCTATTTACACTCAAACCCTTCTAAAACAGCCAATTAAGACTCAAATCATTATAAAACATTCTATTTACACTCAAACCCCTTCTAAAACAACTTATTTGCACTCAGAGCCCTGCTTCAGCCATGGATTTCATAGCATCCACATGGCTACCCAACAAATCAATTTAAACTGTAAGTAAAATAATAAAGTATGTTATGTATGTTTTGAGGAATTAATAAAGGCCTATTTACACTCAAACCCTTCTAAAACAGCCAATTAAGACTCAAATTGCCCTAAAACATTCTATTTACACTCAAACCCCTTCTAAAACAACTTATTTGTACTCAGAGCCCTGCTTTCAGCCATGGATTTTATAGCATCCACATGGCTACCCAACAAATCAATTTAAACTGTATTAATTACAATACAACACATTAAAGTCCTTACCATATGCAAGTGGTGCTCGGAGGTGTTGATCGACCCCGAGGTGTCCTTCACCCCCCTCCCCGTTCAGCTCAGCCTATTCTGCCTTTGTCGCTCGGCGACAACCCTAGCTTCCTCGGAATCCTACGCTGAGGTAAACCTGTGAAAATGTTAAAATTGTTATAAATACAATATATACAAAATAACATATATTTAAGAAATGAAATTAAATCAAGTATACTTATTATAATGTACGTACTGGCGCCAGACATCATCAATGAAACCTGGAGCCCGCGCCCTCTTCTCATTCCACGCCTTCTTCATGGCGTAAATCCAGTCGCGGTACTTATTACTGCACAACAACCTAAACGCCTCATACGCCTCGGCGTTAGAGTGCTCAGGCCAACAATAAGTCAGCTACAAGTTTGACAAATTTAAACATATTAATTATAAACTTTGATAGAAATTATTAAATCATTAAACTTTAACATATCTTATCTTACCCTAAAATCATCCCACCAGGAGTCTCGGACCTCCTTAGGCACGTCAGAGTACTGTGGCCAGTACTCCTCGTGCCTCATCGTACGTAGGATGCGTCCAATAAAGCGAGCAGGATCGGGATACCCGCTTGCAAACCTGTCAAATATATATTAAACAAATATATTACACAAATATGTAATTAACACTTAACCAAGGAAGCACTAAAATTTTAAAACTGAAATATTATTACTTACTGCTTAAGGCTGGAGATGGTAAGGATAATCCTACCATCTCTATCAACAACCTCTGGGTAGATGAGGACCCAACCCCGCTGAACGGATCGTGGGGAGAGTCGGACGCATCCTCGGGCTGAGAAAAGTGAGACTCAGCTCCTCCTGTATGTACAGGTAGCTGTGTACCTGTAATGCAAGTAGGTAGATGTCGGACCTTACCAGTCCGACCCCTACCTCTACCAACTCGTCCTGACATGTCTATATATGATAAAAATATAATTAATATATTAATGATGACAATTAAGGCTAAGTTTAGATGACAATTAAGTTAAAATACATAACATAAATTAAAATGAATCATCTTCATGATAACAAGTAACATACAAATAGTGTTCTATACATGACATTTAATTTTAAATAAAAAATAAAAGAACCTAAACGGTACACATGCAAGACTACTCAGAGTCTTCATTCTTAGTGTCTTCATTTTCTTCATTCTCAGATTTTTCAGTCTCAGCGTTTGAGTCGCTACTACAAAACTCAAGTTCTTCTTCATCGTCATCCTCGGACATCCAATCCTCTTCATCTTCTGTTACCTCATTGTCTTCTTCTGCATTACCTTCAATAATCGAAACTTCGTCTTCAGACGGGGAAGGAGGTGGCAAATCAACGGGTAATACTATTTTCAGGCCCAAGGGAGGCACGGGCATTTCATCCATTGGATGACTATCGAAAGATACAACGGGAGGCACGGGCATTAACATCCTCTTGATAACATCCTTCTAATGACGATTCTGTAGTTATGTCGTCAGACCGATATGCTATATCAATCGTGCTTCTGGCCTTAGTCTTCCAAACAGCCCACCATCCCCTCTCATCAGCTCGCCGATAAGGGTATGGTGTCATGTATACTTGTTGTGCTTGTGATGCTAAGATGAACACATCATCACCTGCATGTCTAGGCGTCTGCTTCACATCGATTAGGTCAAATGAGTCGTGCTTTTTTATACCTCGTACAACGTCTCGCCAGTCACAATTGAATAGGACTATATTTTTCCTCCCGAGATATCGTAACTCGATGACTTCTTTAAGGACACCATAATAGTCAAGGTTGCCTTTAAGATTGACACCGCTGTTATCTATTTGTTTTCCCTCCCCGTATTCTTTTGTATGGAAGACATAGCCATTCACATAATATCTGTTGTATAAAGTAACTCTCATCAACGGATTTGTAGATATGTGAGATAATCTCGCGACTTTCGGGTCATTAGGATGTTCCAAAACCAGGAAAGTAATTCATAATAGGTATTATTAAATGACTGAGATATTATACCGTTTGGATGCATATATTAAATGTCTACATATAAATCGAGCCAGAAAATGATATTTACATATTTGCGTAACCACGACGGAAACTCTTTCTCTATCCTGATTTTTCGCAATTCGTCAGATATATCATCTCCGGCTTGATCTTCCAACATACTGCATTAGGTTTAGAGTTTATACGAGTTATTTATGCATGTTGCAACTTTAATTTGAATCGGACGACTATCTAAAATTAAATGAAATTGATAATTAACTTACTTGAGATATTCCTCAACCTCAGGACAACTAAGGAGTATATAGAGTCTCGCAGCTTCATACTCCTTATTGCTTAGCATTCGAGTCTTAACCGGTTTACCGAGTGGCCGACCCGGAGCATTAAATAATGAGATGTCTCCATTGACATCGGGCTCTCCACCATCATAATTGCGCCCAACCCTAGTCAATCTCTGTAATACCCCGACCAAACTTCATTTTGGGTTCACTCGTAGTCTCTTGATATTGACCTTAAAACCCTCGGAGAGTGAGGTGTCATGCTTGTTAAGCGTGACGTATCATGTCATGATCCGTGTTTGACGCGCGTTTAACTTATAGTAAGTTGCACTTTATTCCTATATCCGTTCGAGACTATCCTCGACATCAATTGACATTCGTATAAGTTACATTTCCTCTTTGGTTGGTTGACCTAACCTTGGCTTAGATTCGTTCGCCAACGACAAGCATGTTCGCTTTGTCGTTAACCTGTGAGTTGGGTTAGTTTGAGAGTTGTTTGACTCGTTGTGCATGTGAGACTTATGTTTATTATCATTCGTCTACCACCGCGGGATGATTCGGGTGTGTTTCGAGTGTGTTTGACCATGATTTGATGTTAGAATCACACCTAAGAGTGGCAAAATGATCAAACCAAGGAAATAGAGATAATTAGAAGTGGGTCATTCCAGAAGGTTTGGCACGGCCGCGCAGCCTTACTTGGCACGGCCGTGCGAATGTGACACGGCAGTGCTACTTTTATTAACACGACCGTGCAAGAGTGGCCAAACATTCCAGTATGTTTGGCACGGCCATGCAGCCTTTCTTGGCACGGCCGTGCGCGAGTGACACGGCCGTGCGCCCTTGCATGACGCGGCCGTGCAAAACGCCAGACTCTGTTGTTTTGTTAGACGAGATTTTAAGTCATTGACCATTTGACTTGATCTCAAAGGCTGAGATCAAGCCACGACCAAGGCAAGGAAAATCAGATTGTTTAGTCACTTATACACCATGAGGGACTCTCTTCATACACCTTTTTAAAATCTTCAACCTTGGCAAAGTTAGAGAGAAGGTGAAAAGAGTTTGTGCTAGAGAAATCCTTGCTTCTTGCTCATTTGGAGACCAAATCACAATCCAAGCACACCATTTTGAAGGTCTTGACTAAAGGATCACTCTCCACCAATTGCATGTTGGTTTTCTTGGAGTGAATTCATCAAGAGGTAAGTAACTATAGTGTTTTGAATGTTTATAAGTTGAATTGGAATAATAAAGCATATAGGATGTGTAATTGTTCATCTTTGTGTAATTTCTTGAAAGAAATAAGTAATTGACCATTCCAAATGATATTATGCTAGTTGTTAATCAATGGCTATGTGTAGAGGTTACCATGAGACTTGTTGAATTGTTATTCATCTTGGACTCGTTATTTGATGAAATATGTTAGAAATCATCAAATTTGAGTATGTTTGACCTTATTGACCTTTTGAATTTGTGGTTGACTTTTTGGATGAGTTTGGAGACTCATGTTTACATGTTAGAAATATGAAATATGGTTAGTAATTGTTAAGTTTACGGTATGATTAATTTGCGTAAACTCGAACTCATTAGAAACCAAAAATGACTCTAACGGAGTTCGTTAGGATTTCATAATTGATGAGACCACGTGTGTGATTTGGGGATTCTTGGATGATTCGAGTGTTTCGTTTGGAAATTTGGTTACACCGGTTGTGTGTTTGATATTACGTAAATTGTCGTAATTTTTATAAGTTGGTTATTTGTTGTGTGAGATTATTATAACTCACTTGTGACATTTGTATCATTGATAAATGTTATTGTTGTGGAGTTGCATAGGACGTATTAAACAAACGTCGAATCTTGTAATTAATTAATTTATTAATGTGTAGAATTGACTCTACGGAGTGGATTAATGAGTAGTATAATTCACTACGGCTTGTTATTTAGTCTCCTACGATATTAGATGACATATTGTGAAAGTGATTATTCGTAAGAACTTGACTTTAGTTAATTCAATCATACATGAGATGACATACCGTGATTATTGTTCCAATTCGGACGAAGTGACTTGTAATGACTTGTGATATATATATATATATATATAATACACGACGATAGTGTTATGTGATGGTTTATGCTATACATGAGATAAAGTGTATTGAGTTATTATAGGATACTGTAGAGATCCTAAGTTGAGTTGTACAATAGGCCTACTTTGCCTATTGTCTTATTTTGGTTATATGTTCAGTGATTATGGACATTGTGTGATTGTTCTAGTATGTGATAGGACAATCATCCTACTTTGATGATTGATTGTGTGTTTAATGTTTACTAGCACACTTTGTTGATTTGTTGTTGTAGGCTTATTGTGACCTACTTGAAACATTCGTATTGTTATTGAATGTGGTTGTTGTGATATGCTCCCTACTTTGGAGTATGACCGTTTATTTTAAATGTCCAGTAAATATTCTACTTGTGCATTTAGTTAAGTCCATGGCATGTTTGTTAGAGAGGGGTGTATTGACGCTCGATTATTGCGGGAGCGGGGCTACGTAATAGTTGAAGGCCAATACATTGGGCCTCGCCCTACCGTTGGCCACGGTAGGGGTATTGCGCCATTTGTTGTACGGAATAAACGCAACCATGGTAAGCTATATCCGTGGTTGATTCTTGGGTTGTAGGGATCAAGATCACACGTCGACGTGGATACAAAAAATGGTTCACATAGTTTCATGTTGTTTCTTGTTATTGGTTCGAGCACGTCAACAACGGCTTCGAATTCTTGATTTGGTTTATTGATCGCGCACGTCAACAGCGGCTTCGATATTTGGTATTATAATGGTTGGTTGGTTGGAACTATTGGTTTGGTCGGAGGTGTACCTCGACGCCATATCCCTTTAAATGTGTTTACTTACCGTTCTTATGTGTTTCCTATATGAGCGAATGTTGGTCATGATTTCCAACTGGTATGGGACAGTTGACGATCATTGAGCCTCTCGTCAGTATAGGGTTGGTTGCCTTTATGTGCTCCTACATGTTTACTTTTCTGCTATATTGTTGTGCATAATGCTATGCCAATAGTCACATGTAGTAACTTGTCGATTAATGGTTAAGCTAAAATTATTACCAAGATTAGTGCATTTAGAGTCTTGGTTTACTATTACATTCATACTCATAGCACCCAATACATTATAGTATCTTACGGAGTCTTTTAGACTCACCCAACAACCTCCTCAGTTTGCAGGTTAAGTTCCAGCGCAGCGAGTCTTGAAGCTTGGAGTTAGCAAGATGTATTTATATTGTCATTTCCTTCTTATTCTTGTATTGTGAGATTGTGAGGTTCACTAAGTTATGTAAACTTAGCCTTTGGGTAGAAATAGTTGTATTCGTTAGATTTGTATTTTGGTGCCGACTAGTGTAGTCGTGCCAGTTGTCGTACTATATTATTTTGGATTTCTGACTCGTGGTATTTAAGTATTATTGTTTCTCCGGCTCGTGTATTTAGCCGTCGAGGTTTTAATTATTGGGTTTATCTTTAGTGTTGTTCTCCGGCGTATTGTTTAGCCATGGAGGTTATTATTATATGTTGGGATTCTTGTTATTCGAGCCTTGAGGCTCAAGTTCATTTATTAACTCCGTTGCCTTGTTGTTAGTATTCCGCTGCATCGGTTTAGTCTCGAGCTTTTGTGGCTCACTTTATTCTGTTTAGTTGTTGTTCGAGTTTTTGAAACTCATATTTTAACTTGTATTCTGCTGCATAGTTTTAGTCTTGGGCTTTTGTGACTCGCTGTCTTCGATTGTTCTTGTTAGTTTGGCGCACCGAGTTGGGGTTCAACATCGAACCCCGAACTCGGGTCGTCACAGTTGGTATCAAAGCTTAAGTTAGCTGTTCGCGAGGATAGGATCCTCGGCTTAGGTGATTTGGGTTTTGGGTTGAGCGTTTAACGTCGAGTTTTGTGTTTAGGTGTATCTTGGATATTGGTAAGATTTGGAGATAGTCCATGTAGGACTGGATTAGTTGGGTTTTTACGCTCTTGAGAGCGGAGACTAATGACTTGGAGCCAGTTGTTTCTCTCATGAAATTGGTGAGTGCGCTTTAAGTCCTCGCTAGAATGTTGACGACTAAGTGTGAGTCGTTTGATAAGTTTAGTTGCGAGACTTAACCATTGTAGGTTGTCTCGTTGATTCTGAGAAGTATAGTCGAGATGTTTTGAGGAACGTCTTAGGCTTGATATTGGTGATCATTTGAGGAAATAGAGGTGGAAGACCCGAGATTCTGGGTCACGAGTCAACTAGTGTTTATCGTGGAGTGTCGAGTTTCGATAGTGCGAGTAAAAAAGTCCGTACTTACTAGACACTTTATTCCTGCATATCACATCATGGAATGCGACATTTGTACATACTAGAGACATTGTGTCACACAGGTGCATTTGCTTGTATTTGATACTTATGTGCATGAGACCGACTCTACGGGCATATTTGTAACCACTTGTCCCTAACGCCCTGCGACGGAAGCTTTTGAAGCCACTTCAGAAGGGCCCCTGATTTGGTTGTCAAGAGATATTCGTCAATGACTAAGTTGGTAGCATATTAGATAGAAATTGCCTAATCCTTTTACCAAACGAAATGGACAAGCAAATGGAATATTGTACTTGAACAAGTTGTGTATCTTGTGTGTAGATTGTGTATCATTTTTCGTATACTGGTTTGAATTGACTTGATATTTTGTGAGCCGTCATGCTTAGTTGAACATGAGTATTTTTGGATATACGGTTAGCCATTTGTGACTTGTATATTGTCACATGTGTTATATGTTTGTTTCACCATGAAGATATCGAATTAGTTTGCCACCCCGGCGGTGAGCGTATGATTGCCACGATGTATGTACGGTGTTGTAGACTGGGTACATTATATTAATTCAGTCTTGCCTTGTAGACTTTTGCGATACGAATAGATCGTGTCACCGTGTGCGTATGCCCATTGGCATAATGAGGTGGTTGTCTTTAGAACCCTATGTACATGATATATGTGTTGAGTTGAGAATTGAGAGTATTATGTCGATATTCATGCCTTAGTTGAATCACTTAATGTGTTTCACTTCCCTTGGAGATTTAATGTCTCTATTGTATGCCTATAGCAGGATGCCACGAACTAGGAAGACTGCAAGGATGTCAGTCATGCACCCAACCATGTTCCAACTCAGACACGCATTACGAGAACTGAGGGAACTTGAGGACCAACTGAATGTGGCCCTAGGTGAGGCACCTCGAGTGGAGCAAGTGACCCCACCGAACCCTCCTGCACCTACCCAAGACTCCAATAGGGCGAGTCAAGGTTAAGAAGTGAGACCTTGTGATTGAATCCGTAAGAGTCATGTTCATCATGACTTATTCTACTATTTATTTGTTTTCCTGTTATTGGACTACCTCGTATACTCCGATTGGGTACTCGTTCTTTAGAATATTATATCTTGTAGTCAACCTGAGAATGCAATCGTTATAGGTGTGAGATACCCTATGTTTCGGGTAGTGTGTATAGCATCCGACCTTGGTATCCGATGATACCAACCTTTCCTGTCGAACGTGCTAGAGTTTGAAACTCTTGCTATTATTTATGTTGACCTTGTGGTTTATTGACATTAGCAGTCGTGGAACGAGCATGTTAACTCATGATCTCATTGACATTTCATTTCGTCGACTGGTGTTGTAGCTAGTCATGTTATCATTCATGGTAGAGTCCGTGTGACTCGCATGACTTTGAGGTGTCACATGTTTTGCACCATTTGACTCAAGTCTATTCCTTTGATGATGGGATGTCGTCGTATGATCTTGTGAACCTTAGGGTTGTGTTAATCCAGACCCATTTGATTGCGGGATTTCCCGTGAGTAATTGATAGAGAGTTGTACCACGGGAAGTGGAGATTCGTTTAGCGTGCGGAAGCGTGGTAATGGGATGCATTCGAAGTAAGCCAACATGACACTTTGAAGTGTACTCTGAACTTGGACTTGACTAGAGACGGTAGTTAATCTCGTAACGAAACCCCGAGATTTCTTACGTCTCGAAGTTTAACCTATTCGTTAGAAACCTTGTTCGTGAGCAATACTTGAGATTGGTGGCCTCTAACTTGGACCAACTCCCTTTAATTGTTGGGCTTTCACTCCTTTTCAATAGAAGTGTGATTGCGTGGGCTATGGTATGGCCTTGTTGTAGTGTGTGTATTTCCTGTACATGTTCAATTCATGAATTCGCGGCCGAATTCTTTTAAGAGGAGAGGATGTAATTATGACGACCCGAGTTCGGGGTTCGATGTTGAACCCCAACTCGGTGCGCCAAACTAACAAGAACAATCGAAGAGAGCGAATTACAAAAGCCCAAAACTAAAACTATGCAGCGGAATACAAGTTAAAATGTGAGTTTCAAAAAACTCGAACAACAACAAAACATAATAAAGCGAGCCACAACAGCTCGAGATTAAAGCGATGCAGCGGAATACTAACAACAAGGCAGCAGAGTAACAAATGAACTTGAGCCTCAAAGCTCGAATAACAAGAATCCCAACATATAATAATAACCTTCACGGCTAAACCCAATAATTAAAACCTCGACGGCTAAATACACGAGCCGGAGAAACAATAATACTTAAATACCACGAGTCAGGAATCCAAAATAATATAGTACGACAACCGGGGCGACTACACTAGTCGGCACCAAAATACAAATCTAACGAATACAACTATTTCTACCCATAGACTAAGTTTACATAACTTAGTGAACCTCACAATCTCACAATACAAGAAATAAGAAGGAAATGGCAATATAAATACATCTTGCTAACTCCAAGCTCCAAGACTCGCTGCGCTGGAACTTAACCTGCAAACTGAGGAGGTTGTTGGGTGAGTCTAAAAGACTCCGTAAGATACTATAATGAATTGGGTGCTATAAGTATGAATGTAATAGTAAACCAAGACTCTATATGCACTAATCTTGGTAATAATTTTAACTTAATCATTAATCGACAAGTTACTACATGTGACTATATGGCATGGCATTATGCACAACAATATAGCAGGAAAGTAAACATGTAGGAGCATATAAAGGCAACCAACCCTATACTGACGAGAGGCTCAATGATTGCCAACCGTCCCATACCAGTTGGAAATCATGACCAACATTCGCTTATATAGGAAACACATAAGAGCGGTAAGTAAACACATTTAAAGGGATACGGCGTCGAGGTACACCTCCGACCAAACCAATAGTTCCAACCAACCAACCTATATAATACCAAATGTCGAAGCCGTTGTTGACGTGCTCGATCAATGAACCAAATCAGAAATTCGAAGCCGTTGTTGACGTGCTCGAACCAAGAACAAGAAACAACATGAAACTGTGTGGACCATTTTCTGTATCCATGTCAACGTGTGATCTTGGTCCCTACAACCCAAGAATCAACCACGGATATAGCTTACCATGGTTGCGTTTATTCCGTACAACAAATGGCGCTATACCCCTACCGTGGCCAACGGTAGGGCGAGGCCCGATGTATTGGCCTTCAACTATTACGTAGCCCCGGCTCCCGCAATAATCGAGCGTCAATACACCGCCGACACAAATGCCATGGACTTAACTAAATGCACAAGTAGATGTTTACTCGACATTTAAAATAAACGGTCATACTCCAAAGTAGGGAGTATACCACAACAACAACATTCAATAACAGTACGAATGATTCAAGTAGGTCACAATAAGCCTACAATAACAAATCAACAAAGTGTGCTAGTAAACATTAAACACACAATCAATCATCAAAGTAGGATGATTGTCCTATCACATTCTAGAACAATCACACAATGTCTGTAAGAATCAGTCACAACTAGAATATAACTTGTATAGTGTTCAATGGAAATACACCATCTCATGTCGACTCAGCTAGAGTCGTTACCCATTTTTGAAACATCGGGACGAACCGTAGTATCGTCCCTAGATAACTACATTAAACGAAATACTCCAAATTTAGCGTATAACCACTCCTATAAGTCCTGCAAGTTCATTGCGAATAGTTACTTACAAAATCTCAGAAACTTACTAGTACTTGAGATTTAACAAAAACAACGTTTACAACTCAACAAGTCTCTAAATCACGGAGACTAGCAAAAATGATAACTTATTTGGCACTGCGCAGCTGTACTATTAAATTCACCAAATATTCCACAAAAACCCAAATATTACAATTATTCCATATTTAGAAACAAGACATCTGGAACTATATTTTACCACTTTAAATTTCCTCATTTGGACTTATATTCATCAACATGCAGCCACATAAAAATTGAACTACAACTCAGATTTTCCAGCATCGATTCATTCTGCGCAGCGATATAACAAGACCCATTTGAGGTACTTCCCAATATCAAAACTCAATGAAAATTTACAGGATACTACAAAACATGTCAATTTAAAACATATCCAAAAATCATACAATTCTCATGGACGGATTTTTCCCAGAAAATTCAACAACATGCCTCAAAACTGTGACAAATCTGATTTTTATAATTAAGCATTTGCTTCCAAAAATTATCATGTCTTCTCCCAATTATAATTGCAACCTCAAACAACAACATAATATATCATAAAATTAGGTATAGCAACAAATCACATGTTTCTTCCAAGGATTTAACACAAAAATGATCAACTAATACCACCTACATGCTCTACTCTTCCATTTCATCTCATAATCAAACAAAACATTATAGTTACTTACCTCTAACGAAATTACACCATGGAAACTAGCATGAAACCCAGGAAATGTCTTCTCCTAGCCAAGAGCTTCACAATGGCGAAGACGGATCGTAAATCCGACTCCGAACGATCGAGATATGGTGATTTCTTTCTCTAGACCCTTTCCTCTTCTCTCTCTAACTCTCTCTTGTTCATGGCTGAAATGGGGGTGATGAAATGAGGAGAAAAGGACTCCTCTCTCCTCTAAACTGGTCTGGAGTCTCCAAGGAGTAAGCCCATCCACGTGGCTCCATATTAGCCCAAGAAAATAAGTCAAAATGCCAACAAACTCAAAATTCGTCAAAGCTAGAAGGTGGAGTCGCGCTAGGGCGCATGACTGGCGCGCTAGGGCGTGTGACAGGCGCGCTAGGGCGCGGCCTCTGGCTGGATTTTGGTCTGATTTATGCAATCTTCAGCGAACAGGCGCGCTAGGGCGCGGCCAATGCGCGCTAGGGCGCGCTGGGCTTTCTCAAAGGTGTTCAAAATGTTCTCTAAGTGTTCCCAAATGATTCTAAGGTGATCCCAACTTCAAACCAAGTCAAAACACACTTAAAACTCAACCGAACCGTCGCAAAATGGTACACGAATGATAGAGAACCACCCAAGCCTCAACTACACACGAAGTTAACACACGCGCAACAACACTCAAATTAACTCGGCATACGAGTTAACGATGAGATCGACATGCTTGTCAATTATAAGGAGTTTCGACCAACACAAGGTCAAACAATTATAAGGGTTACAATGTATACAAATGCTAATCGATGCCAAGAATGGTTTCGAACAAATACGGAAACAGGGTACAACTCACCATGAGTTAAACGCGCGTCAAATGCGACTCTCGACCTAACACGTCACGCTTAACAAGCAGGACACCTTACTCTCCGAGGTTTTAAGGTCAATATCGAGAGATTTAAATCGAAATTAGGAAAGAAGTTGGGTCGGGGTATTACAGTAATACCCCGACCCAACTTCATTTCGGGATCACTCGTAGTCTCTCGATATTGACCTTAAAACCCTCGGAGAGTGAGGTGTCATGCTTGTTAAGCGTGACGTATCATGTCATGATCCGTGTTTGACGAGCGTTTAACTTATAGTAAGTTGCATTTTATTCCTATATCCGTTCGAGACTATCCTTGACATCAATTGGCATTCGTATAAGTTACATTTCCTCTTTGGTTGGTTGAGCTAACCTTGGCTTAGATTCGTTCGCCAACGACAAGCATGTTCGCTTTGTTGTTAACCTGTGAGTTGGGTTAGTTTGAGAGTTGTTTGACTCGTTGTGCATGTGAGACTTATGTTTATTATCATTCGTCCACCACTGCGGGATGATTCAGGTGTGTTTCGAGTGTGTTTGACCATGATTTGATGTTAGAATCACACCTAAGAGTGGCAAAATGATCAAACCAAGGAAATAGAGATAAATAGAAGTTGGTCATTCCAGAAGGTTTGGCACGGCCGCGCAGCCTTACTTGGCACGGCCGTGCGAGTGTGACACGGCAGTGCTACTTTTATTGACACGACCGTGCAAGAGTGGCCAAACATTCTAGTAAGTTTGGCACGGCCGTGCAGCCTTTCTTGGCACGGCCGTGCGCGAGTGACACGGCCGTGCGCCCTTGCATGACGCAGTCGTGCAAAACGCCAGACTCTGTTGTTTTGCTAGATGAGATTTTAAGTCATTGACCATTTGACTTGATCTCAAAGGCTGAGATCAAGCCACGACCAAGACAAGGAAAATCAGATTGTTTAGTCACTTATACACCATGAGGGACTCTCTTCATACACCATTTTAACATCTTCAACCTTGGCAAAGTTAGAGAGAAGGTGAGAAGAGTTTGTGTTAGAGAAATCCTTACTTCTTGCTCATTTGGAGACCAAATCACAATCCAAGCACACCATTTTGAAGGTCTTGACTAGAGGATCACTCTCCACCAATTGCATGTTGGTTTTCTTGGAGTGAATTCATCAAGAGGTAAGTAACTATAGTGTTTTGAATGTTTATAAGTTGAATTAGAATAATAAAGCATATAGGATGTGTAATTATTCATCTTTGTGTAATTTCTTGAAAAAAATAAGTAATTGACCATTCCAAATGATATTATGCTAGTTGTTAATCAATGGCTATGTGTAGAGGTTACCATGAGACTTGTTGAATTGTTATTCATCTTGGACTTGTTATTTGATGAAATATGTTAGAAATCATCAAATTTGAGTACGTTTGACCTTATTGACCTTTTGAATTTGTGGTTGACTTTTTGGATGAGTTTGGAGACTCATGTTTACATGTTAGAAATGTGAAATATGGTTAGTAATTGTTAAGTTTACGGTATGATTAATTTGCGTAAACTCGAACTCATTAGAAACCAAAAATGACTCTAACGGAGTTCGTTAGGATTTCATAATTGATGAGACCACGTGTGTGATTTGGGGATTCTTGGATGATTCGAGTGTTTCGTTTGGAAATTTGGTTACACCGGTTGTGTGTTTGATATTACGTAAATTGTCGTAATTTTTATAAGTTGGTTATTTGTTGTGTGAGATTATTATAACTCACTTGTGACATTTGTATCATTGTTAAATGTTATTGTTGTGGAGTTGCATAGGACGTATTAAACAAACGTCGAATCTTGTAATTAATTTATTAATGTGTAGAATTGACTCTACGGAGTGGATTAATGAGTAGTATAATTCACTACGGGTTGTTATTTAGTCTCCTATGATATTAGATGACATATTGTGAAAGTGATTATTCGTAAGAACTTGACTTTAGTTAATTCAATCATACATGAGATGACATACCGTGATTATCGTTCCAATTCGGACGAAGTGACTTGTAATGACTTGTGATATATATATATATAATACACGACGATAGTGTTATGTGATGGTTTATGCTATACATGAGATAAAGTGTATTGAGTTATTATAGGATACTGTAGAGATCCTAAGTTGAGTTGTACAATAGGCCTACTTTGCCTATTGTCTTGTTTTGGTTATATGTTCAGTGATTATGGACATTGTGTGATTGTTCTAGTATGTGATAGGACAATCATCCTACGTTGATGATTGATTGTGTGTTTAATGTTTACTAGCACACTTTGTTGATTTGTTGTTGTAGGCTTATTGTGACCTACTTGAAACATTCGTATTGTTATTAAATGTGGTTGTTGTGGTATGCTCCCTACTTTGGAGTATGACCGTTTGTTTTAAATGTCGAGTAAATATTCTACTTGTGCATTTAGTTAAGTCCATGGCATGTTTGTTAGAGAGGAGTGTATTGACGCTCGATTATTGCGGGAGCCGGGGCTACGTAATAGTTGAAGGCCAATACATCGGGCCTCGCCCTACCGTTGGCCACGGTAGGGGTATAGCGCCATTTGTTGTACGGAATAAACGCAACCATGGTAAGCTATATCCGTGTTTGATTCTTGGGTTATAGGGACCAAGATCACACATCGACGTGGATACAGAAAATGGTTCACACAGTTTCATGTTGTTTCTTGTTATTGGTTCGAGCACGTCAACAACGGCTTCGAATTCTTGATTTGGTTTATTGATCGAGCACGTCAACAGCGGCTTCGATATTTGGTATTATAATGGTTGGTTGGTTGGAACTATTGGTTTGGTCGGAGGTGTACCTCGACGCCGTATCCCTTTAAATGTGTTTACTTACCGCTCTTATGTGTTTCCTATATGAGCGAATGTTGGTCATGATTTCCAACTGGTATGGGACAGTTGACGATCATTGAGCCTCTCGTCAGTATAGGGTTGGTTGCCTTTATGTGCTCCTACATGTTTACTTTCCTGCTATATTGTTGTGCATAATGCTATGCCAATAGTCACATGTAGTAACTTGTCGATTAATGGTTAAGCTAAAATTATTACCAAGATTAGTGCATTTAGAGTCTTGGTTTACTATTGCATTCATACTCATAGCACCCAATACATTATAGTATCTTACGGAGTCTTTTAAACTCACCCAACAACCTCCTCAGTTTGCAGGTTAAGTTCCAGCGCAGCGAGTCTTGAAGCTTGGAGTTAGCAAGATGTATTTATATTGTCATTTCCTTCTTATTCTTGTATTGTGAGATTGTGAGGTTCACTAAGTTATGTAAACTTAGCCTTTGGGTAGAAATAGTTGTATTCGTTAGATTTGTATTTTGGTGCCGACTAGTGTAGTCGTGCCGGTTGTCGTACTATATTATTTTGGATTTCTGACTCGTGGTATTTAAGTATTATTGTTTCTCCGACTCGTGTATTTAGCCGTCGAGGTTTTAATTATTGGGTTTATCTTTAGTGTTGTTCTCCGGCGTATTGTTTAGCCGTGGAGGTTATTATTATATGTTGGAATTCTTGTTATTCGAGCCTTGAGGCTCAAGTTCATTTGTTACTCCGCTGCCTTGTTATTAGTATTCCGCTGCATCGGTTTAGTCTCGAGCTTTTGTGGCTCACTTTATTCTGTTTAGTTGTTGTTCGAGTTTTTGAAACTCATATTTTAACTTGTATTCCGCTGCATAGTTTTAGTCTTGGGCTTTTGTGACTCGCTCTCTTCGATTGTTCTTCTTAGTTTGGCGCACCGAGTTGGGGTTCAACATCGAACCCCGGTATCGGGTCATCACAATCTTGTTTCAATATCGGGATGAAAATATTGCGCGGCAAAGGTAACAATTTCCTCTATAATAATAGCCTCGCATATTGAGGCCTCAACCTTTGCCCTGTTTCTCATCTTCCTTTTTAAATGACCGAGATACCTAATTGCAGATGCATGACAGGATAAAAAAATGTTACACAAGCTATAACCGACTTTTAAGTATGTTATAGATGAAAAACGATTATTATGAGACGAGTAATTACCTCTCAAATGGATACATCCATCTGTATTGAACTGGACCACCAACCCTAGCTTCATATGCCAAGTGGACCGGTAAATGCTCCATAGAATCAAAAAAGGATGGAGGAAAGATCTTCTCAAGTTTACAAATCGTCACGACAATGCTCGCTTCAAGTCTTCTCATGTTATCAACCCGCAGAGTGCTGGATGATAACGCTCTGAACGACTCACTCAGCTCGGTTAACGCAGTCCATATATTGTCGGGCAACAAGTCTCTAAGCACAATAGGAAGTAACCTGTTCAGTAACACGTGACAATCATGACTCTTCAAACCATGAACCTTTCCTTCATCTACACTTACACAATTTCTGATGTTAGAAGCGTAACCGTCTGGAAGCCTCAATCCCTTCAACCACTTCAAAACTAGAAGTCTTTGATCCTTGGTTAACACGTATGGAGCGACAGGTTTCACTGTTTTACCATTGACCTCTTTTAGCTCCAAGGCAGGCCGCTTACATATGTCTTTCATGTCCATTCGGGCTTTGGGTGTGTCCTTGGTAGTGACCCTCCAATCCATAATGGTGTTAAAAATATTGTCAAACACATTCTTCTCAATGTGCATGACTTCAAGGTTATGGCATATCAAATGGTCTTTCCAATACGGCAACTCCCAAAATATACTCTTCTTAGTCCAATTATGCTTTACACCGAAATCTCGCAGTCTGTCCTTTGCAAACGTCTTCCCCTACCTGGTCTTATGTAGTTTAGATACCTTTTCATAAACAGCTTTCACCGCTCAAACATCTAGGCGCCTCATCACGCTCAACCCTATTCTTAGTGAATTGCTGCTTCTGTGATCTAAATGGGTGGTCATCCGGTAGAAATTGACGATGACAATCAAACCAACAAGGTTTACGAGAGTGCTCGAGTGTGAACGACTTAGTGTCATCCATACAAATCGGACATGCCAGCTTCCTGTGTGTGCTCCAACCCGATAATATTTCATAGGCAGGGAAGTCATTCACCGTCCACATCAACGCGGCTTTCATTTTAAAATTTTCTTTTTTGAATGCATCCCATGTTTCCACTCCGTCTTCCCAGAGCATTTTCAACTCGTCAATCAAAGGGCGGAGATAAACATCAATATTCTTGCTAGGGCTAGTCGGTCCAGGTATGAAGAGTGACATGAACATGTAAGAATCACTCATACACAACCACGGTGGAAGATTGTAGACGGTCGCTATAGCCGGCCAACAAGAGTAGGACTTCGCCCCAGGCCCGAAAGGAGTAAAACCATCTGCGCATATGCACAACCTTATATTTCTAGTTTCGGCAGCAAAGTCAGGATGGGTTGCATCAAATTGTTTCCAAGCCAAGCCGTCTGACGGATGAGTCAACACGTCATCCTCGTGCGAGCTTTCCTTGTGCCAACGCATAGCTTCTGAATTAGCTTTAGACGTGTAGAGGCGTTGCAATCTCGGAGTCAAAGGCAGGTAACGCAACTGCTTACAAGGTTCATTCTTTTTGCGTTTTGAACTGCCCCTCCGTTTCGGCTTATATCTATCATGGCCACATACGGAACATTCTTTCAAGTTTGAATCTTCCTTGTAGAAAAGCATGCAATCATTCTTGCATGCATCAATCTTCTCATATTTCAACCCAATATGCCCAACCATCTTCTTTGTCTGATAGAAGTTCTCTGGCATCTTATTCCTTTTCGGCAAAGCTTTTTTCAGTGCTTTCATGAGACGATCGAAACCAGATTGACTAATATTGCAATCTGACTTGATGTTTAGGAACTCAGCCACAGTCTCCAAAATGGTCTGCTCAGAGCCAGGATACAATTTCTCCCTTGCAGACTCCATAGCATTAATGAACTTATTAGCTGCAGGATTTGGCTCCTCTTGACGTGCGTTCTCTGACTAGTTAAAATGAGCACCAGCAACATCCCGAACCATATCTTCCATACCACGAACTGGTTCATCGTTCACACTCATATTTACTGGTTCAAGTTTAGGTACAGGATTCCTCTGCTGGTTACTTTCTGGCCTAGTCAATACTCTAATTTGCTCACCGTGAGCTATCCACCGCTTGTACCCAACTTGAAACCCGTGTTGGAGAAGGTGCTTCTCAACAATCATCGAAGGGAAGTACTTTCGATTTTTGCAGCCATCACATGGACACCTAATGTTGTTACCACTCATGTATTTCGGGTTCGCTAGAGCAAATTCAATAAAACTCTTCAAACCTCTAATAAACTCATCTGTAATACCATTACGATTCGGCAACCTCCGATTATACATCCAACTGCGATCGTCAGTCAACATCACTCCTATTAAGCAACAAATGATTAGTATGAGATCGAATACACTATTAAGTAATCACAATTCATCGGTCGACATCACCCCTAAACCATATCTAAACCCTAAACACTATCTAAATCGGTATGTATCATCATATTCTCCTCAACCCATCTCTAAAGCAGATCGTCACAAATTTCCCACATCAATGTAGGTTTATTGGATTCAAGATGGGAGATCCTTCAATTGAAGTACCTCTTTCATTCGCCGTCGAGCAATTGCTTGATAAAATTTGTGTACGTCGTCATTTATCTCTGCCGCCGAATTAAGATTATTTAAGAAGAGGAATTCTTGAAAGCATCCAAGGACAACGTAGTTTTGTAATTCTTTATGTCGTTGATAGCTGTCCATCCTTCATTGAAGCCTAAAAATATTGCTTGTGAAGAAGAGTAATCAGCACTTGGGAGTGAGGTCAAAAAGGATTGCAAAGTATCCTTATACTGGAGTTAAGACTAAGCTTTAACAAAACTTAGTAGCATCTCCAGCATAAGGATAGTTTTCAACCCTTTTGAGCTCACTCCCAAGTGATAACTCTTCTTCACGAGCAATATTTGTAGGCATCAATGAAAGGACGGACAGCTATCAACGACATAAAGAATTACAAAACTACGTTGTCCTTGGATGCTTTCAAGAATTCCTCTTCTTAAATAAACTTAATTCGGCGGCAGAGATAAATGACGACGTACACAAATTTTATCAAGCAATTGCTCGACGACGAATGAAAGAGGTTCAATTGAAGGATCTCCCATCTTGAATCCAATAAGGTACATTGATGTGGGAAATTTGGGACGATCAGCTTTAGAGATGGGTTGACGAGAATATGATGATAGATACCATCAAATATCAACAACCCACATCTACCAAACAGTGGCCCATGATTAAGTGATTTCGTGTCCCATGATTTCAAGTAAGCGTTAGATTTTAGGTTAAGGGTAGGGTTTAGGTTTAATGGTCCAGTTTAGGGTTTAGGTTGGGGTTTAGAATTTAAGGTTGTGATTAAGGGTAAAGGTTGGGGTTAAGGGTATGGTTTAGGGTTGAAGTAGGGTTAAGGTTAGGTTTAAGGGTTAAGGTTTAAGGTAACGAGTATAGTTTAGGGTTAGGTTAGGTTTTAAGGTTAAGGTCTTGGTTTAAGATCAAGAGTAGGGTTTAAGGTTGTGACTAGAGTTATGGTATAGGGTTGGTGTTTGCGGTTTAGGGTTTAAGGATGTGATTTAGGATTAACATTAGGTTTAGGATTAGGGATAAGAGTTAGGTTTTAAGTTTAAGGATGTGGTTTAGCGTTAAATTTTAGGTTAAGGGTAGCGTTTAGGGTTAAGGTTTGAGGGTCCAGTTTAGGTTTAGGGTTTAAGGTTTAAGGGTCCAGTTTAGGGTTTAGGTTGGGGTTTAGAATTTAAGGTTGTGATTAAGGGTAAAGGTTGGGGTTAAGGGTATGGTTTAGGGTTAAAGTAGGGTTAAGGTTAGGTTTAAGGGTTTCGATTTAAGGTAAATGGTATACTTTAGGGTTAGGTTAGGTTTTAAGGTTAAGGTCGTGGTTTAAGATCAAGAGTAGGGTTTAAGGTTGTAACTAGAGTTATGGTATAGGGTTGGTGTTTGCGGTTTAGGGTTTAAGGATGTGGTTTAGGATTAACATTAGGTTTAGGATTAGGGATAAGAGTTAGGTTTTAAGTTTAAGGATGTTGTTTAGCGTTAGATTTTAGGTTAAGGGTAGCGTTTAGGTTGTCATGGTCTTACATGGGCTTTTTTTTGCGAGCTTTACATGGGCATTATGTGGGCTCGGGCTTGACGGGCTTTTTAATTAGTGTTGATTTTAATTATGAAAAAAAATTTCATAAAAAATTAATTGTAGGCATGCATAAACATTGAAACATTATGAGAGTTACAAGTTTTTTTTATGTTACTAGGCAGTAGGCATAAACATTGAAACATTATGAGAGTTACAAGTTTTTTTTTATGTTACTAGGCAGTAGGCATAAACATTGAAACATTATGAGAGTTTCCTTAAAAAATTATTAATATTTATGCCTTACTAGGCAGTAGTCCAAGCATTCATCAAATCATCATTTCAGCCTTACAAGTCCCAACTTCAAATTTAAAATTACAAGTTCCAACTTCAAATAAACTAAAAATATAGACAATATCATCCATAACACATTCCTCAACTTAACTTCATCAAACTACAATCATTCAATAAACTCTTGAATAGCCATGGAAAGTTATCTACATTGATAATAAACTTAATAATAGCATACAATATCAAAAAACTAAAATTAACAAATACAATATCAAAAAATTAATTAATAATAGCATACAAAATAGCAAAATAGCATACAAACTTAATAATAGCATACAAATAGCATACAAATTAACAAATAATAAAATTTAACATAATAGCATACAATATCAAAAAACTAAAATTAACAAATACAATATCAAAAAAATTAACAAATTAATAAACTAACTTAAAATTAACAACTACAATATCAAAAAAATTCAAATAAATACAAAAAAAGGGAAAAATTACTGATTAATTTGAGAGAGAGGTGGCTGGAGGCGTGGCAGATTGGCGGCACGGCGGCGGCAGTACGGTGAAGTGGAATCTGTTTAGAGATAGAGAGAGTGTGTGTGAGAGAGATATTATAATTTTAAACGAGAGAGAGAGAGAGAGAGAGTGTGTGTGTGTGTGTGTGTGTGTGAGAGAGAGATTACTGGCCGGCGGCGGAGGTGGTTTACAACGGCAATGGCACGCGAAGATAGGTGACGGGCGACGGCAATGGGGGCGGCGACGGCGACGGCAATGGAGACGGTGGTGGACGGCAACGGAGACGGTGTGAGGGAGGGGGGACGGCGGCTCAGAGAGAGAGAGAGAGAGAGAAAGAGAGAGAGAGAGAGAGAGAACAGACGATTCGCGAATGGGGGGAGAGGCTGTTCGATTTGGGTTTTATTTCCAATATTACTATCGGAGCTCCGACAGTAATATCCGATAGTAATTTAGGTTTAATTCACTATCGGATATTACTGTCGGAGATCCGACAGTAATATTGATCACAATTTTTCTGGGACTTTAAAAGGGAATATTCGAAGAATATTCCCGTAATACTGTCGAAATATTACTGTCGGACTATTCCGATAGTAAATACTGTCGGATGGAAAGGGACTATTCGAAGAATATTCTTATATTACTGTCGGTATATTTACTGTTGGATAAATTTCGACAGTAATTATTATCCCGCCAGATAATTTAAAATTACTGTCGAAAATTCGACAGTAAACTAAAAATCTCCAACAGTAATTTGTCCGACAGTAATTAGCGTGTTTCTAGTAGTGATCATTGCAGACTTATGCCTTATTGCTTATATTTACTTTTGTTTTGATATGAATGGCTTTAAATAAATAGGAGGAGTTTGTTTGTCCTTCCCATGATTTATTTAAAACCATTTTATCATTTAGAATCATTCAGCCAAACCTCGTTTTTATTGTCGGCTGATCAAGTGACCAGTCATCCTTTATCCAAAGGCTGCTGATCACATGACCAGTCATTCTTTCCTTGCTAATGATGACTGATGTATATCAAATGTCCAGCCATTCCATGTTGGCTGATGGTTGATACACTTTTGTATATTAGTCAAGTATATTCAGCCGATGTCAAGTGACTGATCAACACTTAAATATTTTCTAAGTCAGTTACTAATTTAAATGGCATAAGGACAGTAGAATTATTCTTGTCCTTATCTTATCAAGTTTGTTGATTCTCAAACGGAAGCTTCCGTAGTTATTTTAAATTTGTGTCAGTACTTAGCGTGTCTTGTTTTCAAACATGTTTTTTGCTTTACATTTAATGAGTACTCTGACACACTTTTCATTCCTAGCTTTTTGTTTTATTTTAGAATGGAATGACAGATACTACCTACCTCTTCTGTGAGAACACAAAGCTCGAGGAATAGTTGTTCACCATCTTTGACTTACACGCCATCAGAACATTTAATGCAAAGTCAAATATTATTCAATTAATCCAACGAAAACTTTTCTATCCCTGCCTATGTAAATCCGGAGATGCATTGAAGAACGGTGACCCCAACTAGCATATTGAAGTCTCTCAAAAATTCTCAAGCATTCAATACTCTCAAGATTTCTAGAACTTCTTTGAAGAGAAAAATACTTAGATTATTTATTGCTTATTACATTCTTTGTATTTACTCGTTAGTTCAATCATTGTGTTGAAACTCTCCCAACTACTTAATTATTGAGAGATCATTGATTGTAACACACGAGATTGATTTGTTCCTTGTAACATTCAATCTCCATAATTTATCACCAGTCTTTATTGTACACTGATCCGTTAGTGATCATCTAGAATATTAATATTAATACACTTCAAAAATCCAAGTTTGACCAACTAGGTAATGGACGTAGCAGTTTTCATACTGTGAACCACTTTACATCTTGTGTTCATTACTGCTTATTTTATTTGAGCAAACTGAACAAAGCTTTAAACATTTCATTATTTAAAGCTTCAGTCAGCCTTTGTCTCATTACTTCAGTCAAACCTTCAACACTGTTCATAAGCTTTAGTCATCAGCTGATCACTCTCATTGATTAGCTGACTGATTCCTTAAACTCGCTTTTCTGCTGCCAAAGTTTTAAAAGGTTTTAAAACTTACAAAAAGATTTTATAAGGCTATTCACCCCCGTAGCCTTACTATTTGCCTCAAGTGGACCTACATTATGCCGCAGTTCAAGATTTTATGCTTCACGGACCATGTGGTAATGAACGTAAAAATTCTCCTTGCATGATAGATGGTCGTTGCTCAAAGCATTTTCCCAAAAAATTCGTTGAGACGACTACAATTGACGAAGATGGTTATCCGGTATACAGACATAATGGAAGGACGATTCTTAAGAATGGAGTTCTATTAGATAATAGATATGTTGTTCCTCATAATAGATATTTATTGATTATATATGGAGCGCATCTGAATATGGAGTGGTGTAATCAATCTTGTCCGATCAAATATTTGTTTAAGTATATAAACAAGGGTAATGATCGCGTGACTGCGACATTTTATCAAAGTTCAAATGATGATAATACTGAGAAGAATATTGACGCGGTTAATTTGCACTATGATTGTAGATACATTTCCTCATGTGAAGCTGCTTGGAGAATTTTTGGATTTGAGATACAGTATAGAGACCCACCAGTAGAGTGTTTAAGTTTCCATCTTCCGAATCAACAAGATGTTGTTTTCTTTGATTCGGATAAGATTGACACTATCATGGATCGGGAATCAATCAATCAAAGTATGTTTTTGGCATGGATGGAAGCGAATAAGAAATATGACGAAGCAAGAGAATTAATATATGCTCAATTTCCAACAAAATTTGTTTGGAACTCAAATGCACGTGAATGGACGCCAAGGAAAAGAGGTTTCGCAATTGGATGGATTTTCTTTGTTCCACCAGGTTCTGGTGATTTTTACTATTTGAGATGCCTTTTGAACGTAGGGTGCGACGTGTTATAAGGATTTATGCTTAATCAATGGGGTGCAATATCCTTCGTTCCAGGATGCTTGATATGCATTACGATTGTTAAATGATGATAAGGAGTATATCGATGGGATCATCGAGGCTAGCCATTAGGCATCAGCTTAATCATTAAGAATTCTTTTTGCTAGCCTATTTTCTTCTGGATCTATAAGTCGACCTGAAGTAGTTTGAGATTCGTGTTGGTCTTATATGTCTGATGACATTCTATACAACCAACGAAATTTGCTTCAACATCAAGGTATGTATCAATTTATTTATTTTTAATAAGTTCTTAAGTAGTTTCTACATTTGTTATTTATATTGTAGGGTTGCAATTAACTGAGGATCAAATCAAGAATTATGCACTTGTGGAAGTTAAGAAGATATTAAGAGGTTGCGGAAGGAGTTTAGGTGATTTTTCAACAATTCCATTTCCAGATGATCATTTTTTCTAGTTCTCATGTAATAAGTTAGTACACGATGAAATGTGCTATAATCGAATAAGTTTGTTAGAAGAACATAGAAAGATTGTATCAATTTTGAACGATGAGGAGTGTCATGTTTATGACACTATAATCCAATGAGCTACTTCAGATACTGAAAAAAAATTCTTCGTTTATGGTTATGGAGGGACTGGGAAAACTTTTATTTGGAAAACTCTATCTCAAGCTGCAATCAAAAAGAGATATCGTGTTAAATGTTGCTTCTAGTGGTATAGCATCTCTTTTGTTGCTTGGTGGTAGAATTGCTCATTCTAGATTTAAGATTCCTTTTAATGTGAATGAAGATTCAACTTGCAACATTTAAAACAAAGAAGTCCTATTGCAGAGCTTATACTTAAGGCAAAGCTAATTATATGGGACGAGACTCTAGTGATGTATAAGTATTGCTTTGAATCATTGGACCGGAGTACAAGAGATATAATGAAATCAATGATTCTTCTAGAGCAAATATTCCCTTTAGTCGCAGGACAATTGTCTTTGGGGGAGATTTTAGACAGATACTGCCTGTAATTCCAAAAGGTAGTCGGCAAAATATTATTCACGCCACTATTAACTCAACTTGTGGAAGGATTGTACTGTATTGGGGTTGACAAAGAAATATAAGATTACAAAGTATGCGGTCCAGCGAGAGTTGTGAAGAATTGAAGATTTTTGCAGATTGGATTGCAAATATTGGTGATGGAAAAATTGGTGAACTGGATGATGGTGTTGTTTCTGTTGATATTCCCGATCAACTCTTGATTAAGGAATATAATGATTCGGTTGTTACAATTGTTAAAAGTATCTATCTTTTTTTTAGATGTAATCCTAATCGATCATTGTATTTTGAAGATAGAGCTATTTTGACTCTAGCTCTTGATATTGTTGATTCGATAAATGAATATATGGTTTTAAAAAATAATTCAGAGGTAAGATTGTATTTGAGCTCATATTCTCCATGTCATTCTGATCGAAATGTTGATCTTTTGAACGATATTCATACTCTTAAAATTTTTAATTGAATTAAATGTTCAGGAATTCCTAATGATGAGTTGAATTGAAAGTAAGCACTCCGGTAATGTTGCTCTGTAACATAGATCATTCTCTTGGATTATGTAATGGTGTAATGGCACGAGATTGATCATCACAAGGAATTCCATTCGATACACCTCGAGGAAAGTGCAACAAACACCTTTTCTAAATATCAATCACACCAAGGTGTAAATATGACGCCCCTTTCTCATCCGCAACACCACAAGGCAAGTGCACATACAAATGACTTCCTAGCATTTATGCAAAAATAATTTTGGGTTCATGTTTCATAAGATCTCACAAAGTTTAACGTTGACTGTCAACAACCTAAAGCAACCCTCCTCCTTTACCCGGATTTGGGACAACCTAAAGCAACCCTCCTCCTTTACCCGGATTTGGGACTGAGTACGTAAAGATATATGATTCTAAGCTTGACACGGGAAGAGCTGTTAGTTCATCTTCTTCTCTTTTTCTTTTTCTTTTTTATTTTCATTAAAAAGTTATGGCATTTAGGGTGTGTATGTCTATCATTGTTTTCTGATATAAAGATTATCGAGCCAGCACCATAGTCATTAGTACTATTTTTAGATTACAATACTTTTGAAAAATTGCTATGGCTAGCACAGTTAATCTGCCGGTAAACGTTTATAGGAAATAACAATCAGCTTACCTTTGGCGTGATCGGAAGCTTCCTAGAATCCTAAATATATAATCAGCATACCTGTGGCATGATCGAAGGCTTGCTAGAATTCTGTCAGAAATTTTGTGAGGTTAAATTCAAGTATCATAGTATGACAATCGCACCAACACGACGCATCTTGAAGATACTACCAGTACAAAATGTAGTCCTTCATGGCCCTGACCCGGGTTTTGTAACCTATACGAATACGAAGAACACTTACCAATCCACAAATCACAACTGTCACTCGTACACTCCCTGACACTTCACAGGCCTTTCAAATACAACTCTTTCCAAAGATGTGAAAATCCTATTGTTACCTAACAAGTAAGATGTAAAAATCCAATTCTTCCCTACCCAGTAGGAATCTTTCCAAAGAATAAGTTTCAGCGAGGGGTGTTAACTGTTAATATATGTATTTTGAAGGATTACCGAACCTTCAAAACCTGAACTGAAGAATGAAACCACAATGTATCACCATGGTTATATGTATGTCAGTCCTACTTAGGAATTCTTTCAGATGTATGGCTCTCTGATTGCCCTACACTGTTTTGCATGTCAACCGAACCGCAACTCTCCTTCATGGACTCAATGTCCATACTGGCCGTACGACTCTTCCTGTTTCTCCGATCCTGCAAAAATACAATATACACTTCATACATGAGCTTCTCAACAAATTCCAAGATCACCATACTCTATCGAAACATCATTCGGAAATCTGGAATTTGCAACTGACGAAAAATAAATAAATAAGAAAGACTTTAACCAACGATAGCAGTGAATCCTCTCTTTTTTTCTTCTCGTTGCAGCTTGTGTGATTTTATTTAAAAGATAAACACCTATTTTGAGTCTGGGGAAATTCATGAAAACTACTTGGGATCTTTCTATTACTAATCGAAAAAAAATGTGTAACTGCCGAGTCCCAGCAAACCTTGCTGACACGCAGACATCAACACTTTGGGCATAACCATCTCTAAATAAGTATATGCATCATCACTTAATCAACATATATTGACATGTCTAGCAAAAGGTTATAACCATATGATAGGGAATGAGAAGGGCTAGACAATCCAAAGAAGAGGATACACGTATATGATAAGCATGTCCGCAAGCCTAGGCCCATTAGTGTAGTTTAGGAGTTATATTATGATATTAGTTATCTTATGGGATTATTTATTGTTATGTTTTTTATTTGGGTTCTTTTGTAATTTAAAATAAAGTTAGGTGAGTTTCTGGATAATTCTATCTTAGGCGTGAAGTATCTCGTAGCCTATATAAAGGTTCCTTATGTATGTAGAATACTTTGGCTCCGTTCACATACATGGTCCTTTTTGTGGTTTGTGGTTTTTTTCGTGATTTCTTTACTTTCCCTATCTCTATCTTAATTTTTCATTTAAAACCACGAAAAAAAACCATAAACTACAAAACGAACCACATATCCGGGCAGGGCCTTAGACTTTGATTATCGAATATTGGAATATTGATTTCCCTTCTTAATCTCTAAGGAAGCTTGGTTTTCTCTTTGCAAACCCCAGGGAGGCCTGGTTTCTTCTATTGTTCTCTTCCCTACCTCTTATTATCATACTGGTGCTGAAACACCATGTAGACTAGAAGAACCGAAGAGTCATTTCAGATTTAAGATATTTAAGCTTAGATACATGCATACAACACCGCAATTTAAGCATTGGAACAAGTGACAAAGTAAAATGTAGCTCCTGTTCAATAAGTGTTGGTTCACGATTAATACTACATTGTGTGAAGTAAACAAACGACAATGCATTTTGAGTGTCAGGGTAGTAGTAAACGACATGCCAGAAGAACTTGCAGGCAGCGGGTGTCTTACACATGCAGAACATGAGTAGTTCACAGTATATCAAACAGTCGGATGTACTCTAATTATAAATAGAAGGGATTATTATATTTTTGACCAACGTACTAATTGGGAATTCTTGATTTTACCAACGTACTTTCATTAACCTAAAATTGACCAACGTACTATCAATTTTGTTGCAATGTTGACCCCGCCGTTAACAGACCATCCAAAAAAATAACGGGCATGTTTACACTAACGGTAAAGGGTTCAAAATAAAACTTGTGGAAAATAGAGGGTCCACCAATTAATTTTTTTTCTCACTCTCAATCTCACACCCAGAAAATCCCACCCTGTGTTTAATGGAGAATATTTTAAAAAAATTAAACCTCAGCTTCAAGCGTGGCAATAAAAGCAATGAGAGCGGCTTTATCTCTCGTTTAATGGACTCCTCGTCAAATCCGGCCTCACGGAGGCGGCGCCACATGATATCTTTCAATCGGTCGTTCGGTCGGTGCTCCCTCTCATGCGAAGACTAAGAGCACGGATGCAGCATATGTGCTGGAAATGCGTTGAAAGTCTGAGACCGGAAAAAGCGGTAGCGCTACGGTCAAAGAAAAGAGGATATTTTTCCGATTTGCTTTCCCAGTCTATGGAGCTGCCAGCAGGACCTTTTTATGATTTGCTGGAGTCGCCCGATCTCACCGAAGAGAAAGGTCGGACCCTCATAGATTTGATCTTGGCTTTTGGTTCATCAATGCTTTCAGAACGCCCCAAAAATTCCCCAATACCCTGGTCGCCGATGAAGGAGTCACCATCAACAAACCCTAGATTTCCTCCGTCGCCAAACCCAGCTGCTTTACTAATTCCCAATCGATGAATGGGACTTCAGGGGGAGTGATTTCAGTTCAAAACTCGTTTCTGTGCTGTCATTTTACTTTTTCTTTATTTTCTTGCTTTTTGTTCTGATTTTTCAGTTGGGTGGGTGGGACAATTGTACGAGATTATATTTATACGACGACGTCCCTACAGTCAATTAGAAGCCCCAGTCTGGCTTCGTGGTCAAACCGGTCGGTAATTGCCTTATTCAACGCTAAATTCAAATTTTAAGGGTTTGAAGGGTTGGGATTTTCTAGGTGTGAGATTGAGAGTGAGAAAAAAAATTATTGGTGGACCCTTTATTTTTCACAAGTTTTATTTTGAACCCTTTACCGTTAGTGTAAACATGCCCGTTATTTTTTTGGATGGTCTGTTAACGGCGGGGTCAACATTGCAACAAAATTGATAGTACGTTGGTCAATTTTGGGTTAATGAAAGTACGTTGGTAAAATCAAGAATCCCCAATTAGTACGTTGGTCAAAAATATAATAATCCCTAAATAGAATAAAAAGTAGTTCCAAATGGGATCTCTTTTTATTTATTTAATCTTTTTCTTTTTTAACTTTATGAAAGTTTCGGGGAAAAAAGTTCAGGAGAAATGAAAAAAAAAAAGAGAAATGAAAAATAAGCAAGTTAATAGCATTAAATGTGGAGTTGATATTGACAGTACCTCACGATAAGGAACATCATCCGTTTCAAGCATCCGAACAACCTGACTCATTTTAGGCCGTTTTTCTGAGTCAGGATCCACGCACCTAAGTGCTACCAGAAGTGCACGTTTCAGAGCGCGTGTTGTGGGTTTAGGCTGAAGGTTAGGGTCCGAAACTTCCTCGGCTCTTCTGTGCCCCACCATCATTTTGAGCCACTCAACAAGATTAACCTGCCATGAACATACGTTAGACAAATTTGCAATCCAAATGAACATACATTAGACAAATTTGCAATCCAAATGAACTCCCCGTAGACACACACACAGAGATGGGAATTCTTTGAATCGATGGCAGAAACTTTTTGATGACTTCGTACCTCATCAGCAGGACGGCCATAATCGACCGGATCCCTTCCGGTCACTGCTTCTAGCAGAAGTACACCGAAACTATAAATATCACTCTTTTCGTTTAACAAGCCACTGTTAGCATATTCTGGAGCCACGTAACTGCAATTCACAACATAAACAATCATCAAATGTTCATCATTCAACCACCTTAGTGTAGCTCAGATCATATAAAAAGTCATATTTTTGGAAACATACCCAAATGTTCCCATTACTCTGGTGGTTATGTGGCTTTCTCCCGAATCCAAGAGCTTGGCCAATCCAAAATCAGAAACCTTGGCATTGAAGTCGCGATCAATCAATATATTGCTGGATTTTATGTCTCGATGAATAACTTTTGGCTCTATAGCTTCATGCAAATACGCAAGCCTGCATCCAAAATCTGACTTATTTAGGTTACTTTAAAATCAAGATTACATTTTGCCCAAAATAAAAAATCTCTCTAAAAGCATCTTCAATCTTAATCCCCAAAAATAAAATTAAAAAGAAAAGTAAGCAACTTGAGAAGCCCGTATAATTAGACCCATATATTTCGTCTTCCCTTATCACTATTAAAGTTGGTTGTTTGGAACAACACCTCTATACCTTAAGGCTCAACATGATAAATGATGGCTGCCACCTCTGTACTAGTATAATATCTATCCAATGTTTGATTCACACGTTTTTAATTTATATGGCGTGGATTTTCATGGTTGATAATTATCAGCACTGAATCTCTGGCCCATGTCGCATCTGATTTAGATCAAAGTGGCACACTTTTTTTTTGGAACCTAATGATGCAGGAGTTCACCTCATTGTCCACTTTTCCTCCACTACATTACAGCTGCCATATTCCATATATCATGCTTCACCCCTTAAGAGCTAGTTACTCCCAAATTCCATTGACCCTTCATCTCTCTCCACTCACTTTCCCATCCTAGACAATATTGCTGCAGGAATTACAGCCCCCGCGTCACTATTATCTATGAAAGGTTTCCATTTCTAGGAATAATGCAGCAAGCAACTATTTCTACAACATATTTGTTCAGAAACTTTTGGTTTCATGAAAGAACGACATTCTTATGTATCTTGTGGTTTTGTTGATTGCTAAAGTACTCCTCATGCTGAAAGGTAGTGTCTTTGTGGGTAAGTTGGTAGTAGCCTAAGGACCTTAGAGGCTGAGACGTTAGGAAAGGAAGAAAACCTATGGGGAGAGAGAGAGATAGAGAGAGCGAGAGAAAGAATGCGAGGAGTCTCTCTCGCTCTCAATGAACAACACTACGAAGGAAGGATATAGAGAGACAAATACGTAAGTTGTATCATCTTTTAATTTAGGTCAGCACATAGGTATTTGTACCTACTAGCACGTCCCCAGGCCCATTAAACTTGTCACTATTTCTAAATTTACTATTCCTAACACTATTATAGGAAAGTCCATGGTGCCCAGTGGGGAACATGACAATGAAAACTTGACTTAAGCTGTCAAATTGATACTCTTAGTAGTTTATGTTGATACACTTGGTTGTGGTTACCGAGATTGCCCAAGCTGGGGCCATCTTAAGTGATAGAAGCGTTGGTCCCTAGAAGATAGAGATCTTATCACGGAAAAGGTGAATAAGAGGTCCCAGTCCATAGGGCCAGTAAATAGGAGGCTCAAGCTGTCATCGAAATTAAAAATCCAATTGATAAAAAACTTGATTCCCAAATCATAAGAGCGCAAAGAGCTCTAAATTGAAAAAAAAAAAAGGACGTGAGTGTCATTTTCTAATTTTTAGAGGGAAATTCCACCAAGATCAAATACATGTAGTAATGAATATACATAAGTGAGGACAAGGAACTTTTATGAACTCGCTTTACCAGAAATTATACTCTCTTTTTTCTTTTTTCTCTTTTTGAGAAAAACTAGAAATTATACATTAATATATATAGTACTCCCTCCGTCCCTTAATTATTGTCTTATTTGACCCGGCACACAGATTAAGAAAAAACAATTGACTTGATTATTAATATTGGTATAATGTCTAATTTTCTTTAATGCCCATGTGTATGTGGCCCATAATTAAAGTAGAGAAAAAAGTAAGGATAAAATGGTAAAAGTGATGTCCTAAAATGGAAAGTTTTCAAACAAGACAATTATTTTAAGACGGACAAAAAAGGAAAGGAAGACAATAATTTAGGGACGGAGGGAGTAATATTATTTTATCCACGCAATGTTGCCAAACAATACTTTGTCGCCATTTCCAAGTTTATAGAGGAAAATTACAACAAGATTAAAATTAACAATATTTTTAAGAGGGGAAAAGGACCTAACTAATATTTAAGCAGCCCTACACTATTTTTTGTTATTATGCTACAATAGCTATGAGTTCTACTACTACTACGAAAGGAAAAAAAGAGTAAGAGGAAGACAGGGTTTCTCGAACAACTTTCTGGTCTATATTTCTTCACCCATGAATGGAAAAGACAGGGACAACTCTCAGAATCCTACAATGGAACTGTGAAAGGAAAGGAGAGGGACTACTCTCAGGACTCTTCCAGGTCTTACAACAAGAACTCTAAAGAACTCTCACTCACTAAGACTCACAAATTCTCATAATAAGTCCATCGTATACGCTGCGGATCCTTTGTGAAGGCGACACAAACCATTCATTTATTTACCTCGCCGCCTTCTTATCCGCTGTGCAACTGTGGAGCGTGATCTCCATATCCCATCCTACATCAGTTTATCTAGAGTGGGAAAATATGGCACAGGCTAGATAGACTGCTTCATAAAGTTGATCATGCAACAGGTTCCATGAAGAAAGATACAGAATATGCTGGTGGCATACATTCTGATGATGGCTTTGCAAAGTTATAAACAAAGAAAGAAGACGGACCAATCAGACGCAAAGAATCAGTCGTAAAGCAAACAGAATATGGAATAATAGAAGCAGGATAAGGACCAAACGAACCGTCACAAGGGATCGGTAGAAACACACACAATAAGTTCATATGCTCAATCTCAATCAATAATCAGCAATAATCAACAGACGACAATTACATCATTATTAAGAGGCTACCATAACATTCCCACTACTAGGATTAGGCTAACTACAACTAGTAAATAGCATTAATACCCCCAGCAACTAAACAACTAAACAATATACAAAATATTAAGAATGAGCCAAAATTCTACCAAGGACACTTTCCCTTGGACCAACTGACTTGATGGCTAGCATATGACCCATGAGCTTTGGTTTAGGCAGCTGCAATGCCTACCGTAATAGCATATGTAGCTAATGCTGATGAGAGTAAACAAGTAGGCAACTAGTTGTTTCAGTTTATAATTCGTCTCCTCGTCAACATTAGATGAGAAAGTGCATCTTACATGGTGATCTATGTGAGGTGGTCTACAAGTCCGAACCTTATGGATATGCAGGCATGCCTGAAATGACATGCGATGTTTGAAACTCTTGGAAGTTATTCATTATCGCCTTACCAAATACATATATGTTTATTTGTCTTGAGTATGGAATCACTAATTAGCTCCTTCGGAGCCATTTGGTAGCCAGGATTAAGGCCGGAGAATTGTTAAATATTTGGTACGCAATAGGCAGTTGATGTCCTTATCCCCTCGCTAATAATACCAAGGGAGAGGGTGGTATTATTGGTGCCCTCACTAAAAAAAATATGTGACTAACATTTTTAATCCCAAAATTATCCTCGATATATAAGTGAGGATTAATAGCGAGGGCGCTAATACTACCGGGATTAATAATACAGCTTATCCCTGCATAGTTACCAAACATCACAATATGGTACTTGACGTAGAACTCGTAATGAGAAGAAATAAAGAACAAATAATTATTATGTATCGAAAGAAAATTACTGTTCACAATTATCAATCCTTAATGCCCCAACTTTCAGAATGAAGTAACAAAAGTACCCAAAATTTTGGAAGATCCCTAAAACTAGAAATTTACAATAAAGTCTTGAATTGACTATTAACACACTGAATTGTGTTTCCTTCTTTGACATGTCTTGAATTTCGCTTGAGCTTGATTCTGATCATTTTCCCCCCTGTTAGGAAGAACAAGCCTCTAGCCAAGTAAGGCTGAGGTAGTGATCCAAGAAGGATAAGGGAATGATCAAGCAGCCAACTGATATTTGAGAAGCAAAGTGGCATAAAAAAACAATTGCCCTTGATTAGGGATTGCTGAAAGCCCCAAAAGGAAGAACAAACCAGCTACAGACCATATGATCAACAGCAATATGGTGAGGCAGCTTAATAGCAGAGGAAGGGCAGGGATCAGAGTATGCAAAGGAGTTGTTTGACCGCTTGGGATACCCGTATGCACAGATGGAGGCTTAAAGGTGCCTCAGTAATGAACTCCTTGATCTCAAAAACTATTCATATTGTGTCGTAAGTCAAGTAAAAAAGCCTTAGGTCCAAGCTTACGAATGACATGGAAGGTCTAATAGCAGAAGCATGTAAACTTTTGAACAAATTTTAAGGGAAATGCTCACAACAAATACAAACCATCATTTAATCACCCTCACTAGGTTTCATAACGATAAGCATTGGCTGTGAGTTTGTAAGTCATAACTCACAGCCAACTCTTTGTCATATGTACACTAATTCTGCTCAGCATTGTTAAGCTTCTCACTGAATAAAGCGATTGGATGACCCTCTCTTGACTCAAAACTCTCTCAAGACCTATACCCGATACGTTATCTCAAAGACTTTCGAAGAGTCTGACTGTAGTAACAGATCGGCCTCCATCATTTTGGCCATATTTAACTATATGCTTTAGCGGCACTGCGGCAGCAATAGGAAAGTGAAATTCCCATTACCCTTCGTCAGTACGCTTGGTCCAAGCCACCCCTTTGGCACCTTTGAGATCCTGGTAGCTTGCTTGCATGAGCTAGGTCTAGTTCACATAGATGATATGGCAATCATGGTGCAGAAGACACCCTATACCACAGCCATAATGAAGAAACTGCTTGTTTTTCAAATAGGTGGAACAAAATACTACACCGACAAGGCCTCTATGTAGGATAGCAAGAGAGTTGTAACCTAATATTTGGGGACAAGGAAATGAGTGTTGACATGGACATGTGTTGTCCAACGTACTGAATGTCAAAATCCAGGAGATAAAGGACAAAACCATAAATAGGAAACATGTCTATCAACACATAAAATACAAACGATTATAGCTACACTTCTAAAATCATCAGCACATAACCAATTTTAATCATATAAACCAATACTTCAACTAAACTTGGTAACTAACATGAACCAATATCCTACAGGTGTATTGAGAAACCTAATTTCATATCTCGTCATCACTTTTTCTTTATGTAGTTTTTCTTGAACCAAAATTTTAGCTTGTAACTAGAAAGGACAAAACAATACATTTATACAGTTTGAGTCGAAACATTCACTTACGCCTTCCCAGTACCAAGAAGAACCTTCATACGAGCTTCCCAAGTAAGGGTACCATGTTGGCGCATGGCTCCATGAAGCCACTCTTCCAGGTTCCCATTGTTCACATATTCATAGACAAGCATCCTGAACGATTGAACCAAAAAGGAACTATCACCTAATTGATATATTACTTCAAATGAACCTCGAGACAAGTAAAAGAATAAACTGAGAACATTATCGTTCTTCGAGAATCAGGACGTTAAGTTCAATGAATACATTACAAAGCTTACCTGTGAACTCCTTCTATGCAGTAACCAAGAAGCCGTACCAGATTTTTATGTCGAACATGTCCTATAGCCTCCACTTCAACTCTAAATTCTTTCTCTGCCTGCCCCCTATACATAAATTCACAATTTGATCATAAAATAAAACATAGCATCAGTGTAAGGAAGATATAGAGCTTCACAAAGATAGGAATATTTTCAGCCTAAACTCACATATTATTAAGGAGCTTCTTCACTGCTACCTCAGTCCCATTAATCAGCCTTCCCTTATAAACAACCCCATATCCACCCTCACCAAGCACATTCTCCGCTGAGAAACGACGTGTTGCCAGCTCAAGATCTCTCAAAGTAAACCAGTGTCCCCAACCGAGATGTGAGGTTTCTGGTAAACCTGTTAAAGGAGAGGCCATGGAAAGCCCGTATGATGACGAAGGCTGCTTCCGGACAGTCCCAAAACTTCCTTCTTCACCTGAATGCGAACTGCCACCCCTCTCGTGATGATACATTGAGCTGCACTGACTCAGGTTATCAGCATCACTAGATTTGCTCCTTCCCAGATGGACCAACATCTTCTCCGAATTCTTGTCACTTGATTTATCATTAACTGTCAGCGATAAGCTTTCCGGCCGCTCATGGAAGTTTGGAACCCCAACTCGGTCAACCCTAATATCTTTTGAGACATTAGGTATCTGAGAGCGGGAGTACTTGTCTATTGCTCTTCTGGATTTTCTTCGAGATGCGACCCATATTGACAAGAGACCAAGAATCAGGAAGATAAACACACCCACACATAAACCAATCACAACCCATAATTTCAAACCCAAAAATGAAGTCTTCCGCGATAATTCTGTGTTTAAGGTCGCGGACGACATTCCTTGTAACACAAATTCAAAAACCAAGTGTAGCCTCCTAGTTTCAGAATGCAAAGCTAATACATTCCTCCTGGATCACCAATAAAAGTATCAAGTTACAAACCAGTTTCAAGCAGGAAAAAAAATAATTTTACTAAATTAATAGCTGTATAATTCAGTGTTTTCCTTGCAGTCGTGAATGAATTAAGCCCGTTCCTTTCCTATTCATAGTTGGGTACACTAATGGAGGCGAAGGATGAAAGAAACAATGCTAAATTTGATGTTAGACCATCAGTTAGCCAGTTCAAACTCCAAGAAATCAATCATTAGAGCAACAAGGCAATGACAGAGAAGAACAATTTTCAAAGATCTATAAGAATAAACATTATCAGATACTATCGAAAAAAACCCCAAACCCCAATTGCTATATCCACAGATTAGCAAACTCAAACAAATTCAGGAAACAACATGGGCCCCATTAAAAAAACCAAAAGTAACAAAATGGCGACACGAGATGAACTAAATCCAGATAACCCACCATCTGCATTAATGGTCATTTCATTCCATACCCTTTTAGTACAAATTTCATTCCACGATAGCTCAAACTGAATGAAAATAAATCACTATTGTTGACTAGAAGTGAAAACACATAAAATGAGAAAATGGGTATAAATCAAAGTAGAGAAAAGAACACTTACTTGAGAAGCTAGATCTAAATATTTAACCCACATTGATCGTCATCCTTGAGAGCTCAAACTCAAAGGAGGAACAGAAAGGGAATGCTGTGCTGGGCAGGAAACCCAACAGAACGTGAACAGATGGAGAAGAGAAGGAGTAGTTTACAAGTAGAATGGTATGGTCCAGAAGTGGACCAAAAAAACAAACTGAGAATTCAAGAAATAATTGGAAATGAATTGCAGGAAAGGCCAGACAAAAATCTAATCTTTGAGGGGGGCAAATGTGGTCTCACACTGATCAGAGAATGAGAAGAGAGAGAGAGAGAGAGAGATTAGGGGTGAGGAATTTTTTTATACTTTAGTAATATTATAATTATGGGAGGGAGAATCTCAGAGGGAGTCAGAAAAGGAGGAGGAGCGTGAAATGTTTGGTGGGGTCAGTGTTGAATGTGGGGGAAGACCTTTGGAAGCTGGAAAGATTGCTTGATTCCCCATTATTGAGGGAGGAGGGAAAATGTAGGACTGCAGGGGTGTAATCTCAACCTCCAAAACATGGTTTTAAGTCAAAGTAGTTTTACGCTGGGACTCGCTATTCCAACCCCAAAATTTGCTAAATATACTCATTTACTTAGTTTATCTTCCCTTTTAAATATTATACCACCTATATTACTAAGTATACCCTCATTTTTTTTCTATTTTACCCTTTAATAATAAATCTTCAATTCTCACCCACTCAAATTAAAACACTATCTACCTAACCCACCTCCCTCCCAAAATTAAAATACTCTTCATTTCTCTCTTTATCATCTAATCTCTATCCTCTCAATTTGTTTTGAAGTTTCATCCACTTCGATTTAGCTTCCTAAAAATTACACAAAGTCAAGCCACTACTGTAAGACCCCGACTTTATTTTATCTTATATCGGGTATTAGAATCATTCTAGAATCCTTTGGGATTTTTTTTAAATTTATTTGGATATGTCTTAGGCACTAGAAGACAGAAAATTTGGATAAGATTGGAAGTTGGATAAGTATCACGAAAGGATAAGAAAGAAAAAAGAAAGGATAAGATCAAAACAAGATAAGATCAAGCAAGTGGATAAAGATAAAATCGGATAAATTTAACACCTCGTGCTTAGCTAGATAAGTCATCATGTTGAAGTTTTTTCTTGTGATGACACCTCATGCTTAAGTATTGACTCATCAACAAGAATGATGAGTCATCATTTAAGGATTTCTCTTGTTACGACACCTCGTGCTATGATTTGATGAGTCGTCGTTGTGGGCTCGACATGTGGCAGCTGCTATGGTGACTCACCTGCTTACCTTAGGCATATATAAAGGGCTTGAAAATCCTTGTTGTTCATATACTTTTCACACACAACACACTAAAACACACACTTCTTTCACTTCTCTTGGGTGTGAGGCTCATTTGGTGCTCGGGTATTCATAATTTGGATAAACTGATTTTCGTAGAAACGACGTGTTCGACGAGTAGATCATTTCCGGCGAGGCTCGTTTGATGCTCAACCACTCAGAATTTGGATAAACTGATTTCCGTAGAAATGATGTGTTCGATGAGTAGATCATTTTCGGGTAAAGTTTAATTAAGGAAAAGCGCTAGAGGTAAGTTACTAAACCCTCGTTTTTAAATATTGCATGATAGACTAAAAATAGTTCTCATGCTATAAAAGACAAGTAGTTCATATACTATTTGTAAAAGTAACACGTGCTTGGGATAAATGGTTGCTCAAAAGTCTGGACGAACCAACTCTGTGGGAGCGATATATTTAATAAGAGAATCCTTTCAAAAAGGAGGTAAGTTACTAACACCCCCTCCTATTTTAAAGTATATGCATGATAAACTAAAGATAGTCTCATGCCATGATCATATGTGTACTAGTTATTAGCAAGTGATATGATTAGTGGGTATTATATGAAGCGTCCCTAAAATATTAAAGAGACACATTAATAACGTTATAATGTTATAAATACTATGACATACAGTAAAGTGGACATGAAATGAGTACGGGATACAAAGTATCACGTCACAAATAATGGTTAATATGATGATAGTAATGAGATCTATTGTAAAACAGGAACAAAGATAATTTAGTAAAGTAATGATAGCTGCTTACAGATAAATGTTAAGGGCTATGACATGTGATATGGTATATGCAGAGAAAAATAGCATGTGTATGTGACTAGTAATGTGCTTAGTATTAACAAGCACTACGACAGAATAATTAATGGCAAGTAAACATCTGCTTGATCATAATGATATGTGATATGTTAACATGCACTAGAAGTAAATATTTTGTATATGTGAGCATGAGATTAATACAAGTAAACACCTAATTGTTCATAAAATTAAAGCATGATAGCAAGTAAACATCTATTTGTTTATGATAATGAGAACCAACAGTAATTACTGGGGAATGTATTGATGCATGAAATACATGATGAAAATCATGATGCACGGTGAAAACCGTGGACAAGTTATACATGATGAAAATCATGATGCATGGTGAAAACCGTGGACAAGTTATCCATGATGAAAATCATGATGCGCGGTGAAAATCGTGGACAAGTAATGGTCCTACCACTGGCCATGGTAGAAGGTAGTCCCACTGTCGTAACCAATAGGCGACAACGGCATACTACGATCCGATTGTCGTCGATAAATAACGACAATTAGACGAGGAAAGGTGCCCGTTGAGGTGGAGCCACCCATGGTACCAGTCATGAGGAAAGGGCTACCCGTAGAGGTGGAGCCGCCCATGAAACAAGTAAAGGTTTTCATTCAAGAACTTGCACTGCAATGGCAGCACATGTACAGACAAGAAAAGTAATGATGGAAAGTAAAGAAAGATGTGAGGCATATCTCGACATTTATAAGAGTATTGTAAGTTATTTGTTATATGTTAACCATGTATGTCGGTTGGTCGTGGTCTTCAACTGGTATGGGACGGTTGGCGGCTGTTGAGCCTCTGATATTGCATGGTATTATAATGTGTTTTCATATGTATGAGGTGGTCGCGGTCTCAACCGGTATGGGACGGTTGGCGGCGGTGAGCCTATCATGCATATGGAATTATCTGCTATTGTGATATATTGCTTTTAACTGAGATTAGATGTAAAGCATTGTTATATCTTGTGTTGACATGCTGCATGATCACATGCCATGTAACTGCATTTAGTAACTTGCTGAGTCTTCGTCTCACTCTGTGTTTGTTTGTTTTCCTGAGGTTGGTAAGCAGATAGAGCAGACGCTGTGGGATATACGAGAAGGGATTTGTTGAGATGCTGTTCAGGACAATAGCTCTATAGAGCTATGTAGCGATGGGATAAATACGTTTGCTAAGGTTACGTGGCATAGCTACGTATGTATGATTAGTAGTTGGCACAAGTTGTCATGCCATTACACCCAGCTGTGTAACTCTGATCAAGTTGTTATAAGATGTTTCGAGATCAATGACTCGAGACAGTAATATATAAGATGTTGGCTTGAGAATATAGATGAGCTCCAATTTTTAGCAGAACTTTCACTGCTAATTATTGTTACAGAATTCAGACCACGCACCGACTCGGGAGTCCGTATAGGATTTCGGGTCGAGGCGTGACAACTACTTAGGCTTGAAACACACATTTTGGTTAAATTTTTAAATGATTTTTTAAATTTTTTGGAGAAAACTGCGAACGGAGTATGCGGCACCCCCCGGCCGCACGCCCTAAGGAATGTGCGGTACTGGTCCGCCACATACCTTAGGGCGTGCGGCTGTTCGCCGCACATACTTTAGGGCGTGCGGCCGGGGGTGCCGCATATACAATTAAGCGTGTGGTAAGGGGTGCCGCATATATCTTAAGGTTCTCAAAAATTTTAAGGGTAATATAGTCTTTTAAAATTGTGGCAATTTTGTAATAATGATAAAGGGGTATACTCAGCAATATTGGGGGTGGGAATAGCACTGCTCTTTATGTTTAACGAAGCTTTTTCAATTAAATTATATTTAATTGAAATAAAACGTGTAAAAATTATAATTTTAACAAAATAAGTAAATAATTGTAACGTAAAAATTATGAGATTTTTATAATTTTAACAAAATAAGTAAATAATTGTAACTTAAAGATTATGAGATTGATGTACATAAATTAAACAAATAATTATAACATAAAGATTAAATAAAAAAGTAAAATTAATAATACAAAATTACGTAAATAAATAAAATTATTATAAATTTTAAAATATTTATATAAATACAACATTGGTCATTAAATGTATATATATACTATTATCACTTCTATCACGTATCAAAATTCGAAGGATCTTAAAATTGATAAATCTAGACAAAGCGACAAAAAATAAAACGTTGTTACTTATGTAACCAATGTACAATTGTGTATAATGAAGTGTTTACCAGAAAAAAAATATATTCTATTGAAAATATATACAAATAAAAATAAGTAAATGAAAATTACTTTAACATGATGTCATATAACACACCGAATAATTATTATATAACAGTTCAAATAAAAAAAATAAACACACAATAAAAAAGAGAATAAAATAACATTTAAAAAAATCAAGAAAAATAAATTTTGGCTTAATTGATAATTAATTATCCTATTTTAACCATTAAAAGACTAAAAGCTCACATGAGCCTATCATGTCCTTAAATCAATATTATTGGATGGTAGAATTTTAACACAAATTCAACTAATTATAGGTCAAGGAAAATTGACCCCAAAAAATTCATTAATCATTGTATACCCTTCCACGACCCATGTTGACCATATATAATCAACATTCATACTCAGCAAACCAGGCAAATTTAAGGTTTTCCGTCGAACTCATTTTCCCATACAATTTTTCAAAATTTTTCTTCCTATTTCTTTTATCTTTCTCAATTGATTAAAAAAAAAGGTTTTTTTTTTCATACCGCTGCCGCACTCCCTTCTCTTCCGAATAATTTTAGAAGAACACTTTATTTTTCCTAAACTTTTCTATCAATGACTCTTTGTTCTCAATCGATGAAAAAAGGGTTTCATTTTTGAATGTTTTTTTCAAAAATATCAAGTTTTATTTTTTACATTGATGTTTAGATCGGATGAAATGCACACAAAAAATTCACATCTTTATATTATTCGATAAGATCTACATTTTGGAGATGTAATATGGCATCTTGTTAGTTCTTTTTATTATATATTTTATACAAAATTCCAAATGTTTCTGTATGAGCTTTCTACAAAAAGCATGTTGTCTATATTTTTTCCAAAGTTTTTCCGATTTATTTTCCATCTTCTTTTCCAATTTATTTTCTACGGTTTTTATTTATAGCTGCTTATAATTTGAACAAACAAACAAAAGTATATTCGTATTTAGATTTTCTTCCATCTATCTAAATTTTTTATCAATTGAATCCATTAACATGTGTATTTTTCATATTTTGTTGTTATAAAAATTTTGCTGAATGTGTCTTTTTTTAAAACTTAACATTTTCGTTGCCAGTAATATGACTGAATTAAAATATATATATATATATATATATATGGGGACGTATTTAATGGTTACTTTTTTATTTAACCATCAATGGTTACTCTCATTATCAACCATTGGATCAAAAATTAAAGGTTGAGATTTAATGCATTAAATGACTCACCTACTTACATTAATTGCATTTTCCAACTAACCATTAAATCTCAACCTTTAATTTTTGATCCAATGGTTGATAATGAGAGTAACTATTGATGGTTAAATAAAAAAGTAACCATTAAATAAAAAAGTAATCATTATATATTATATATTATATATATATATTATATATATATATATGTGTGTGTGTGTGTGTGTGTGAAAGATAAATAGTTAATCAGAAGATGAGATCAATGGAATTAGGGAATGTATTGATGTCCTAAACATTTTTGGGAAGATTTTTGGAAAGAAAAATGCTAGAGCAATTGCTCTAGTCAACCCCTTCACTTACAGAAATGACGTGGCTCATGTTGGACAAGGTGTCAAGGGCAGCAACAATGTTTTATCTCTCTATCTCTCTCTCTCTGATGCGAATCCAAGATCGTTGACAAAGGGAAACCAACCACAAACACGATTTGAAACTGAAACAACGAATTGAAACGGAAAAATATGGAGCTTCCCTCAACCCTAGGGCGGATTAAATTTAATCCCTAGAACCTTGGGGTGCAACCTTGACCCATTACTAATCGCAATTGAATAGGAACCAAGACTACGGAACGCCACAAGCCTGTAGCTCAACAAACTTGATAAGTTCAAGGGTTTGAGAATTCTAGTCCAAGAAATCTCTCAAAAGCTACAATATAGTGAAAACTCAATTCAATTAAACATATATCAAAAGTTGTCAAAAAGTTTATAAGATAGTCTTTATATAGGCTTAAAAACAATTCTACTAACCCTAGGAAACGTTTTTAGAAACGAATCCTCTAAGAAAAAGGAAACAAACTTACTTAAAACACTTAAAAACCCTAAAATACCAAAATCTCGTCTTTGGCGCGCTAGACACTATGCGGCTGCATAGATTCCAGAAACTCAGACTTTGAGTGCGAGCTTGCTTTAGGCAGCCGCAAAAGATTTACGATTTCTGATTTTCTGAAAAAAATTATCTGACGCGAGCCAAGGCGCCAGTCCGCCGTGCCGCGAGCCATGACGCGAGCGCGCCGTAACACGAGCCATGACGCGAGCGCCTCTTCAGAAGTTCAGATTTATGTCTTTTTGACCCTCCAACATGCAATCAAACCTTCCTTCATTGCCATGATCATCCTTGGTTATTGTGTTGGCCTTAATCCCTTTCACAAGTGATGTTAAAACCGCTCGAATCTTCCTTGCACGCATATGAGTCATTGGACCTCCAGTTATGCTTAACGGATCACGAACATTGACTTGACCCGAACCATGATTGTCTTGACTCAAACCCTCCTTGCCTTGGTTCTCATCACTCTCTCACTCTCTCTCTCTCTCTCTCTCTCTCTCTCTCTCTCTCTCTCTCTCTCTCTCTTTCTCTATTTGTTCTTCTTTCTCGCTCTTCTTTATTAAATTACTCTGCTTCAAACTTAGCCATGGTTTATAGCCCACCAATTTCCTTTCTCTACCTAGTTCTCTCTCCTCTCTCCCTCGTTTTCTCTCTCTACTTTCCATACATACTTGTAGTCAAAGTCTTTCTATTTCTCCACCCAACAAACCCTCCCTTTTTATTTCTCTACTTTAGGAAAATCAAAATCCCACTTATACACACACACACACATACACACACACACTTTCAATGTCCTTGTTCACTACCCATTTACAACCATCATAGAGGAATGGAACAACTGACAATCTAGAGGAATATAGATGGTACTCCAAACACTGTGTTGAGGTTGTAAATGGGTATTGTAAAACTATAAAATTGAAGTTTTTTTTAATACTACCTCAAGTTTAATTACATCCAAAAAGACAAGTAACTCTTGGTATTTATTGAGTTTTTTGTGGATTAAGGAACATCTTTGTTTTTGGGAACTTTCATTTATATTAAATCTTACAAAAAAGTGGAAAAGTAAAAAATGAAAGTGTACACTTAAATTGTTTTTGTTAGGAATATACCTGCACAACATTTGTTATATATGTTTGCATATTCCAAACCGTGATTTGCTTGTCACCATTACGATGCTTATTCTATGAGTGCCTAAAAGGTCTGCGTACCGGTTAGTGTGGCAACTCATTGGAATATAGTGTAGGTCATTAGACTAGGAAGTCTTTGTACATAGCTATGTCTTTGTCCTACCAACTAATGATGATCTCTCAAATGGATTAGCTCTACAAGTGCCAACACCAGCAGATATCTCATTAGTAGATATCTCATCAGTAGACTTCATAAGAGCTGCTGATATATCAACATCGATTTAGCTCTTCACGAATCTACTGTAAGAGTGCCATTAGAGATAAAGAGGAAAATTAGTCAAATCTCCAAGTGGCCAAGATTTCAAAGACTCACAAAATTACTTTTTGCAGATCTCCTTTTTCAGCTTGAAGATACGCACAGATATCCGAGCCTTCACTGCTATCCATTAGATACGTCCTCTTCTATACTTGATTTTAGCTTTCAAGATATATCCTTAAAAGTCAAGCTACAGTGCACTTCGTACAGACAGGTCAAACGTCAAGTCACATCCATCGACAACCTGTTTCACTAGACAGATTTCAAGACAAGATCTTCATAAAAGTTTTCTTTAACCAACAGTCCATAAGATGCACTCTGATGTATTAAAAGACAAACACTCCAACGGTTAGAAATCTATTCAAGTCTCAACAGATCCTTTACCTCTTCACCTATATAAGAAATCTCTCATCCCTCTTCCAAAGTGTGGCGTGACTGCATTGTGAGAAATCCTGAAAGTGGAAAAAACACAAGTGTAAGAACAAATACCTTGTGTGACAGAGAGTAATTAGAAATTCATAAGGCAAGAAGCTTCGCTTAGTCAAGAACTCATTTCTTGACTTGAGTTCTTTCTTCCTTTAAAAGACTCAGTCTCTACTACTCTTAGACTCCAGATTTATTGCAAGAGATTAAGCCTCCAAAAGACGGAACCTATTTGAAGATGTCCAATGAAGATCCCGAGCTAACAATCCACATTGCATTCATACCGACAGACTTGTATTCCATTGCAAGAGTTGTCGATTGTGTAATAATGAGTCATCATAGTTGGTTGAGTGCTAGTCTCTCAGTTGTTCAGTTATTTCCTAATTGAATAACCCATAATATTTTCTTCTCACATCATTCTTACATTGGCACTATCATTTCCCTCTTCCTGGGTATTAAGAATTGCCAAGGTGAGAGTGCCCGTATATGTCTTCCTTTCCCCTTATCTTCCCTTCCATGAAACCTCTGCTGAATTTTAATATAAAATATATCTTTTTACATTCAGTCTTTACTTATCTTTCCTGTATTATATGTCTTACATATTTAGCAATCTGTTCATGGAAAAGATAGTTGCATCTTATGAAGATTTAAGTTTACTGTTGTGTTGTACTTGTACTTATCTTGTTACAGCTACTTTGATCTTCTATGTTATATATATTTGATGTAAGTCTTTCTGCTGCACAACTCATTTGTAACAGTAAATATTATAATATCAATTTCCAAGCAGTTGCTTAAGTCCACTGTGACAGAGTAGCTAAAGTCTACTAAAGCAAACCTGCTATTCCAGCACGAGCAGAGTTACTTTGCAAGGAAATTGACCAGACCCGATAAACATTTCATCTTTGTTCTTAAAGATATTTCAAAATAGGATGAACTTTTAAATGAAGGTCATATAGGCTATTAACCCCCTGCCCCTCTAGTCTATATTCTGAGCATACCTACGGGACCTAACAATTGGTATCAGAGCTTACTCTTCGAACTTCATTCCAGGTCTAACAACCTGAGAATTTGATCCTGTTGCTCAGATCAGATGTAATGTCAAAAGGTCTGTTCTTCAAATTTGTTTTCCTCTTAAACCTTTTGGCAGGGAAATAGAGAAGTCATTTTGAAAAACCTTTTATAAACTCAAAACATTTTGTTTTTTTTCAAAATCTATGTGCAAGTCAATTACTGTGATGTTATTTGTTTGTTGTGAGAAATTCTCTCAAATGACAGAAGTTAACTCTTCAATTGGCATTATGAAGAAATGTACTACAGATGTGTAAAGTATGATTTGCTGGGATATAAATTAAAGATGTTCATACTAACCTCTCTGTGAAAGGACTGAAAAGAAATTTTTCATGATCCACGGTAGTAACTCTTAAACTTTTCTTACGATACATCTGTACTTAATTTTGCATACTTTGAAAATTGTTCCCTCTATTTTTCAAAAACCTTGACATATCCTCTAGCTGATTCATTACTTCATTTTTGATGGATGAGTTACTAAAATGTTTCTTGAAAAGATTGCTCTCTTGATATAAGGCTAACGATTGTCTCAATCTAGATTTCTTTCTCATAAGTATCATACAAATATCTACTGGACTCTGATTTCAATCTAATAGAAATCTGACAGATAGTCCAAGATTATAAGTATGATCGCACCGCCAGCATATATACAGGACAGGTAAGTAAACTGCTCTGTTATATGCATGCATCTATATGTGTTGTTCATTCCTTCGATTTATTAGATCAAGATATGATGCTTCAATAAAGTTATGTCATACTATGTGCTTCATGATAAATTTATTCACTAGTATGATTTGCTTTATTCAAAAGATTTTTTAAAAATCTTGTTAGATGAATTTTCATATCATCTGTACTTCATAAGCTCAGTGATATGTACTGACTTATAGGAGTTAAATGTGACGACCCCGACCCGGATCTCTATACAAGATCCCAAGGTCGGGTCGCCAAAACTGCACAACAACACAACAGATAAAGAGCACATGGTGTAACCACCCGTGCTTACTACAAAATAATACTTAAATTAAAACCTAATTTAATATAAACAAGTCTTCAGCGACACTACAGCCCGAACCCAATAACTAAACCACAAGTCCAAGACTTGGGAATAAAACAACTACAACAACAATTAACCTCATCGGCCACAACATGCTGGAATAACAACATAAACCACGAGCCACAACATGCTCGGAAAAGAACTAAAACAGTAATAGTTATACACACAAGCACGACATACACATGTCGGGTACCAAAAGAATAAGCAATGTTTACAAAGCACCAAGTACTACCCAAGTAAAGTTAATATAACTTTACATAACCAACGTCCTCACCAAAAGAAATATTACTTAGTCAAAAACAACCTTCAAACTAATCACTAGCTTTCCGTCCTCACCATGAACTGCTAAGCTGGCTCGGATCTAAGAAAAAACATTTAAACAACAAACGGGGTGAATCGAAACTCAATAAGTTACTAAATGCAACTACATGACATGACATAATGCTCAAGCTGAAATCATAACATGGTAATCACATTCATATACCACAATAAAACATGTGTCATCACTATTGATATACATCTCATTCAACTCACATAGCACCTTAATTTAACACATAAGTGCTTGTAAATGAATCACGTTACAAAGGATATTATATCTCTTTCTGCTTCATCGTGTTGCTCCTGCAATACATGAAAACAACCAAAACGTGGACCGATACTCGTGTGGGATGTATCAGTATTCCATCGACTACACCAGCCAAAAACTAACAAGCCAAAATCGGGCGTATTGCTGCAACAATGGGGCTACATCTCAACGTGGCCAACAGAAGAGGGTGTGTGATAACCGGTACGACGACATATAGCGATCACAAACATTGATTTGTAAAGACTATAGGTCGTCCCACCAAACCATTAGTAACGACGACGCCAGCTGGACTTAAACAACACATAAGCAGGTATTCTTACTCTACTCATGAAAATAACCGTCAAGTTCTAAAGTAGTGAACTTAACAAATAACACGTAGATTATATTATTCTACAACATATGATCATCACACATAAAGTTCAAGGACTTTAAAACACAACTTTAGAGCTAATTCACAAGTCTCTAATTTAACAGTATCATTTACTCGGAGGACCAAAATTCATATCAAACGAACTCTAATTTTCGTAGGGTTTTAACATATGATTCGATAAGTGATACTCTAACTAAAAATCCATTTCTTAGAGTCTTTACAACACTTCTAAAAATCTGGGTATAATATATTGCTATATGCAAAATTTCCCAATTAAGTTTCTAATTTGTTATTGAGCCAAATTCCATGGTTGAGTGCTCAAAATCAACATGCAACACCATCCAAACCCAACACTTAACATATAAATATATTATACATCTCATCATATAATTCTAACATGAAATCATCAAGAAATCAAGACATGCATGAACATCATATCTCAAATATGCAGCAAATTCTTAAGCATACATAAGGGGGTTAGTAACTTACCTCAAATGCACAATCAAACCAGGGAAAACAAGATCAAAGCCTTGCAAAGTTGTTTACTAGCCTTCCTCTACACATGCAAGGTCTTGGGTTGAGAATCAAATAGCTGAATTAAGAGAACACTCACTACACACACCAATCTCACCTCACAGCACACACACAAACTCTCTCTATGAAGCTAGGTTGATTTGGGAGGAAATGAGGGTGTAAACTTACTTCCTAAGGTGTTTAGGAGCTGGTAGGGGGGTTTAACTGGGGTCAAGGGTCGTGGGAGTAAGTTGGTTCAAAATGTGTTTAAGTTATAAGTGATATACAATTTTTTGGGAAAGCAGAGTCACCATTCTGGTGACAGAGTGATCGCTCTAGGGCGAACCAGGGCGATCACCTTGTTTCCAGAAAGCAAAACGATCGCTTAAGGTGCGATCGCTCTGTGCCCAGTTTTGAAAACCTTGATTAAACATTCCAAAATGATACCAATATATATACAAGTGATTCTAACTACTAAGTATGGCCAAAACACTCCAACAAGACTCTTAAATAGGCCAGACCTTGTAAGAATATAGCGTAAAGATTATGAAATTGAAATGCAAATTCAAACATGGCAACTTATCAATGTAGCATGTTATAAATACGAATGCAATATTGTTCAAACATAATCAAGGCATGCATATGTGAAGGACAATATATATGTGAACCAAAACATGCATCAACAATATTTCACACAATTATGCCCATCAAGCATAGTAAAACCCGGGGTATTACATTAAAACTTTTAAAGTCTAGTCTTGTCTAGTAGTCTATTGAAAGTTGAGGCACATTTTACAAATCTGACTACTTTATGTAGAGTATAGACTGTTCCTAAGGTCTTGGTTAAAATAAAAAATCTTTTGGAAACTTGTTTGACAAAACAAAACCTTTTACTTTTTTAAAAAGATTTTACCGAATCCTGTGAATAACCTACCCTCGGTCTTCTCGCTTTACTTTTCTAGGGTATGTGAAAAGACAACTTGGATAAATAAATCTCATTTATTGATCCGTCCTTTCATCTAGCCTCAGTGAGTCTATATAGAGACCTTCCTTCTTCCCTTCTCTATTATCAATACTCACAAGCTACTTAGAAAAACTTGTATTGTTAAATACTGATTCAAACATTATCACAAAAATGTTACTGTGTATCAATCTATGATTTCGATCAATTCATCATCTTAACAACTGGGTAAGAGTTGCTCTATCCTTCATCAGTTGTTTTGGTTTATTTCTATCAAAAGTAATGGGTTGATTCAAATTTCTCAGATACATTCTAAAAATTAAAACTCTTTATCTTAACTGTGTAAAATGCTTTGAAATCTTTCAAAACAGTTATCTCATCTGTTGAAATTTATCAAAAACATTCTTTTTAGAAATCATTAATTGTAAAGTATTAGATCTTGTTCTTTTTGTTGGTGATATAAGATACTTATTCTAAGTTCTAACATCTTAAAAGATTTTGGAAGAATGTTCTTAACAACATTCATTCTCGTTGACTCAAACTTTTGATCTTCAAAACTCTAAGAATGTTTTTGTGATCACCTTGATTAAAAAGGCAAAATCAAATCTTATCAATTAATGTTCATAGTGATTTTGGTCTTTCATTAAACAATTGGTTATCAGTTTCATGGATATACTAAATTGATTTCACATGAATCACTATGGCAACCACTAAGTGTGTACCAATCTGAACATCCTGACTTTACTTACATACGAATGCTCTTCAACGAAGAACCTAGGTAGAATTCATTCAATGTCAAACGAGCATCTAGTTGAATGTTGTCCATACAACACACCTGGAAATATGTTAGTATGCCAGCCGTCACCTCTAAGATGGCTGAGGTAGAAAATGTCACCATGGTTGGAGAGGTGGCAAAGGGAGATCATTAATGAAGAAGATGACCTACAAGAGACTCATATCCATCTTTGTACTTATCAAAGGGGATTTGTGGTCGAAATAGGAAAATCTTATTTGGCTCCTACCTTGCAGTCTCCTCAAGTGACCTCTTGGTTAGGGTTCTTCCTCCTCCTAGAGTTGGAGGAGATCCAAAAGAATTAGCCATTTAGATCAGGTCTAAATTGCATAGCTGCTCCTTGACCAACCTTGTCATTTAAACCAGAATATCAAAGATGATACCCTGTAACTAGTTTATTTTTTAAAATGAATCATTATTTTCTTGTAAAACTTAGCAGTAAAGTCATTTCAATTTGTATTGTTCTTGTATTTAGCAAATATCTGTAATGTCATGCTTAATCTTTTTGGATTATTAAATTCAAGCTCAGCAACTTTCCTTCATGTCTATCTATAATTTAGTGTTTAAATTGTATTGATCTCATACTTGCTCTTCATCTTGTAAACTCTTTCGGCAGTCAATGTAGATCATATAATTTTAACACAACTTTGTTGTAACCCCAACAACAAAATTATCCTTAAATATCTACTGTACAGTGACTTATTGTCTATCCTTGGAGGAATCAAATTTTCTTTAACTTTTTGGATAATTGCCTTTTGAATTTAACCAACTCACCTTGGTCAACAAATTCAAAGTCTGCTAAACTATTCCAGGATGTATTCTTGGAAATGATTCCTAAAGTAGACTACAACACTTAAAAGATGACATATTATGTCTATATATCACTTTCAAGTACTTCTATGATGCTTGAACAATCAACCTCTCTATTAAGAGAAGTGAGCAGTACTAAATGGACCTTTAGTAAGGCTTGAACAACGGTGCCTTTAGTGAGGCTTGAACACCTGACAATTTTAAGTACCAGGGTGTCGTCTCTGGTAAGATTTGAACACTCGACCTCTCCGTTAAGAGAAGTGAGCAGTACCAGTTTAGCTAGAGCTCATTGGTACTTCATTACTCTCAGCGGAGTCGGGTGTTTAAACAATTTGTTCAAGCCACACCAAAAGGCATCATAGAGTCATTGTAGCCTTTCAAGGCATTAAATAATAATAATAATAAAGGTTGGGGTACGGTCTATGTCCCCTTCAACCTTTTTTTTTTTTTTTTAAAAAGTACTTCTATGATGATTTTCTAAATCACTTATAAGGAGGCTGCAAATTCATTAGTCTCTGAACTCTCAATTTAACTACAAGACATCAAGTATATCTGCTGAAAACAAAGTTGTTTGTTGCTCAAATTTAAGTCTGAAATAAACCTTGTAAAGTACAAAAAGGAATTATTATTAAAAAGCATATGGAAATACTTATGTGCTTCAAATCTAAAATTCCTGCACTTCCATTCAATATCAAGGTTTTGATCTCTCTTTTTCAAACACAACAACAATTCTTGTTTCAGCTCAGACCACTCTCAAATCTTGTATGTCTACTAAGATTAATGTAAATAAATGGCAAAATTAGCTGGTATCACAATGATATTTTAATTCTCCTAAGTTATCTGCCTCAGTTGATATCTCGTGAGAATTATCAATTGGTATATACCGTGGTAAATAATAATTAGTAACATTTTGATAATCAACTGATTAGTATCAACTGAATTAAAATCACTCTGTCATATTTTATCCCGTGGAAGCTTGATAAAAGGAGAATTGTTGATTTTAAAAGATTATGACACAACTCACCAAAGACAGTTAGATACTTGTGGATTCTTACGAAGACTACTGTTGTCAAAACCTAGTCCTTCCTCAGGAATGATTGGCTGATATGACCCCTGTTGTCAACATTATGCCTCATTCTCTCTTCAGAATCTTGAAGAACAGGTCCAGGTATGAAAGAAAAACTTCAGCAAACTTTCAATGCTATTGAATGTTCAAATGACCTGAATCAGTACAGACAAGAATCTGCACTTCAAATTCCAAGTAAGTACACTTTACCTTTTGTCTATCTCTCCTTCCTCAATGACAAAGAGCTTTTCATAAACCCTTTCTTTAGAAAACATTGTCTTGAATGATGACCTTTCTTCATTAGTAATCATCATTAAACTACTGTCAAGAAACTTCTCAGATCTTCAAAACAAAATCCCTGTTTAGTAATGAGTGTCTCATGTCTTTGTGATCCTTTGACTTCATTTTTAACAATTGGTATTTATATCTCATTAGCATTGCTGTCACACACACACACACACACACACACGCATACACACACACTAACATTTTAATACTTAAAACAGAATAATACTTAAAAAAAAGCCCAAAATTATGGAGGTAGTAGTTTGTTACCTGTGCAAATTACTTTTTAAATGTAAGCTTTAGTCAATCATGCTCAGTCTTAAAAAGTAATTTATTTGCACACGTAATAAACTACTACCTCTATAACTGTGGGCTATTTTTTTTAAGTATTATTCAGTTTTACGTTTCCTTTTCCAAGCGGGTTTTCTCTTGTATAAATTTAACCCTATTAGTCTAGGTTTAGGGACGTCTTTTAAGGAGAGAATAGTTTTGGAATTTGTAAATAGTAACTCTTGATTCAATTACAAAAACATTGACTGTAATGCAATTCATAAGGAACCATCATCTAGGGATTGGAGGTAACTGATTATCAAGGTTTTATGTCATGAATTAATACTTCCTATCAGAAGGAAGTGAGCACATCGACAAATCCCCTAGCTTGCCCAGAAAAGGCGTGAAGTCTAATTTCCCAGTTCGGCCAGAGAACTATTGGACAATGCATGTGGATGGCTCAGCAAGCAAAAATGAAAGTGGTTGGGGGTTATCTCTGACGTCGTCAGCAGGCGACTTGTGGTAGACAAAAATGTGAATGCGGGCATCAAGTGCACTTATGGCTTGTAGCTTGTACAAGGTTATGTGCACGACAATGCCCGGCCAAGTCCGCAAAGAAGTTCGCGCGGAGTCATGTGCTAGTGCGGGCAAGACTGCATGCTAGTGCCATGTGGTAGGGATGAAGAAAGGTATCAAAGTAAGTAACATCCAGATTATTTACCTGTAGATTTTTCATAAACAGAAATCATACAAGAATAATCTAGAATAGATCATAAAATCTTATTAGTCCTATTTTCTCCGTGCCTAACATCTAGGCTGAACCTTTGTCGGACGATTTGATCTGCGCATATTCCTTTTATATATAAGAAATCGGACTTTGCATTAAGATACAATCAGTGCAAATGTTACCTTTTCCTTTTCCTCTCCTGAAGTTCTTCCTGTGCCTTGGGTAGAATTCCTTTCTTTCTACCAACAATCTTCGGAAAAAAATGAATCATCCTTCCGGCTCTCTTGAAGATTCCACACATTATGAGAATCCCCTTGCTGGATTACTTTCTTTGAGAGCATATGCCCATTCATGTGCAGACCATAAGTACCGTCGTGCAGCTGATCCATGACTTGCTCAGCTTTTACTTGATAAGAACGTGTAAATTTTGTACCATTGCTAGAGTCTAAAATCCTATCTCTATGTCATCAACTTGGCAAATGTTTCATACTTTAGCATATAACTCTTCACATGATGCTCAACATCTTTTCTACATGCTTCTTATTTCATTGCAAATAATTTTTCTTTGGACCTCATGGATCATAGATAATTTGAATAAATGTAGCCCATTTTGGGTATATGCCATCAGCTAAATATATGGGTGGTTCAGACTATGTTTAAAAAAATTTGAGCGAGTAGATACCACTACACATCTAAAAATGCCAGATATAAGGCAATAAGCCACCTTCAAAACCCTAGCATTAGTTCAAATCCACTCTTTATTATCATAACAATAAACTGGACAAGAAATCAATTGAAAGCTGGGGCATTGAGCGAGCGTGTGACCTTGTTAACGGCAACCTTGACATTTGCTGAGGTAGGGTCGCTGTTGGCGAGGACCAGAGTTGCCAAACTATACCTCCTTTCATCCAGGAGTGCCAATTCATCATACCGATGCCTAAGCCAATCAGCTTCAGCCACCTCGGCTTCCATCATTACCTTTAAGGAAGGGATTTTAACTTCAATAGGCAATAATGCCTCCCATCCGGGGTGCATTTTTCCACTGCTGTCATCCATGGCTCAGGAAACATGAGGTAAGCCACGGTTTCTCCATGTTTGACAAAGTATCCATTCAAGGTCTTCCTGTAAGGGTTCATGAAAAATGTATTTGTATTTATGTCTTTCTCGTTTTGCAATACACATCGTGGGCTTCTTTATTTTTATGTGCATCGTGTTGTATTGTGATGCATCGTTAAGGACGCTCTCTTCTCTTTGTAATGAATCTTAGTTTCTGATGCATGCATAATTATGGTTGAATCTTTTATCATCAAGCTGATCTTTTTGTGCATCTGCGGTGTTGCTTATGTGCATCAATATTCATTTGCAACCATGCAAGAGTTTGTATTTAGGTCTACGAAGTAGGGAAACTTATTTATTTTGCTCCAGGGTTAAAAAAGGAACAAAATGAAGATGCGGGTATCGATCCCCGTACCTTTTGCAAGCTAAGCGAGCGCTTTACCATCTGAGCTACATCCCCTTGTATGTTAGAATGTCAAAGTTTAATAAATTCATCACATGTATACTAATTGGTTATTGTGTCAATAGCCTTCTCTTAAAAGTTAAGAGCATGATCTGATGACACAAGCTTGACTAACATATAGGTGAGATAACCTTTGTTATGACTCGTTATATTTGGTTATTGAGGGATACACCAAGGCTGAGTGTTACAAACTTCATGGATTTCCAGTAGGCCATCCTATGAACAAAGCAAGACAATTCAAGGGCAATAATGCTAGTACTAAAGGGGGTAAATTCCAGAATGGAGCTAAGGCAATGCAGGTACAGAATAAATCAGATGAGAAAGAGTCTTTGAGTGATATTGAGATGCTGAAATCACAGCTAGGCCAAGTTCTTACCATGCTCAAGGGAAAAGATCACCCAGAGGATCACCTTGCAACCTTTGTATCCAGCTCAAATGTTCATTGTGCTGGTATGACTTCTTCTATTAGATGTTATGACATGTTTGTGGCATCAATTCATCATGTTAATACTAATGCTTGGGGTAATAGATTCAGGTGCAACTGATCACATTTGTACTTCTTTTGATTTAATGCATTCCATTGTTGAATTACCTAAACCTATTACCCTTTTCCCTTCCCAATGGAAATCATGTCACAGTTCTTCACAAAGGCTAAGTAAATCTGTCTTCTAAACTTAGCCTGCATGATGTCCTTTATCTAAGTTATGCATAAGTAGATACTAATGTCTGTATGTTTGGAGGGTGATTTAGCTAACTTTAGGGATAGAGTGTGTAATTAGGTGTCCACTATGGACTTAACGTGGGTAAAATACTCTACAAACACTTTTAGAGTGTTTGATAAATGGCGAAGCCAAAATTTGACCCTTTGGAGAAGTCGAGTTAACTAATTCAAGAAAAAATTAATTCTAATAAATTTAAGGCATTGTAGTAAAAACTGTTTATTAAATATAAAAAATTGTTTCGTTGTCCTTCCACGGAAACTTTTTATTTACACACACACACACACACACACACACACACATATATATATATATATATAGATTTAATTTGTTTCCTTCCATGTAATCTGTTTGCAAGTTTTCTTTCTATCACTATAAATTTACAGTTGCTTATCTAGACACTGACAAAAGTTAAAAAGAGAGAAAACAAAATGTGATAACAATGAAAATATTTAAAAGAACGCAAAAGAAAAAAAATACTCTCTCTCTCTCATATGAATTTTGGATTTAAGACCTATTATCACCAGGTTGGAGCAGAGATTCGTAGCGCCGACATTATCACAATAGATGACTGGTTGGCGCGAGGAGATAACGCCGAGCTCACCGAGAAGAGAGGTGAAAAATTGGACCTCGGCAGATGTTGCTGCAACAGCTCGGTACTCGACTTCAGTTGAGGAGCGAGCAACTGTACGCTGCTTTTTCAAGCTCCAGGAGATGGGGCTCCGGCCAAAATATACTATGTAAGCACTCGTGGAGGTAAAATCATCTTTGTTACCCGCCTAGTTGGCATCGGTGAACGCATGAAGATCGAGAGGCGACTGGTGATGAAGAAAGATGCCATGAGCAATGGTGCCACTGAGATAGCGAAGCAGGCGCTTGGTGACGAGTCAGTGATCCGAGGTGGGCCTATGCATAAACTAGATATTATAAATAGACCAAGTGTTTTTATGAAATGATTTAGATTTAGTCAACTAGATATTGAGTGTTTTCATTCATAATTTTAGTATGTAATGGAACTTATAACCTACAAACTAAGGAAAAAGAAAGGCGTGGGATGAGACAAGGCTCAGTAAGTTACTAATACAGTAATATGACATGTTATAATGCACATCAATAGTAGGGTAATAAACATGTAATAGCACAGAAGAGCAACCAACCCAATACTAACGAGAGGCTTAGTAGCTATCAACAGTCCCATACCAGTTGGAGACCACGACCAACATTCGCTCTTATAGGAAGCACATAATGAGCAGTAAGATAAACACATAGAGGTGGATATGAGGGATCGAGGTATACCTCCGAATCCCAAATAATACTTCTAACCTTATTGCACCATAGAACCGTAGTGGATGATTGTGCTACTACTGCTATACACAAATGGCAAGGATGGACACATGAAACTGTAGTGGATGATTGTGTTGCTACTGCAGTACACAAATCACAAGGGATCGATGCTCGTATCCCAAAAATAAAACAGTGGTACCCAGTACCTCAAGTGAACCATTTTCTGTATTCACGTCGACGTATGGCTCGGTTCTCCTACGACCCGAGACCATATGGATCTAGCCTCTTACATAAATTACAAGGGACCAATGCTGGTATCCCAAAAACAAAACACGTATGGTCTCGCCTCTTACATAAATTACAAGGGACCAATGTTGGTATCCCAAAAACAAAACAAATGTCAACAAGTACATACAGTCGCGTTTATTCCATAGAACTGTGGGGCTAAAAAAAACCCATACCATGGCCAACGGCAGGGCAAGGCCAAATATATTGGATACCACGGCTATCGCGTAGCCTCAGCTCACTGCATAGCCGTACGCTTATATACACCTCCAAAAATATAAATGCCAGCTGGACTCGATGCAATGCACAAGTAGATATTTACTCGTCAAGCTAAACAAATCAAAGTGTGTTCTATTAAATCACAACTCAATAATATTTAAACATGATGTGTCCTATTGAATCACATACCCAAATCAACTCAAAGTGTTTGTAAATACTAAACACATAATCAATCATCAAAGTAGGATAATTGTCCGATCACATACTAGAATAATCACATGTACACCAAATCATCTAAGTCCGCTAATGCTAGACTTCATAATTGCAACATACGTAAGTTTACTCGTACTTACAATCATTAATCAATATGTAACCACAACACTCAACTTAATTAGGATTTATACAGTATCCTATAATCACGCAATACACTCTATCTCATGCGTATCGTAATCTATTCATTTATCATTTTCGTCGTGTACTATATATATCACGACTCATTACAAGTCACCTCGTCCGTATCGAAACGACAACCAAAGTATGTCACTAATACCTATGAATTTAGGCTAGATATTATGTTTGCTATGTGTTTGTGCTCGTTTTCAAGCAGATCATAAGGAGTCACATCAGACATCAGTCAAGAGAATAATTTGATATCTCACCAGCACTAAAAAGCTTGGTATTTGGTATCCCAAAGATTCTTCTTTTAATTTAATTGGATATTCAGATGCTAACTTTGCAGCTTGTAGAGTAGTAGGAAGAGTGATGTGCGTAAAACGCAACTAGGGCAAGAGTACCCTGCCGTATCAAGTAATATAGTGCGTAAGCACAAGTATCGATCCCACAGGGAATGCACGTAATTTTCACTCCTACTAAGTACCGAAATTGAGCTAGCTAATTATATTTGAGCGAAAATAAATTGAGAATAAAAAAAAAATAAAAGAAAGCAATTAATATATACAACGTCGCAAAATGGTTTGGCAACAACAAATCAAGATAAAAGATAGGATTTTAGGAATGCAATATTTTCTAGTCTAGCTCGTGATTAATTTAATCCTCTCTCTACTTTTCTTTAACTCAAGTCTTGGTAGCCGAGAACACTAAATTGGTTAACTAAGCAACCCGAATCTCCCCTACCTCGCGAATGGCTAAGGTGGATTGATCGCGTGTCAAAACAAGTCCTCAATTGGCTATCTATGAACACTCGTTACCTCTCGGCCTGGCGTCACATAGACAATTATTGTGTTTTCGGAATTAATAGGAAGGGCTCTCGCTAACTATCCTATAATTCTAGTAATCATCTAATGGGTAGCTAATCCACCAGAAGCATTAGGAGCACACAATAATAACCAAGATAATGAGTAATAATGGGTAGAGAAATAATCTCTCTATTTTTCTACAAGGCATGCCGGTAGCCGGGACATCGAAAGTGGTTAAAAACCCTAATTTCCTACCTCTCGGTGGAGTGATCGCTTCACAAAACAAGTACTCCCATGGCTATTGGTGTGTGTCAAACACCAACTACTAATTTGTTCGGTCCGAAATGCAAGGTAGCTCTCGCGGATCCAAACATTTCTAAAATCATTTAATTAGTGGCCAATTAATTAAAAGCATTAAGCCCACAAATTAATAACCTAGCATGCTTGTGTACTAAATAAAGAGAGAGATAAAATTAAATCACTACAACAACATAGAAAAATAATTGCTTTCCATAAATCAATTAAGCACAAAACCAATTTCACATTTACAAAATCATTCAACCCAAGAAAATATCTAAAATATAAATTGGAAGAATTTTAACCGACAAAGCCGCGAGCAATGCCGAGATCCGGGGTTGAAATCACTTGTAGAAGCTTCTTTGGCACTTGATTTGGTGCTCCAAACCTTCGAAGGTGATCAATCTTCAATGGCGGAGGACAGAATTTTGGGGGAGAAAGCTGCTGCCCCAAAGGGGCGTTCTTGCCCCAAAAGGGGACTTCTTTTTGATTTGGGCTGCTGGGAGATATAAAAATGAAAGGATTAGAGTATTGAGGAAGCTTGTGGCAAAATGGAAATTAAATAGAAAAGCTTTAGGGGCTGCTGGAACGGAGAGAGAATTGCTGAGGGCTGGTTTGGAGAAAAGGGAAACTTGGCGATCCGTGGGCCGATGTGTGAGAGGAATGGGCGGATTTGGGGATGGCGGATGGGGTGGATGAATGGGCGGTGGGCGCGGTCCGATGGGTAAATGGGCTGAGGCGTGAGGTGAAATGGGTGGAAGGGTTCTGGTGGGCCGGATCGCAAATCACCAAGGAACCGCGGTCGAAGGTGTTTGGGGCGGAGCACACGTGGCGACACAGGCCGCCACCACATTAATGAAAGGTTTAGCGCTTTGCTCCGGTGCCCCTGCTATTCTGATATTGACTCCCGAAGTCCTTCCCCTCCCAGGCTTCTCATTTTCATCCTCCGTTAGCCCACCGTTAGCTCATTTTGCCTTGCAACACTTGACGGACTTTAACGAAATAATTTGCAGCTCAACCTTGAAGCCCAAAATTGCCTAAAACCTTGTGCTAAACTCCATGAAAACTCATAAATACCTTGGAAACCTACAATGAAGCACAAATACACAAATAATAATATTTCCAAGAATATTTAACTCAAAAATAGCACAAAATAAAAGGAAATAAAGGGGAAAATTCGTGGAAATCTTGAGCTCATCAAAGAGTACTAGTGGTACTTGCCAATTCCTAGGTAGCAGACTGATTTCATGGGCTAGCAAGAAGCAAGCCTCAGTCTCCACCTCTATAACTGAAGCTAAATATATTGCTGCTGGTAGCTGCTGTGCTCAAATACTTTGGATGAAACAACAACTAGTTAACTATGAGCTCAAGGTGGAAAAATGTTCAATATTTTGTGATAACACATCATCAATATCAGTATCTCAGAATCCTGTCATGCATTCCAAGACCAAATATATTGACATCAGGTATCACTTCTTAAAAGATCATGTAGAGAAAGGTAACATACAACTTGAATATATATGTACTGATTTATAATTAGTTGATATATTTATTAAAGCCTTAGACTCTATAAGATTTTCCTTTTTAAGTGGTGAATTAGGAATGCTTATTTTATAAGTGACAGGTATTTTCTAATGTGTTTGATTGTTTTTGAGTATTTCAGTTACTAAATTCAGCTGAAGATTGCATCACATGCCAATCACGTGCAAATTAAGTCACTTTCTCATTCAGTCAAACGGGTAACAACTGATCTTTGTGGCTAAATCAGTCACCCTACAATTCAGTCACAAGAGCTTCATGCATTCAGTCACCCCCGCCTAACTAATTTCTCCAAATTCAGTCACACGTGTTTGACTGAATCCTAAAATTCAGTTTCGCACGCTTTCTAGCCACTGATGTCACCTACTGATTAGTCACCTTGACATTTAATTCATAGCCACTTTTTCTGTCCTTTCCCTTGATAATGGTACAGCCCTCGTTTCCATTAATAGTACCAACTGTCAGAAATTCTCACTCATTACCAAAACCCTATATAAACCAAAACCTTCTACGACTTACCTTTTTAAGCTCACATATCTTCCAACCACTTAAACCTTCTTGCCTTCTTCTCTGCAAATAGCCTACTGCCTTATCTCTCTCCTTTACTCTCAGACTTCTAAACCTTCACCTTCAATGGTGGATCAAGATACTGGTTGTTTAGTTGATATCAACTCGCTTCACTCCGAGGTCGCTTGATGGTCTAGCTTAGTGTCGCAAAGTGAGGGTATATGTAATCTGTGAGATAGTATGACACGTAGTATACATTACCATTTATTTCGTAAGGAGTGTAGAGAGTTTCATATTGAATGAATCTGTCGAAGATTGAGGACTGATCAAACACAAATATATCATTGTATGTTCCCAGTGTACCAAAAAATGCATGCCAAATCCAAAGATTCTGGGATGCTACAGCTTCAAGAATTAAGGTCGGCTTTCCGATGTGGCCGGTGAACTAACCATGCCATGTCGTGGGGCAGTTGCGCCACTCCCAGTAAATGCAGTCCAATGAACCAATCATGCCTAGGAAACTGCAGTTCTTATTTTCTTCCATGAGTCAGGTAATATCGCCTTCATTTGGAGCTCGTAAATACTGCTCCGAGTACATGCTAACAATTGCCTCGCAGAATAGACGAACAGTTTCTATAGCCGTGGTCTCTGCAATGGTAAGGGCCTCATTCCCACGATCAATTGAGCTCCCGTACGCAAGAATCCGCAAAGTAGCCGTCATTTTCTGGATGGATGAGAATCCCAGTTTCCCGGTACAATCATAGCGTTGCTGGAAATATGGTTGGGCAACCTCAATGTCTCCTTGAATCATGTGAAACAACTGTAAGTGCATTCTAAACCAACGGCGAAACATACGTGGTGGAAAAATAGGATCATCGGCAAAATAAGTTTTGACAAGGTCATCGTGTGTTGCACGATCTCGACTTATAAATATACGCCAGTATAACCGAGGTTGTTCAGGCTCTTCAACCTCATCGACAACGTGCATGAGTATCTCTAGGTCACGCATTTGTTGTTGATGGAATGCTACAAAATTGATTGCCTATTTGCATATTGAAAGACTAAAACAGAGGATTTGCCATGAAGTAGTAGAAAAAATATAGAAGTTACGAATGAGTGTGTTGTTGAAGTCGTGAAATGGTGTTTATATACAAACTTGTGTGTATAGTGATAGTTGGAAGATGTGGTGATAATAGATATTGGTGAAATGAATGATAGATAATGGTTGAAAGGGTAGTTGAAATATGTGGAGAAAAATAAATATGGGATGGTTGTTGAAATATGTGGAGAAAAATTAAGATGAAAGAGTTGTTGAAATATGTGGTGTTGGTTGATCTATATTGGGCTATTTTTATTTTTGTTACTTAAAAAAACATAAGCTTTGAAAATTAATCATATCACATTTTTTTTTTCTTAATGTTCATCCGTTGCAAACAACTGATATACATAATTTTTTTGGTTACATTATCATCATAAATTTTATATATCAATCAAATAGAAAGATAACTTTTTTATTATATGAAATAATTGCAAATTCTTTTTAATAAAAAAAATTATTAGTCTTGTGTCCTTATTACTCCGTATATGAGAGGATAAAAAAAATTAAAATATTTTTTAAACATAAATTGCCCCTTGATTGACATATATTTTTAGATAATAAAGTAATTAAAACTATTAGAAATTTAAAACATATTTTTGATTGAATAGAATTAAAATATAAAATATTTCATTTCAATTGTGGTGGGAAAATAGAAATGAAAAAGAGGAAAAATAGAATGGTAGCTAGGTTTGTTAGTTGAGATGAGAGAGATTTAATTTTTAGAGGGTTGTATATAGGGTGCTTATTGGAGTTGATATTTTTTTAGATCGTTGAAAAAAGAAAACTGAAACAAAAAACGAGGTGTTTAAAGTGTGATTGATATTGAGAGACATCACTGTAGATGCTCTAAGCAGGGAAAGATAATTTCCAGAGAATGATGCAAGATCGACGGTGGTGATTGTGGAATTGACTTGGAAAGTGCAATAAGGGCGTCCACAGTGGCGCCCTCTATCCGCCCTCCATCCACTCTCTATAATCAATTTTAGAGATTTTTATTCTCCCTTGATCCTACAGTGGTTCCTCTAGTCCACCCTCTATCTCTAAAACCAATTAAATCACCCTCTAAATATAGAGTGAGTTTTAACATGAATAGTGACTCAAATCCTTTACATTTTCTTCACTTTATTTGAGCACAATATACTTTTGTTTAATATTTTAGAATGAAAATTATTAAAATATACTCTCCCCGTCCCTAAATTATTATTATTTTTTTTTGTCCGTTCCTAAATAATTATCTTGTTTAAAACTTTCTTTTTTAAGAGATTATTTTTACCATTTTACCTTTACTTTTCTCTCTACTTTAATTATGCGCTATATACACATGGGCATTAAAAGAAACTACACATTATACCAATATTAATAATCAAGTCAATTATTTTTTGTTAATCCATGTGCCGAGTCAAACAAGACAATAATTTAGGGACGGAGAGAGTACAATATATTTTTCATAGTATATAAAATTTAAAATATTTTGTTTTAATTGTGGTGAAAAAATATAAATAAAAGAGAAAAAATATAATGGTAGTTTAGGTTTGTTAGTTGAGATGAGAGAGATTAAATTTTTAGAGAGTCGTATAGAGGGTGCTTGTTGGAGTAAATTTTTTTTTAGAGCTTTGAAAAAGTGAAACTAGAACAAAAAACTAGGTATTTAGAGTGTGATATAGAGAATTATTGTTGTGAATGCTCTAAGGTGAGGCGAGTGGTGTCACGGTGGAATGCGCACCAGAGAGGTATCGAAGTGATACAATCAAGCTAAAAGTTTCTCGAGATATGATGGATAATTTACTGAATTTTGATGGGAGAGGGGGAGTAGAGTATCGACCGTAGAATCCATTGGGTTAAAAAACTTTAAAATTAATTTTAGAGGGTGCTAAAAGCAACCCACTGTGGACGCTCACCCTCCAGCCCCGTCTGAAATATTCTGAATCCCTGTGCTATTCCCACCCCCAAAATTATTAAGTCTACCCATTTACTAAGTCTACCCCCCCTTCAAATATTAAACCTCCTATATTACTAAGTATACCCCCCTTATTTTCCTATTTTACCCTTTAACCATAAACCCCTACCAATCTAATTTGCTAAGTATACCCCCCAATTCTTACCCACCTAAAACACCATCTACCCCATCTCCCTCCCAAAACAACATCGATCAATTTCATTCTCTCTTCTTTCCCGACAAACAAACTCCATTTCTTTCTTTCTTCTTTCCCTCAAACACTTTCTTTCTTCTTTCTTAGCTACCTACTTCCACAATCTCCTTCTTAGCTACCTACTTCAACAAATTCAAGCCACTACAAGCTAGATTTCAAAGTTCAAAAATGGAACCATTCCGTAAGTGTTTCATTTAAATTTTGGCTTTTTGGTTGCATTTTGGTTGGATTTTGGTTGCATTTTTTTTGTTTTTGTTTTTGTGAACACGCATTTTTGTTGAATTTTTGTTGCATTTTTTTACCATTTTGATGAAGTTTTGCAATTTTCTGGGGAATCTGCGTAAGTTATGTGCGGCAGCCCCATACCGCACCTACCAGGGACTGTGTGGCACTGGTCCACCGCACATACCCTGGTGAGTGCGGTAGGGGGTTGCCGCACATGCCTGTGTTAGTACGGCTAGGTGACACCGCACATACCCTGCTGAGTGCGGTAGAGGGGTGCCGCACATGCCTGTGTTAGTGCGGCTAGGTGGTACCGCACAGACTAAGACTCGTGCGGCCAGGTCATGCCGCACAGAACGTTGAACGTGCGGCCAAGGGTGCCGCACAGCACCTTTTTTAAAAAAATTACTTCTTCAATCAACTTGCACATCAACTATTTGATGAATGTATGTAAGCTTATAACTTATACTGCATGTCTTACCTTTTCTCTCACATTGTAGCTATCCTTTCATTATTATTTCCTTGTTCTTACATTACTTTGGCTTGAATGAATGCAGGAAGGACATATATGCGCAGGGTTACGGCTTCCGCTAGGAGGGCACAGAATCCCAACCCACTTGATGAGGCAGAACGTATACAGGGGCTAGTTATGACTGAGGGGGCTGGTGATGAGGGGGTCGGTTATTCTGGGCCGGGTAATTTAGGAGCTGGTTATTATTCGGGGCCGGTACTTCGGGGGCTGGTTATTCGGGGGCCGGTTATGATGAAGAGGAAGAAGATGTTGATAATGAAGGGGCCGGTGATGGAGGTGCTGGTGGTGATGGTGGTGACACTTTGCCTGAAGAGGAAGCCCCATTTTCAGGTGGGCCAGTTGATGGTTCACTACTAGTTACATACAACACACATGTAGCTAGGTATGTTTGGAATAGGATAAAACGACCAGTTCTGAAGATGCAAAATCACACAAATAAGTTGTTGAGTTGGTCGGTTCCGCTTACAGATGCGGAACAGTTGGAGAGTAGGTGGTGGGATATTGTCCTGAGGTCTGGACTATATACGCTGACTAGGTGTTCTTATAAGGAGTCATCGAAAGCCTCGGTTGCTGCTTTTGTTGAACGATGGCATCCGGAGACGAACACCTTCCATTTACCATTTGGTGAGATGACAATCACCTTGGATGACGTGTTTTGTCTTACCGGTCTTCCAATAAAGGGGAGGCCTGTTGTTTATACACGAACGTTGGGATATACTACTGAGGAACTTGCTGGGATGTTGCATTTGGAAAATGCTGAGATGCTTGAGGGCACCCATGGTAGGAGAGGCTGCTCTTTCAAGTTAGAGTGGCTTCGTCGTAGGTTCCAAGATGAAGCTACAAGTGATAATGATGCTATGCAGACTAGTACTGCTAAGGCATATTTATTGTACATATTCGGCTGCACCATTTTTGGTGACAAGAGTGGGAATCGAGTTCCTGGTTCCTATATGGAATTTTTGGACAATGTCGATAAGATACCAAAGTATGCATGGGGGGCTGCAACCCTTGCCTATTTATAACGACAATTGGGCATGGCATCTCGTCAGTCGTGTCGACAGATGACGGGATATACAACGCTATTGGAGGTAACAAATTTATTTGATTTATACTTATAATGAGATATATATTTTTACTTGTTAATAGGGGGCCGGTTATGATGTGATTCCCAACGAGACCCACAAGTTATAACGAACTTGGAACCACGCTTTCGGAATTACCTCGCGGAAACGTACGCCTAGGACTTGAATAACAATCACAAGGATGATCGCAACCCTTAGTTTCGCAATGAACTAAGAACCTTGATCGATTCGAAACCCTTAATTATTGATTAATTAAGAACCACAAATTAGAATGTCACACAAACTTAATCCAAAGTTTGCAAAATGCTAACAAACTATGTTTGTCAAGAAAGAGTTTAAACTCACACTATTTTTAATAATAAAATTCTGTCTTTTACAATTGAAGAATGGCACCTTTATATAGGCTTTAGAAAGACAAAACTAATCTAACTAGGACACCTTAAGCTACTAAAAGACTAATAAAAAATCTGATCACATTACGACTCCTAGTTAAAAGATAAGATAAAACACTCTTTTAAAGATCAAATAGGACTCTAAGGAATGCAAGATCGGCCTCCTTGGTTCCTAGAAGGTTGGACACGTTTTCAAGTGTGAACACACTTAGGAAACACGTTTTCAAGTGTGAGCACACTTAGAAAACACAGTTTTGAGCTCCTAGGCTTCTAAACACAGCTGGAATATGTCTTGGACAGATTGGAAGCACTTAGAACTCCTTCACAAGGCTTGCAACAAGGCTGAAACTCTTGGACAACTTTGCACACGTTTTTTAGACTCCTTGCACCTTCTAGAATACATGGAAACTCCTTGGAAAAGTCTCCCACAGTTTTGGGCAGCCTTGGGGCTTCTTGGGCTTGAATTATATACCAATATGTTGAATTATATACCAATTTGCCCCCTCCCCTATTGTCTTCCATGCTTGGGCTTGCTTTTGGGCTTTCAAAACAAGGTTTGAGGCTTCATTTATTCTTTTAATTTTTGGCCTTGTAATTGGACCATATTTTATCTTCAATGGATCATTGATGCTTAGTGGTCCTCCATCATTCCCTCCTCCTTTGGAAGGATTTGTCCTCAAATCAACCTCATCACCTACATCAAAAGGACGTAATTTAAAAATGGAGAAATAAGCACGTATATTATCCTCACCATGTAAGTCGACTTTAAATGTCATTTTGTAGACTTGTTTGTTTTCTCCATCCAAGCTTGAACTCCAATCACCGGGATCGAAAATCAGTCGAACTTTTCTTGCTCTAACTTGAAGAAGAAACACAACCAAACAACACAATACAAGATGATCAAAGTTGCTAGCATAAATTACATTATATAACAATTGAGCACACCTCAAAGACAAAATATCCCTTATGCCTAACAATCTGATCATAATCAACATTCTTAATTCCCAAGCTAGCACATGCCAAAGCACTCTCAAATACATTCTTAACATGAAACACACAATCCTCCCAAGTTTTTGCATGCTTAAGAAGAATTGCTTTTAATAAACATGATTTAACCCTAAGAATGCCATGCAATCCATAAATTTTGTGAAAAAATAATGCAACATGGAAAATATCACCTAATTTGTGACATGAAATATGATAAACCATTTTCAAGGGTTCATTTGCATTCACAAATATAGAGCTCTTAGATACTCCTATTGCACAATTCAAATTTTTTAACCCAACTTTCAATGCACCATACATCCCCACCAAGTCAACCTCTAAAGTGCATCCCATAAATGGGTCAACATAAGAATGACTAGGTATAAGTGATGTTATGCATAATCCATTACCAATTAGCTTACCAATTTTCAACCAATCACTCAATCCATTGTGACTAACCAAATTTTGCAATTCAAACTTCTTAGGCATGTCAAGTGGTCTAACAAGCTTTCTCGTGGATAATGTGCCCACATGACCAATCAAATTACCAATACCAATATCTCCACAAATTTTGAATTCCCTACTAAGGTCATGTGACTTGCCATAATTGTCAAGTCCCAATAACTTAGTATCATAAGAAAAAGGTAAGCCAAACCTATGAGAATGTGTATATTCTACAACAATCTCATTTTGCGGATCATATCCCCACTTGTATCTCACAACCTTCTTACTCAGTTCGGGAAATACATCAACAAAAATCTGTAAAGAAGAAGCAACACATGGAAGAGAAAATTGGGGTGACATGTTAGTATAAAAAGATTTCTCTTTGGAAAAGAGGACTATCTCACTATGTTTTTCCCACAACTCCTCTTAATCTCACCGCTCATTGCATAAAAGCTCTCCTTTTTTCCCCTCCACTCAGATTTTTCACTCAACTCATTTATCCCACTCTTTTTCTTTTCTCTCTCACTTTCTATATTACTCTCTCTTTTCTCTCGTTCACCTTCTCTCTTTCCCTCTCTATCTCTCTCAAGCTCTCCTTTTTTTATCTCTCCCTCCTTCTCTTCTCTCTCAATCTCTCTTCTTTTTATCTCTCTCTCTTTTTCTTCCTTACTTTCTCTCCTTGATTCACTCATCCTTACTTGATCTTCTCTCACCTTTTGTGGGGATAAGGGAGAAAGAGTAATGGTTTTCCCACCAAACTTGAAGGAGTATTTATTGGAGTTCTCATTGAAAGAGACTCTTCGATCAAGTTGCCATGATTTACCCAACAGAAGATGACAAGTTTGCATAGGTACAACATCACATAATACTTCATCCTTGTACCCCCCAATTGAAAAGGAAACCATCACTTGTTTAGTCACCCTCAATTCACCACTATTTTCCAACCCTTGTAAGGTATAAGGATGGGGGTGCTTAAGAGTAGGTAGCCCCAATTTCTCAACCATAGTAGTGCTAGCAACATTGGTGCAACTACCCCCATGTATAATTGTACCACATACCCTATCTTGAATACTACATCTAGTATGAAATATATTTTCACGTTGTATCTCCTCAACATCTTGTATTTTCATACTCAACATCCTTTTCACTACCTCATTTGTCTCAAACTTATCACCAATGACATCACCCAATGGTAGCATAGTAGAAGAAGCATTGCTTCTCTTATTCACTACTTCATCTTTAGGAATTTCAACCTTGATTTTGTTTATGGAGTTCTCGATTCTAGATCTCCCATTGGCATTAGGACTAGGAATCTCTTGACTACTACTCCTCCTCTCGAGTGGTTGCTTATCTTTAAAACTTTTATGACCTCGTCCTATCATCTCTATGCGATCTATCCTCTCATTCATTTGCCCAATCTCTTCCCTCATCATCCTCCTCATCTCACCTAACAAATCTGCCCTTGACATCTTATTACCCTCCTTCTTTACAATATTCTTTTCCTTTACTTGAGACATGAATTTAGAAACCTCATTCACTCCCTTACGTGTATCTCTCAAAATCATGACACTCGTGTATGAAATTTATGACTTTTACCTCCTTTTATGTACTCACCACTCTTGTCTTTTCCACTCAAAAACCCTTGATGAAAACAAGTAGAGTTAGAACAAAGCAATTTTGGAAGTAAAGTTTTGAAACTCTAAAATTCGTAGAATTTAATTAAAACAAAGAAATAAGAGTTTAGAAAAGGGGGTAAGAAGGTTTATAGAAAAGAAAGAAAGAAGATTCAATTTTTATTCTCAAATCAAAGATGGAGATAATTTTGGTTTGAGAAGGAAGAACTTTCTAGCACACGGCCCAAGCTCCTTTTGCTTTCTTTGAATTTTTTTTTTTTTTTGTACTGCCTTGAAGACGTTTTTTTGTGTTGTCTTTTTTTTTTTTTTTTTTTGTACTAGCTTGGCCGAATTTTCAAGGGAAAATTCGCCTTTTTTTACTAATAGCCTCCTTTGGGATGGCTTGAAGAAGAAAAGATGAAGAAAACTCTGTGGCACAAAAAGATGATTAGAATAGATAGTGTATGGATTATGGAATGAAGGAATTAAGAACAAGATAATAAAATAGGGATAGAAAGATTGTTACCAATAACCTTTGCTTTGATACCAACTGATGTGATTTCCAACGAGACCCACAAGTTATAACGAACTTGGAACCACGCTTTCGGAATTACCTCGCGGAAACGTACGCCTAGGACTTGAATAACAATCACAAGGATGATCGCAACCCTTAGTTTCGCAATGAACTAAGAACCTTGATCGATTCGAAACCCTTAATTATTGATTAATTAAGAACCACGAATTAGAATGTCACACAAACTTAATCCAAAGTTTGCAAAATGCTAACAAACTATGTTTGTCAAGAAAGAGTTTAAACTCACACTATTTTTAATAATAAAATTCTGTCTTTTACAATTGAAGAATGGCACCTTTATATAGGCTTTAGAAAGATAAAACTAATCTAACTAGGACACCTTAAGCTACTAAAAGACTAATAAAAAATCTGATCACATTACGACTCCTAGTTAAAAGATAAGATAAAACACTCTTTTAAAGATCAAATAGGACTCTAAGGAATGCAAGATCGGCCTCCTTGGTTCCTAGAAGGTTGGACATGTTTTCAAGTGTGAACACACTTAGGAAACACGTTTTCAAGTGTGAGCACACTTAGAAAACACAGTTTTGAGCTCCTAGGCTTCTAAACACAGCTGGAATATGTCTTGGACAGATTGGAAGCACTTAGAACTCCTTCACAAGGCTTGCAACAAGGCTGAAACTCTTGGACAACTTTGCACACGTTTTTGAGACTCCTTGCACCTTCTAGAATACATGGAAACTCCTTGGAAAAGTCTCCCACGGTTTTGGGCAGCCTTGGGGCTTCTTGGGCTTGAATTATATACCAATATGTTGAATTATATACCAATATGGCCCCCCTATTGTCTTCCATGCTTGAGCGCGCTTTTGGGGTGAAGTTAGGGGTCCTCATCCTTATCATTTGGTATTAGAGCCACCACTCTGTTGGCTGGTGTCGCTTAGGGTTCGACGGATCGCCGACCGAGGCCGTCGGGTCTTAAGGGGGTGGGGATGATGCGTCCCACATCGGTTGCGGAGTGTCTCCTGGGTTAGTTAATAAGGTAGGGTTCAATCCTTCCCCTTTGAGCGCGCTTTTGGGGTGAAGTTAGGGGTCCTCATCCTTATCAGGTTATATGATAATGTACTGTATTTTTTGTTGCAGGCTTGGATATATGAGAGATTTCCATGTTTCCAACCTCCACATAACATTGAGTACGACGTCACTCAGCCACTCGCTCGAAAGTGGCAACCATTATCCAGAGGCGCCGGACATAATGTACTGCAGGTGTACCGAGAGAGACTTGATGTCCTAACAGCCGATGAAGTGAGTTTAATTGCACTATTATAACTTTCATATTAATCAGCTACCTAGTAATGCTATATTAACTGTGTTAATGGTTATAACTTTTTCTGTGTTTATTGTATGTAGGTTAATTGGACTCGTATCTCGTTTTGGTACGCCATCCTATCCATTTCACCGGATCTCTTATTACCATGGATGCTTATCCGCGCGGGTGTTGTGGAGCCATACAATCCTGATCGAGTGCTTAGGCAATTCGGTTACGTCCAGACGATTCCTTTCCCTCCGATTGCTATTAGTCTTGGCTTACGAGACAACAAGAACATAGCCAGGCTAATGCAGCAAGTCCCATATTATCGTCAATGGCGTAACCATGTTTTATCTGATACCAGCCTCGGTCAAGAAGCCATCCCATCAAGTACATGCTTGGCTGACTATTTACAGTGGTACACAGTATATTCACATCCAAAGATGCAAAATCCATCTAGCCAATCTACATTTATTTCTGGCGCAGATGTACACCGTCCTTTGGATTATCCCACCATGTTTCGGGCTGTGGTTGATGCAATACGAGAGCCGACATTAAGATATCGATCAGGCGATCGAAGTATCTCGTACGAAGAGTTTGGGTCAGCCCTTGACCAAGCGTACACTATATTGGCTCCTCATATCGGGGATACGGGTCCTTCAGATCGGGCAGGTCCTTTAAGTCGTCGTCGTAGGCATCCACGACAGTGATTAGATGAGCTAGGTTGTTGATGTACAAACAATTTTATGTAATGAACATCTTCTTTATTAATGCAAAAAGTATATGTATTTGTGTATTTGTTATGTACAAACAGTTTGTTGCACATATATCCTCCAGACTTGGCATTTTTCTAAGTTTTTCATATTAAATTCAATTTCATGTTCAATGATTTAACAATTATATTCGAACATAAACATACATAAACAACAACACATTTCATAATGCAAATGAAGCTCATACATAAAAATTCACTTGTCCATACATAACATTTAAGTTACACTTGACTATTCTAATACAACAGGTGTACGCTTGTTGCTAACACGACTATTTCCTGCTCTTTCACTGTACTTAGCCCATCGTTCACTATATATTGTATTCCACCCTTTAGCCATGGCTTGTTTATAATCAGTCCATCCGCTTGCGATTGGTGGTAATGGGGAATCGTCGCGCAAGAAGACCTATACAAATTCAAAAATTTTATCAGTAATTTAACAATTGTATTCGATAAGTGACAGACGATATCCAAACAAAATGTTATTTTTATACCTGAATATAATGGTCCCCGTTCACGAATGCAATGTAGATCAACTTAGGTTCGTCGGGGGCTTCAGTTCTCAACGGTAAATACGTCAAAGAAGATGATTCTGAAAATACAACAAAGCACACATTGTAGAATGATGCTACTAAGTAACCCATCTCCGGAGTCTGAAACCAATGTTGCTTTGGTGCAAAGTCGTAGCGATTGAGCATACTTTCAACTAAAACAGCCGATCCGCGTTCCATGAAAACATCTTCGTACAACCCATGGTATGCGTCCAACTCCATAGCTAGTTCACCTCGAACTCTACCCCAATGGTCCTCCTTGTCATATATATGTGCAGATACGGCACGAAAACCGCAATGGCTATCTGCAATGACATTCTTCGTCTCGATGACAAACTCTCGAATCCATATCGGTAGTTGATTGATATAATCACTAGCCTGTCCAAAGCGGGTATTTCGGCGAACAACCTATTGAAAAACAAAGTATGTAAAGATTATCCGGTAAGTAAAAAAAGATGTTGACCAAAGTATGTAAAGATTATCTCGGCGAACAACCTAGTTGATTTACCTGAATCTTTGTCTTTGGAATAGAAGTGAACATCGGAGGTTTGTCTGATGGATTTACTTCATATGTTACCACATCATCAACCGGCGACGGCGAGCAACTGTCTTCAATCGATTCCACGTACTCAAACTTGCTCGGATCCCGTTTGGTTGACTTTGACTATTTAGCCTTTACCGTCTGAGGACGACCTTTAGGCTTCGGTCGAGTCTGACTTTCGGGAGCGGGCATAATTAGTCCAGTGGTTACAAGATTGTCTACCTCCAGAAGCCTTTTATACATTGCTACCTTCACCGACTCAGTGGCTTCCTTAAACTTAACATCGAGATTTTGATGAAGTACACTCCATGCGCCAACTATTTCCTCCCCGACACCAACAACATCTCCCTTGCTCGGTACGAAATCTAATTTCCTCCAAAAAGCATCAACCTTGTCGAGGGGAATAGGCTCCTCCAATCGGATATATTCAAATAATTCATGCGCACAAGGAAGACCACATGTCTTTCGCAATGTACATGAACACAACAGTGCGTCAACACCTGTTTCAGGAATAGCAACCATTTCATCGTATATCTTGTTCAATGCATCCACCGACACCATACCTCGGATCAACCTAAATACATTTGACTTGAATTTATGTTGGACGACATTCCTACTCTTCTCGAATGAATCCTTTATTGCAACGTGTGATGTTTCAATGAGCGTGTGAATCTGTCGCCAACATGTGTCAAAGTTTCCTTGGCTCGATCCGATCTGTCGTTTCAACATTGCGTGCTGACTCTCCACCCTGAAAAATAAGATACAGTATGTAAGATATTGAAATATGAGAAAGTTATGAAAGCTGCATTTTATTTAAATATACCTATTCGTTGTGTTATTGTCATAATGCATGACATTATCAGTCCAACAAGCCACAAATCTCTCCTTATACGGCAACAACCATTGTTCCATTACATAGTTCACCGCAGGCATGGATTCCTTGAATAGAGATTGTAGTCTTTTAAGTCCCTCTTCAAATTCTGTCTCAGTCGCTGAAATCACTAATACATTCCAATGGAGATTAAACGCATCCCATTTCTTTTTCGGGCCTAGCAATTTCTTGCAATTCGCCAAGACATTCCTATTTATATGCCATCGACAAAGAAAATGGCTCAACGTGGGGAACGTTTTCTCAATTGCATTCATTAAAGTCTTTTCCCTGTCGGTCAAAATAACAGTGGGCAAGGAAGATTGGTGCATTAGTGATTTCAATATTGATAAGACCCACGTATAGTTCTCTTCCCGCTCGCACTCCAAAATTGCGACTGCAATCAGAAATGTGATCTGTGTAGATGTCACACCAACAATCTCCAACAATGGTAACTTGTACCTGTTTGTCTTATACGTGCAATCCATGAAGATGACTTTCGGAAAACATCTCATCAAGTCAATGCTCTTTGGGTGAGCCTAAAAAAGATTCTTCACAATGTTGGTCAATTCGCAGCGTGTATCATAGAAGGTATAACCATGCTCCTTCAACTTGAAGATAAGTTGTTGCATTTCAGATCGACCATCACGCTCATTAACTCTATTCTTTGTCCGAGCATTGTAGATTGTCTTTATTGTTGACTTATTTCCCTCAAATCTTTGTTTCAGCCCAAATAAGATGTCCTTGGGCTTAGTATTGCCCTTGGAAAAATCAATAACAAAGGTCTCCTCAAATTTCTTCAATCGACCTATATATGAGTGACCCTCCATGTGATCAGCAGTTGGATGATTGTGTTTGCCACATTCAACCACTAATGCCCATTCACCAATCGAGACTTGCTTCCCTCTCAAACGGAATGGGCAACCACACTTCTTAGTTCCGGTTTCTTTCTTCCTTTTCCCCTTACCTACCACATCATCGACATTTTCAACCTTTTCTTCATTATCAATTCGTAATGATGATGACCCAATCTTGACCTTTTCTTTATATACACCACTACGTTCACAAATCAATAACAACCGAGGTCGTTTCTTACCGGCACCACTGTCCGACCTACCGATGATGATCACAATGCCATGCTCCCGTCCTCTAGCTTGCACCCATTCAATCAATTTATCCCGAGATATAAAACATTCCTGAGTTGTGAACACATCCGTGAAATCAACATTGAGGGCTTCTTCGTTCACAACATGTTCAACTGCAACAATCTCTTCATTATTAGGACCGAGAACACTGGGCTCCGTAGTTAACGTGTTTGAATCCTGTTAAACATTACAAAAAAAAAAAAAAATGAACATCACTGTGCGGCATGACCCTGCTGCACACTCTATAGAGTGTATAGAGTGTGCGGCAAGACCCTGTTGCACACTCTATGAGTGTGCGGCAGGTTCAGGTCGCACACTCTATACATTGTGCGGTCGTGTCCTGTCGCATACGACGGGGTAGCAGCTCGGTTTTTTGAAATTTTTTTGCATTTTTTACATAAACTAAACGGTAAAATGACTATAAAATGAGTTGTAGTACTTACACAATTCATCTCTTCCACTTCCTTGTGCTCCTTTTCATCAATGTGGATCGATTCATTGCTAGGGTTTGAGTGTTTGGAATCCATTTTTAGTGTTGAGCTTTTTTGAATTTTGTTAACTTGTTAACAATGAGGATGGTGAGGAAGGGGGTGAGAGTAATAGGAGATGGGGGTATACTTAGTATTTTTAGGATTTTAAAATTCAGTAGGGGGTGAACTTAGTAATGGATTTATTTTAAAGGTAAAAGAGTCTTTTTATATTGTGACAATTTTTGTAATATTACAAAGGGGGTAAACTCAGCAAATATGGGGGTTGGAATAGCAATTCCCTATTCTGAATCCCTTAAATATTTCGGCGTCTAAGGTTAGGGTTTTACGATCGTCGACTCTCCTTCTGCAAAGCTCCGGCAACAATGGCGAAAAAACGAATCAGACATCAAAATCCAGAACCGTTCCTCCAAGATGACTCCATAACCGTCTCCCAGAAACGAACCAAACCTGCAAAACAACACCAGCGAGAAGAAAAGGTAACTGTTTATCCCACTCTATATATACACACTAGTGCGTGTGTATGTGTGTGTTGTAATCAGTCTGTGTGCCATGTATATGCAGCTTATATCGACTGGTATGAGCTCGAAGATATTGAAGGAGGCTTTACTCCAGCAAAAGGAGATTCAGGAGGAGGCAGATGCTGAAAACCCTAATAACATTGTGTTTTCTGAAGAACCGGTGAATGCAGCTCAATTGGACGATGACGATGTGGACGATTTCGGCGGGTTTTCGGAAACTCAAAGTCAATTTGGAGGTTTTGAGGTCGGCCACTTTCCTTTTTGCATTTGGTTCATTAATTCATTGATTGATTTCAGTGTACATTGGCGTCCACAGGCTTTATAAGTAATGTTCATACTGAAATTTTAATCGGAAAGGGGGAAGTGCTACCAGTTGATGGCAATGCATTGGTAGAATTGCTTTTACTAATTGGGATATTATTCGGATTTTGGATTTAAAACAGGGGGAGATTGATGAGGAGGATGAGAAGTTATTGGAGGCATTTTTCTCAAAGGATGCCCATCGGCAGCAGACATTGGCTGATGTCATTATTGAGAAAATCAAAGAGAAAGATCAAGTTTCTTCTGGTATTTTTATATTTTATCTAACTCAACTGGTCTGACACTGTTTTTTATTGTTTAGATTGAGTCGCGAGCCTATGTTGAGATGCTTCTTCATGTGCTTTTGATATTTTTGTTTGGTGGACATATAGTTTCAACAGATGGTTTTCAATGATATAGAAACCAAAAATGAACTGTTGTGGCATCTTGCTTCAGAATTTCTTGTCCCAGGACATTTAGTAGTTCTCCCATCTCATTTCCATCCAATCATCCACATTAGTTTGTTAATGAACAAAGTTCCGCTGGCATTATTGAATGTGGGGCGTTCCATTTTTTTATTTTTTCGTATTTTGAATGTTTTGTGGTGTTGAGATTGATATACATTGTTGGGTCCCTATCTAACAGCTTAAGCTTTTAGATCAGTTGGTAACTTAACATGGTATCAGAGCTCTGGTTTGGCAAGGTCTTGGGTTCGAGTCGTCCCGCTTGCATTTGTTACCCGAAATATTGTAAGTGCATGTTGTTGTCACTCTGTTTGGTTTGTGATGCCCTGATGGTGCATATTTGTTCGTCTCTCCACGTGTGGACGGGTCACACGTGAGGGGGAGTGTTGAGATTAATATACATTGTTGGGTCCCTATCTAACAGCTTAAACTTTTAGATCAGTTGGTAACTTAACATGTGGCATGGCAATAGTATTACTGTTTACACTTGGTGTAATGGGATTTGGTTACAGAATTGCGAGGTGTGCCCAAATTGGATGATTCCATCATTGATCTATACAAGGGGTACCGTACCTATCTTTTCCTTGTGATCATTAGCGTTGTGGATTCCTGCAAATACTGACACTAAAGTGCATTAATATATGAAATGCAGTGTTGGGAAGCTTCTTAACAAATACACTTCAGGAAAAATGCCGAAAGCTTTCAAACATATACCATCACTTCAAAATTGGGAGGAAGTCTTGTACCTCACCGAGCCTGAGAAATGGTCTCCAAATGCTATGTATCAAGCCACAAGAATCTTTGCTTCTAATCTCGGTGTTAAGAAGGCAGAGCGGTTTTATAAGTTTGTTTTACTCCCTCGCATCAGAGAAGATATCCGAAAGAATAAACGTCTGCATTTTGCTTTGTATCAAGCTCTGAAAAAGTCTGTCTACAAACCAGCTGCCTTCAACAAGGGAATATTGCTTCCATTGTGCGAGGTACTGAGTCTTGTAGATATCCGAATAAGACAATTTTTGTTACTGTCCAATTTGGTAAAGGCGACGTGCTTATTTAAAATTTTCATTATTTATCGAGAAATTCACATACCGAGTCGAAACGTCGTTGGGTGGCTTTTTTTACCTTGTTTGCCATGTGTTTAAGAGTTCGCAAGATGGTGCATGATGTGAAAGTTCAGTAGGAATTTCTAGTGACAAAAGAATGTGCAACATAGTTTATAAATAGGCTGTTTTAGTGATAATTTTTTATAGTGTCAGATTGTCATTTATCAGTGATTGCTAAATTTTTCAGTTTGCGAGCTTCCATGATTCAATGCATGGGGGTTTGCATCCTTTTTATTGAATTTGAGGTATAAAAAACTAGTTTATTGTCTGCAGTCAAGGACTTGCAGTCTGAGAGAAGCCGTCATTATTGGGAGCATTTTTCAAAAAGTCTCGATTCCACCTCTTCATTCCAGGTAAGTCGGTTCACTTATAGGAAACAAAGATAGTAATGCACTCTTTTTGATTGCCGATGAGGAGAATCCATTGGACGTTTGAGCAACTTCCATATCCATCTCATCTGGGATTTATTTTATTTGTTAGCTTGCACATGTTATATCCATAATACCTCCTGGCTCCTATTGCATAGCCGTTATAATTATACTTTCTAGGGTTACTAAAATGGACTGATATGGGCTTCATTATAGAATTAGAGTGCAAGGCTAGGGGTGACAATAGGTGCCTGGGCGTTTGGAGGGGGGAGGGCGGTGTGAGGTTGGGGAGAGTTACCTCGAAGAAGAGCAACATTTGAAAGAAGCAATGATACTCTAGTTGAACTAAGAGCTCGTTTGGTGCAGCGTTTTAAAAATGGAGTGTTTTAAAAACGCTGCATTTTTAAAAATGTTGCGTTTTTAAAACACTGTTTTTTTCTTATTAATGCGTTTGGGATATTGCTTCAAAATGCAATTTTTTTTCCTATCAGCGTTTTAAAACTGTGTTTTGGGAAAAACTGGGAATTCCAGCGTTATAAAACGCAGCTTATTCTGCCGCAGCATTGAAACAAAATTTTTGCAAATAAGCTGCATTTTATCCCTCCGTTTTGGCCAAAACGCACGACCAAAACGGGCTCCAAGTGGTTGAGCTGTTATGATATAGATTTCTGTTTTCCTATTCCAGAAGAGACACAATATCTTGCAGCATAAACTGTTCCTTCATGTCCTAATTTATTTTTGTTTTTATACTATTTTGTATCGTATCAGTTGTTAGTCTTTAGCTGTCTGTTCTTAGTTTTAATGCTGGCTGGATATTTCTAATCAAATTTCCATTGCATTTACAGTGTTGCATTATTAAAACTTGCCGAGATGGAGTACTGTGGCACAACAAGGTAATCTTAATCATCTTGAATTTCCTGGCTCACTGTATTTTTGATTTTTTTCCATGCTAACTGGTTAAGAACTTAAGAGAGGCAGTTTATGCTGGTGCTACTAGTTAAAAATCATTCTTCTTGGATTAAGTCTATAGCTGAATGCATTGGTTTTTTGGTCTGCGAATGGCTGCATAATTTACAAGTCAATTCTCATTTTAGAAGGATAGTGTTGAGTGTTCCAGTTTCTGTTTTGCAGGCTACTTTGATAAGAAATCCCCCCTCAGTGCATGTAAACATATCATTATGGGTTTCCTACAAAAATTCTTAATGCAAGAGGAAACAGTTTGTCATACGATCGGGAATCAGATCGTAGATTCTGGATTGTGAAAGAGATTGACAAATTTATCTTATCTAAATGTGTAAAAAGCTTGACTTTAATGAGAAAAAAATGATGTACAACTACTTTAGAGCACAGTCATGACATGACACAGATTGTTGTCATCTCCTTTTTTCAAACCCAAGTTCATAGTCCTATATTAAAAGTAATAATGGGAAATTTTCATCCATCATCCACTCTACATTCATATAGATTAAGTATAAAAACTTGTGATCGACGGCAACCGAGGCTTGTAGAGCAACCATGTTAACTTCGAACAATTGAACGCACTCTTGTTTTAAAGAGTGGGATTCTTGTCTTTAAAAGACTCAATTTGAAAAGGTAGAGAATTATAATGGGTTTGATTAAGGTCAACCCTGCAAATCCTTTTAAAGTAACACGATCACCTTTCTGAAACATGCATGATCAGTATAGCTCGATTATTCAAATTGTTGCTTTTTAGTTACCATCTTTTATTACCACATTCTAGTCATTAGGTTGACAATCTTTTACGGGTTATCTAATGCAGCTATTTCATTAAGCTGTTAGTTGAGAAGAAATATGCTTTGCCATATCGGGTGCTTGATGCTCTGGTTGTCCATTTTATGAGATTCATAGAGGAATCGAGGATAATGCCTGTTATCTGGCACCAGTCACTTCTTGCCTTTGTGCAAAGGTAACATTCTTTTCCTCCAATATAAACTAACTATAGGGATCAGTTATGTCTAATGCGATTGTAGATTGAAATTGTTTATCTGCGTCATGGCTCTGCAATCTGCTTCCAGGATCTGCTCTGTCATGTTTCCCATTTCAACTTCTTTACTTGGAAATAACTGATCGATGATCGGCAATTTTTTTCCCAAATTAACCAAATAATTTTCTTTAGGTACAAAACCGGACTGACAAAGAATGATAAAGATGATCTTCTCCTCCTTGTTGAAAATCAGAGGCATAAATTGGTATGCCCAATTACCTCCTTGGATATTGTTACCAGTACTAGGTCGTTCATAGTATTACTGTATCTTCCATATTCATTACGTGTTGGTTATTTGACCCATCTGTCCCACTTAATGAAGGTTACACCTGAAATATTTAGAGAGCTAAAGAACAGCCACTGTCGTGGGGAAAAGGAAGACGACCTTATGTCAATTTATATCCTTTTGCACGATGAAAGTACAAATTTCTTATTTTAAGTTTATACCTCAAAAGATTATCTTTAGATCCTCTCTCGTTTTTGGTTGCTCATCTAGGAGTTTTCCAAGTTCACGTTGCTATAATGAAGCTATTTCTGTTAGTTCACTCATTTCCTTTTTTGGTTTTTTTAACCCTTGAATTTGCTATATTTACAATTACTGTTTCCTTGACTCCGCTTTACCCTCGCCTATTTCTGTGATCAATAATAAAATTGAAGAAGATAGGTTTGATATTCCAGAAGTTCCTATGGAAGAGGATTGAATGTTAATCCGTGGCTGTACATTTTTGTTCTGGTGGGTATTGTGCTCCTCTCTCTCTCTCTCTCTCTCTCTCTCTCTCTCTCTCTCTCCCTCCCCCCACCCAACAGCATCATCAAAAGTTTAACAACTGAGCATGGAATTTTAGCTTCTTGTGCAGGTAATGCCTCTTGTGGCCAGCTTCAATACACACGATATATGACATTGGACGAGAAGTGCAAAACGAGGCTATTTTGAATGATTGAAGCTTGTTGGAGTTGCAGCAACTCTTACAATTTACACAAGTCATGTTTTAGTTGAGTATTTATGCTGTATATTGCAGAGCAGTTTTGTCCAAAGATAATCAATAATTTAAATTGTGGTGTAGGAGTACTATTTATGGCCCTTTGACAGAAATATAGTGATAGTTTCTGGTAGAATGAATGAGGTTTTGTTAGTAAAAGCTAACATGTGCCACAAGGCACATGACAAACATCTACACATAGTAGCTTTTGTCTCAGTAACTTCCTTGGTGGGATTGGAAATTGTGAAATAGTGATTATTGAGGCAATATTTACTGTTATTATGTGTTAGGTCTCTCATGTTAGCCAAACCTATGTTATATAACTATAATAACTAACTTGCATGTTTACAAATGTATATACAAAATTATGAATCACTAGAAATCTTTGTACTTAAACATTATTATGGACTTTGGGGCTCTTGTTTTTGCTTCCACACAACAGCTTTATGCAAATTGGTTAGGCTCGTAGCGTACAATGCCTTAACCTTTTTGTGATGCTTAGGTGAAGGTTTGTACCAACAACAAAAATAATAGTACCTGAATGTTTTTGTTTCTCAATATTTACTACCAAATGAAGTGGCATGGGTATGATTGGTAAGTTGGTGAATGGTCCAAGTAAATGGTTGGTAGTAATACTCCCTCCGTTTCTAAATTATTGTCTTTCTTTTCTTTTTTGTCCCCTCCAAAAATTATTGTCTTTCTTTTCCTTTTTGTTCGTTTTAAAATAATTGTCTTGTTTAAAAACTTTTTTTTAGGACATCATTTTTACCATTTTACTTTTACTTTTTTCTACTTTAATTATGAGTCAGATACACATGGGCATTAAGAGTACATTTTTTGAGTAAAAGTCGGGAATTCTTTTTCAATTCTTAGCATTACTCTTCCAACAATGCTGGCGGCCATGGTAGCTATTTTAGTTTACTTTGGGGGCGGCACATATTTATCTTTCACAGTTTATTTGGACACATACAACCTCAACCACTATGTGCACCCATTAGGAAGTGTGATAGAGTCAACAACCATGATAGAGGCGGGGGAAGACCACATCTCACAGACAACAATTATTAAGAAGGATATGGGTATAGCTTTTCTGCTTATCTTGCATTTGACCTAACCAGACTGGTAAAAAAGGGTTCATGTAGTCAAACTCTAGTAACTTGGACAAAGGGGTGTTCAGTTGAGTTGACCTTGAACAAGAGAACCTTAACTTCCAACCTGTGGTACAATGGGTTTTCTCCTTCAATCCTTTCAGATTTCTGAATCATTTTTTTTAAAACAATTTATTATTATTATTATTATTATTTAATGCCTTGAAAGACTATAATTAAGAATATATGATGCCTTTAGTGTGGCTAGAACAAATTGTTTGAACACCCGACCTCTCCGCTGAGAGTATTGAAGTACCAGGGTAGTTATGGTGTAGGGCTTGAACACTCAACCTCTCTGTTAAGAAAAGTGAGCAGTACTAAATGGGTATTTGGTGAGGTTTGAACAACAACGGTGCCTTTGAGGAGACTTGAACACCCGACTATTCGGCATATTAATCCTGACTACCAAACGATCCCATTATTTATGTCTTGCATGAGCAATTGTCGCTTAATGTTATAAACCTACTTGCGGTATAGTAAAATGATGATTAGTTGTGAGGCTTGTACCCTCTTCAAAATGCATGGATCGAGTGATTTGATATGATGTAAAATATGTACTGCAAGATACATTGAATGCCTTTGTGGTACGTTTTGGACCATGCAATTATCCTTCCTAGAGTGTTTATTTCCAATTTTCAGTATTATAGAACAGTTCATATTTTAGATTTTCTGTATTTTTTTTTTTGATCACGCAAAAAAGAGTTGTTGGTGACCGCGTCTGATCCACGTGTGTAGTCTAGTAGGATTCCGGCTTACATTGCAGGGATTGTCCTTGAAGTCTAATTAGCTTGAAACCTGTGATCAACAAAGAACACCGTAAGGGGGGCTGGGTTGTCCCAGCGATAACCCTCAGGCGCGAGAATTAGCAATACTTCAGAGGAGATGTAAAGCTAAGAGAGTATGTAAGCAAGTAATTTGCATGTACCTTATGAGGCCTGTGAGGGTGCTTATTTATAAGGAGATAAGTCATAATCCTTTAAGGTTTCGGAATGGGAGAGATATGATCAATTCCCATGTCTTTCGGATTACGTTTCCTTGTATGCTTAGGACTGATGTATATGGAGTTGTAGCAGGACTCTTCCCAGGTGAGAGGTGATTCCATAAAGGACCCTGTTTTGCCGAGCTGAGAGGGGTTACATTAAGGCCGGCCTGGTATGTATCCAGGTCACCCAATGCTGTTGTGGTCAGCCTGGGATGTCTCCAGGTCGCACTGTGGGTCCCTGTGGTCAGCGTGCTGGGAGAGTATACTAGTGACGTGAACGACTTGTCATGGTGTGACTGCCAGGTCGTCATGTTGACAGGAGGGTGTGCTACCTTGGCATATGTCTAGCTGGAGCCTATGAAGTCGCGATGTCTGCCACGTGTCCAGCTGAAGGCTGAGGTCGTTCAGTAGCCCCCTACTTCTCAAGGAGAGGATTTATCCTCGAGGTGTGAAGTAAATATGCGTTGTGTCGAGCTGACCGGTTCCACGAGAGGTCGCATGGTTTTAGCTCGACTTTGTACTTTCCTTGGGAATCGTGTGCATTTAATGGATGCGGAGTTCATGGCTTGTCAGACGGCGCGTCTTTTCAATCTTGAATTTTTGGCGGTTGATATTTTTGCTTCGAAATGGCGTCGTGTCAGGATCCGCGTGTTTCTGTATGGGTCGACCCGACCACTCCAGGTCCCCTATATAAGTGAGTGTTCCACTGTTCCTTTCCAGTTATTAGAAATTTTGAACTTTTCCAGCAAACAGTGATTTTCGACGAGTTTCTCCGACTTCCAAAAAGCTTCAGATTCCAAGCCTTCTTTCCATATTTCTTTGCTTCTTCAAGATTTTAGGTTAGTTACCCTTGATCCTTACTCCATTTCTTTCCGTTTGTGGTCTGTTTCAAGTTCTTTGCCTGTTTTTTCTCTTCTTTCGGTGACCGGTCGGATTGTGGGTAGGGTTCCGGCGATTTTGAGTATTAGGGTTCCGGCAATTTTGAATTTTAGGGTTCCGGCGATTTTGTACGTCCCTTAGCTTTCGTCCAGGTCGATCTGTTTAGGTCAATCTGTCTAGGTCGTTGTGTCCTCCTTCCATAACCATTTTCCCTACGAGCTTTTCCTCCTCGTGTTCTCTTTCTATGAACATAAGGATCAAACGTGTCAACAAGGGTCCCATGTTTGCTAGGTCGCAAAAGGGACACGTGATCTATAAGACTGAGGACGGCGACTGGAAGGTCGTTCTGCCCAGTGAGGCCAAGGCCCTGCTTACTGCTTGGGGTGAAAATTTAATTGGACGACTTGGTTGTTCCTGCCGACGACCCTTACAAGGTCGACTATATTCCTTTTGGGACCTCGATGAGGATCATCGAGAAGTATGACGTCGCCATGTCGGGGCTTATGTACTTATATTTTGATGAGCATCAGGTGGAAAGTAGGGCCGCGGGGCCCTCAAAAGTTGCCACTTCGGCTCCTTCCTCTTCGTACCTGGACGCTAGTCATGCCTTGCGAGCCACTCGGAGCAAGAAGAGAAAGTCTAAGACCGATGTTGATGCTGGGGGTGCCGCAAAGCGTGCTTTTCAAACTGGAGGAACAGGATGTCTGTTGTCGATCTGGGTACATGGATCGCGAAGTATCCTTGTAATTTTCATGACTACCGAGGTCATGTCCCTGATCCCGAGCTTGGTCTTCTCAATCTGAGGAATATGCGCGGTCGATTGGGCTTCTATATGAGTTTTTTCGAGCTGGGCCTTCGATTTCCCTTGGATCCCTTTATTTGTGAATTCCTTGACGTCACCTCCACTGTTCCCCTTGATCTTTCATGGAACACTATGCAAATTCTCATTTGTTTTGTCGCGAGCACACGTATACTGGGTTTCGAGCCGACCTTCACCTTATTCTGCCATTACTTACACCTCGATCGTAATAACAATCGCCTTTAAGCCAAGAGCCAAAATTATCGGGTGAAGTTATTTTCTGATCCCCCCGAGAAGGTTTCGGGCTGGGCTAACAAGGTTATCATGGTCGAGAGTCGACTTGGGTGGAACTTCGCGGTGCCAACCGTGGAGCCTTATACCCTGGTACATCACGCCGATCTTGATGAGTATGACAGGTCGGCCAAGCAGGCCCTGGAGGCTCCACTTGGTATGCGAGGTAACACACAAGTCCGTTGTTATGACTGGAGGCAAATAGTTCAAGATGAGAACCTTCTTGTTGTTGTCGGGTTATCCCCGTTGAAGGTTAACGGCCTTGAGCCGATGTGCACCTTTCCTCCTTTCGAGAGTTTCCCGAGGTGGATATTTCACAAAGACTTTATGCTTCATCAGCATTGTCCGGGCTGTCAGAGGGATCCAGAGAGGGGTTGTGTCTATAGATGAATTTTTTAATGTATTTGCTCCGAACTTCTTCCCTCTATATTTATGCATATATTCATACAAGTATCTGATCTTTTTGTTTATTGGCAGAGATGGAAGATATTGATGCGATGAGGAGGAGCTCGAGCAAGCAGGCTCAGGCAAAGTCTGATCGGTCCGAGAAATTGGGCCGGGCTCGCGTTTCCGCGACCTTAGGTGGGACTGCCGAGGTGCTTCCTATTGTTGTTCTGCCTGTTGATAAGGGCAAAGAAAAAGTTTCGGGCTGGAAGATGCCTGTCAAGCGTTCTAGGTCCACGTCGGCCTCCGTTCTGACAAAGAAGATAAGGATCGAGGAGTCGGTCGTTGTTGATGAGCCGTCGGAGCCTGCTAAGGTTGTTTTGCCTGCTTAGCCTGTCAAGGTTGTCCTTTCTGTTGAGCTAGATATGTCTAGGCAAGCCTCTCCCATTGGGAGTGTGCGTAGTATGACCAGCTCATCACTCGAGGTGCAATCTATTCCGAGCTCCTCGGCTACTCCTTCGCGAGCTGGACATGTCTCGAGTCCTGGCACCCAGTCCCTTGAGTTGGGCAGGAAGGCTGTTCTTGATATTACTGACGAGGTGTTGAGTGACTCCTTTGATGATTGTACTCCTTCTCGCCTGGCTGGTATTATAGGGATCGACCTTACCCATGTAAGATGTTTTTATTGGATCCTCTCTTTTTGTTTATTTGCTTAGCTCCTTTCTAACTTGTCTTTTCATTCGTAGTTTGCCGCTGGTATTAAGTCTTTCGCGAATAGGCTTGCTCAGGCTCACAAGGATAGGCGCGAGTCTGTCGAGCGCATTGCTGAGCTTGAAAAAGAGAAGCAGGAGAGTGTGAGCAAGGTCGAGCTCGAGGGTGCCCTTGCTCGTATTGCTGAGTTAGAAGCTGCTACTGCCAAGGCCCAGGAGGACATAAGGCTAAGTCAAGATCTTGCTGCCAGCAAGGTTGAGGAAGCGAACCGGGTTGCCGAGCAGGCCAGTCGGGTTGCCGAGGAGGCTAGCCATCTGAAGGGGGAGCTTACTACCGCTGTTGCTGAGAAAACCAAGCTGCGCACTGACCTGAGGGCTGCCCAAGGTGATGTTCTGACTGCTCGAGGGGAACTCACTAAGACCAAGTTAAATTTTGAGGGCAAGGTCAGCGAGCTGGAGAAATTGCTGGTTGAGTCGAGGAAGGCGGCGAGCCCGGGTACCGCTGTTGCCGAGTTCAAGAAGAGCTCGTCTTATATGGACGAAATTCTCTCCTATTACGACAAGGGCAAGGCTCAGATCTTGCGTGTTGTGGCAGCCTGTGGCACTCCACTTCGGGACTTGGTTAGGTGGGGAAGTACCGAGCTTAAGGGTGACCTGGCTCGTCGAGGGCACGAGCTCGTGCCGAATCAGCCCGAGGAGCTAGTGTTGATTAGAAGAAAGGATGCCGAACTGGGTCGTGAGCCATGGGTTCCTCCTTCTTCCTTTGATAATAATGTTCCCTTTTTGCTTGACACCCTTGCTGACGGCGAGGAGGTGGACATCGATGGGGATTTCAAGTTGGAGGAATTCGAAGGGGCCAAATCCAATCAGGATGAGCATGCCCGATCTGTCCATGAAGCTGAAAGCCGTATAGACCCTTAGTCCACCCCGCTGCGTCGAGTTTTGATCTGGCTCGATGTGCCTTGTAATCAAACAATATTTTTTGTATTTTTGCCCCTTTCGGGCTTGTAAGAAATTTGATTTGTATATATGTGTTCAATCGTGCCTTGCTTATTTTACTCAGTGTTTTTGCATAAGTATTTCTTGTTCTTACGATCTTCCTCGTCATGGTGAAGTGTAGGTTGTGGGTTGACCTTGACGTGCCTTTTGGACTTGCGATCTTCTTCAACATGGTGAAAAGTAGGTCGTAAGTTGGCCTCGACGTGCCTTTTGGACTTGCGATCTTCTTCAACGTGGTGAAGAGTAGGTCATAAGTTGGCCTTGACGTGGTCGAGGTGCCTTTTCAACTTGCAATCTTCTTAGGTCGCAAATTGACCTCGACGTGGTCGAGGTGCCTTTTTTCTTGCGATCTTTTTCATCGTGATGAAGAGTAGCTCGCAAGTTGACCTCGACGTGGCGAGGTGCCTTTTACTTATGATCTTCTTCAACGTGGTGAAGAGTAGGTCGCAAGTTGACCTCGACGTGGCGAGGTGCCTTTTACTTACGATCTTCTTCAACGTGGTGAAGAGTAGGTCGTAAGTTGACCTCGACGTGGCGAGGTGCCTTTTACTTACGATCTTCTTCAATGTGGTAAAGAGTATGTCGTAAGTTGACCTTGACGTGGTCGAGGTGCCTTTTACTTACGATCTTCTTCAATGTGGTGAGGAGTAGGTCGTAAGTTGACCTCAACGTGGTCGAGGTGCCATTTACTTACGATCTTCTTCAACGTAGTGAAGAGTAGTTCGTAAGTTGAGTAACTTGAGGAAAGTAAATGTGGAGTAGACGCAAGATAGGAGAAATTCTTCTTTTATTGATAATTTCTTAAGATGTATTACATTAGTGATAGTATCTCTTCAAGTGATCAGTATGCCAAGGGTTCTTTAGCAGAGTGCCATCCTGCTCAGCTAGTCGGTATGTCCCTTCTCTGATTATGCCTGTCACCTTGAATGGTCCTTCCCATTTTGGAGATAGCTTATATCTTCCGGCGTTTCTGCTGGTAACCTGGATCTTTCTGAGTACCCAATCTCCGATGTTGAAGGATCTTGTTCTGACTCGCTTGTCATGGTGAGATTTGGCAAGCTATTCGTAGTTGATCATCCTGAGTCTTGCCTCTAACCTTCACTCCTCCAAGTAGTTGAGGTCTAGCCCCCGAGTTGTTATATTGTCTAGCTCATCGAGATGGGCAACCCTTAAGGTCGGTAGAGCCATCTCTACTGGTGCCATTGCCTCTGATCCGTATGCTAGTGCGAAGGGTGTCTCCCCTGTTGAGCCTCTGACCAAAGTGCGAATGCCCCATAGTACGATGGGTAGCTCGTCGAGCCACTTTCCTTTCTTTTCGTCCAGATTTCTTTTTAAGGCATGAAGGATTTTCTTGTTCCCTGCTTCGGCCTGACCGTTTCCTTGCAGGAGAGCAACCGAGGACTTCCAGTGCTTGATGTTCATCTACTCGCATCTCTTCGTAAACTTGGTGGAGAATTGGGTGCCATGGTCGGACACAATAGCTCGAGGTAGGCCAAATCGGCACCAAATGTAATCGTGTATGAAGCTGATTGCCTTCTCCTCGGTTATGGTAGTCAATGGTTTTGCTTCTACCCATTTTGTGAAATAATCTACTGCCGCTATTAGGAACTCGCAGCCTCCTTTGGCCTTTGGGAAGGGTCCTATAAGGTCGACCCCCCACATGTCAAATGGCCAAGCTGCGACCACTGGTGTTTGAGGAACTGACGACAGTCTTGCGATATTAGAAATCTCTGGCACTTGTCGCCCTTTTGCGCATAGGTCTCAGCATCTTTCCGCAAGGTTGGCCAGTAATAGCCGTGGAAGATTATTCTGTCTACTAGAGATCTCGCACTTGGATGGCTTCCACATACTCCTTCGTGGACTTCGGCGAGGAGGTCTTCCACTATCTCTGGTCGGACGCATCTGAGCAACGGCTTGGTGAATGATCTTCTGTATAGTACTCCAGCGATCACTGTGTAGCAAGCTGCTCTCTTCCTTAGTAGCTAGGCCAAGTCTTTTTCACCAGGCAGTATTCCTTGTTCAATATAATCTTGTATTTCATCTATCTAGCATCTTTCTGTGGAGTTGATGGGCATGGCTTCTTCCCTGTTTACGGATGGTGTCTCAAGGGTTTCAAACCATACATTTAGAGGGAGGTCGCTGATTTCGAATGATGCAATCTTGGATAGGTGATCAACTCGCATGTTCTTTGTCCTTTCCACCTGTTTCAGCTCCCAGTATTCAAATTTTTCCAAGAGGCGCTTTACAAGCTCACAGTATTTTGACAATGTGGGGTGATTAGCCCCATACTCCCCCCAAATTTGCTTCATGACGAGCTGGGAGTCGCTGAAGATGACGACCTGGCTGGCCCCAAGCTCCAATGCGAGCTCTAGCCTGCTATCAGAGCTTCGTATTCTGCCTGGTTGTTGGATGCTTGGAACTTGAATCAAAGTGCTTTGCTGATTTCTCCCCCTGCTGGTGGGTGTAGGGATAAGCCTGCACCGCTTCCTGCCCTGCTTGACGAGCCATAAACATAGAGGGTCCAATGGTGAGGTGGCCAAGGACGTGACGAGCTGGCCATTTTTATTTGTCTGGGCGGGCTGGGAGGGTTTGTCGAAGAGGTCGGCTCGGCCAGCATGGTAGCCGGGCTTTGATCTTTTTTGACAAACGAGGTTTCAGCGATGAAGTCCGCAAGTACTTGGGCTTTTACTGCTTTGCATTGCTCATATGTAATGTCGTATCCTGAGAGCTCGACCGACCACTTTAACATTCTTCCAGCCACATCCCGTTTGTGAAGGATTTGCCTGAGCGGGAGGTCGGTGTATACCATTAGGGCATGAGCCTGGAAGTAATGAGTCAGCTTTCGTGATGCCATTATTAGGGCCAGTACTACTTTTTCCACGTTTAGATATCTTATCTCTACATCTGTGAGTGCGTGGGAGACATAGTATATTGGCTTCTGGACTGCTCCTCTTTCACTGAGGAGGACTGCGGCGACAGCTGTGTCTGAGGCGGCGAGATAGACGTAGAGGTGCTCTCCTGGTATCGGGCTTGTCAGCAGTGGTGGGCTACCTAGGTAAGTTTTCAGCTCGACAAAGGCTTTGTCACAGTCTTCATTCCAGGCGAACTTCTTGCTTCCTCTTAATGTCTTGAAGAATGGAAGGCTTTTTTCTGCTGACTTTGCTATAAATCTACCTAGTGCCGTGATTCTTCCATTTAGCTGATGTACCTCTCTGATTGAGCTGGGAGCTTTCATGTCGACGAGGGCTCGAATTTTTTCTGGGTTAGCCTCTATACCTCGCTTATTCACCATATATCCCAGGAATTTGCCTGCCTTCACTCCAAAAGCACATTTTGCTGGATTGAGCTTCATCTTGTTTTTTCTGAGATTTGAGAAGGTTTCTTTCAGGTCATTGACGTGGTTGGCTTGTTTTGTTTTGATGACCATGTCGTTGATGTAGGCCTCCACGTTTCTTCCCAGCTGGTCTCCAAAGACCTTATTCACCATCCGTTGGTAAGTAGCCCCTGCATTTTTAAGCCCGAAGGGCATTATTTTGTAGCAATAGATCGCTCCCGCTGCTCGGAAGGCTGTCAACTCCTGGTCGGCTAGCCACATGCATATCTGGTGGTACCCCGAGAATGCGTCGATGAAGCTGAGTATTTTATGGCCTACGATTGCATCTACCAGCTGATCTATCCTCGGTAGTGGGTACCAGTCTTTGGGGCAAGCTTTGTTTAGGTTCGTGAAGTCGACGCACATTCTCCACTTTCCACTGGTCTTTTTGACTATTACCACCTTTGCGATCCAGGTTGGATAGAAGACTTCCTCAATGATGTTTGCTTTGAGTAGCTTGTTATATTTAGTATAGATTTGCTTGAATCCATAACCTAAGTCTAAGTCAAGGTGACTAATGGGCCTGCGTGTCTGTTAGTGTGGCAACTTGTACTTAGGCATAGCTTGAATAGCTTAGGGTTGCTTATTGTAAATGTCTTGAAGAAGATAGCCTATAGGACATCGGACGTCCTCTGCACAATTGGCAATTTATGCATCAGCAGTCTTCTTTGGATATCGGACAAGCTCGCATCAGCCAAGCTTCATCAGCAATGTTGAAGACCCAAGAACGTCCGATAGAGATCTGCCGAAGACATGTCCTAATTTGAAGACTTTATTGACTTCGATGCAACGTTAACCTGCAAATCACATTCAATGAAGGTTTCCATTCTTGGCAAACACTCAGAAAAGGACATTCCTCCTGCAAGCACAGACCGCCTATTTTTAGCAAAGTGTCAGGAGACAGACTGCAAGTTGCAGGTTAGCCTATCAGAGATCAACAACCAGATTAGAGCATTAATTGCTCTTAAATTCAAATCAAGAAGGTCTCCAACGGCTCCAAGGTCTCTCCTGCATATAAAAGGAGACTTCATTGCTGCATTCAATACTCTTCAACTACTTCAACTCTGAATCTTCATCTTCTTCAAGTTCATAAAAGCTTAAACGTCCTATCTAGTACTGTCAAAACGGGCTGGCGGGCCGGGTTAGCCCGCAACCCGCCATAACCCGCCAAAAAACGGGCCAGAACGGGCTGACCCGCCAAATAGGCGGTCCTGGAACTGCCCAACCCAACCCAACCCACCACGGGTTGCGGGCTGGAATGGGCCAACCCGCCAAAATGGTGATTTATTGATTTTCTGATTTAAAACTTAAAATGAATAAAAAAAAATTTATAATACTTAGAGAAAACAATTAAAAATAGAAAATATTATAATATTAATATTGGTTTAAGTGGGATTTCCACCAAGATTTAAATATTAATATTGGTTTAAGTGAATTTCCACCAACTTAATTAATCATCTTTTAGTATTTGAGATCTAAAATAAATGTTGCTGCTGCAACTTTCTGCAACTTTCGTTTCCTTTTTCTTAGCCTAGGCCCTAGGTTTATTTGAAATTTTAAGCATCAATGGTCCAGATTTAATCAATGGGTAGAAGAAAAAAAAAAAAGAACGGGCCAGCCCGGCCCAACCCGCCCGCCCGCCTCAACCCGTGACCCGTGCGGGCTTAGCCCGTTTGACCCGCCCCCTAAACGGGACCGATTTTCCTCAACCCAACCCGCCACTTTTAGGTGACGGGACGGGCTGGCCCGGCGGGTTTGGCTCGTTTTGACAGCTCTAGTCCTATCTACACTATTCATTGAAGAGCTTCACACTTAGACGTCTAGTCCATTAAAAGCTCTTCATTGATTGCAACACCTAGCTTTCATAGCTCACGAGAATTGTATCTTATAGATATCAATTCTCCCACACAAACACTTGGTCAACAAAATTTTTGTACACAATCCATTAGAGATTTAGTTTGTAAAGTTCTAGTGGAAAAACTTAGTACACGATTTTTAAATCCAAAGTTGACCACTTTGGTTGTGGACGTAGCACTTATTTATAAGTGTGAACCATATTAAATTCTCTTTCTACTTGTGTGTGATTGTGAATTGTTTGTGTTGCTTAAATTTCCAGATTTCCAAACTGTTGAGAACTGCTGATCTTGACTTGTAAAGATCAGCCATTCCCAACTTGTCCTATACTTCACAAGACTTCCGCCTGCAAAATTTTTCTAACTTAAGTGAAGTAACATTTTTGAATCAATTTCAAAAATTGGACATAGGCTTTTCAACCCCCCCTTCTAGCCTATCTTGAGCAACCTTGGACCTAACAATTGGTATCAGGGTTTAATTCTTTGAAAACTTATTTTTCCGAGATTAACCTCTTGAGAGATTAAAGATCATGGCTGCTCACCAAATGTTGGAAACTTCAAACGTGAACCATTGTCCTGTATTGGATGAAGTTCACTTTGATATCTGGAAAGATAAAGTCAAAAGACATATGAACTCAATTGATAAACGTTTGTGGAAATGTGTCATAGATGGACCCAGAATTCCAATGAAGCCCAATACTCTGGCCACAGTAAATCCAACTGCTGAACCTGAAGTACCTAAGCCAGAAGAAGAGTGGGATGATGAAGACAGAAAGAATGATGCTTTGGATGGAAAAGCCATCAACATCATTACCAGCTGTGTTGATATAAGCACATATCATCAGATTATCAACCTGGACACAGCTAAAGAGATGTGGGAAGCAATTCTGGAATATCTTGAAGGTGATGGTGAAACAAAGAACAACAAATTATACACCTGCATCCAGAAATTTGACTCCTTCAAAAAGGATCCCAAAGAGTCTCTACGAAGCGCCTATGATAGATTCTATGAGGTAGTCAACTCTTGCTACTCCTTAGGAAAGAAGTACGAAAAGAAAGAAATAAACATGAGATTTCTAAATGCACTAGGCAGTTTATGGCATGTAAAGATTACTGTCATGAAAGAGTCAAAAGATTTAAACAAATTGACTCTTAGAAACTTTTATGATAGTCTATCAGTCTATGAGCTTGAAATTCAACAAGCTCAAGAGATGGAAAAGAGTTTTAAAAACTTATCTTTACCAGCCATGTCTACTGAACCCTCCTGTTCAACACCTGATGAAACCCCATCTACATCATCCAGTGATGGTGATGATATTCTTTCAGACGAAGAATTTGCTATGTTTGTTAAGAAGTATCAACGTTTCAAAAGGTTTAACAAATCATCACATAGGCAGTCTTCTCACAAAACTGCCGTTCCTCAAAGAACAGCTACTCAACCTAAAAGTTCTGCTCCTTATAAATCTGCAGACTATCAAAAGGATAATGAGCTGGTCTGTTTTAACTGTAGGAAACCAGGTCATTTTGCCTCTAAATGTCCAAAGCCAAAATATGAATTTTACAAGAAACGTCCCGAGTCAAAATTTCAAAAACAAAAGGGGATGGTGGCTGAGGACATAGATGAAAGCAATCTGCCTACATGGTGTGACACTGACACTGATGAGGATGACTCCTGTGACTTTGCTGAAGAAGCAAATATATGCCTTATGGCCAGGGAGTCACCCCATGACTCAGTAAGGTCACTACCATTTCAACAAGATGATAGTGATGATGATGATGAGCTTAATGAACCTTCAAAGGGAGAGCTCATCAAAGCAAACAAAGACATGCTGGAAGAGTTTTCAAAATTCAAAGCTGCCTATGTGAAACAAGCCAAGAAGCATGAACTGGCTGTCTCTGAGAAATCAACCTTGATGTCTAAGATCAAAGATCTTGATAGACAACAAGCTGAAAGTATCAAAATTCAAAAGGAGAACAAAGCTTTGACAGGAAAAGTGGATTTCCTACTTGAACATATCAAGAAGATCAATTCTGAGAAAGATGACCTTCAAAAGGTTGTTAACACTTGGAATAACTCTAAAGGAAACTTTGATACCATCCTTTCAAATCAGAAAACTTTAGATGACAAAACTGGTATTGGTTTCCAAAGTGAGTTCAATGTAGGAAGTTCTTCTAGTTCTCAAGAAAATGAGACATCTGAAGTGACTGCTGAAGAATTGGCTGAAGAAACTTCTTATGATCAACAGCCTCCTAAAAGGCAAGGACTTGGCTTTAACAAAGTTCCTTTTGTTTATCCCAAGAATACAAAAGACAAGTCCAAGGGAAAGCAATCTGCCAACACTGACTCTGCTAATAGGGAGTCTGAGCAACCTAAACCTGTCATTAGTCACCCTAAGAAAACAGGGATGACTAATAGCAAGTCTAAGAATTCTCAGCTCAAACCTATTAAATTTGTCAAAGGCAAGACTGCTGATCCTAACACTGCCGATAAAAAGGCCAAAGGAGTGAACACTGCCGATAAAAAGCTTAAAGGAGTTGTGCCTGTAAATGCAAAATATTTTGATAAAAGGTCTACCTATGGTAAACCAAACATCAATAAGAAAAGGCATTATCAGCCTAAGTCCCATAAGCCAGTTATCAGCACAAAGGTCATTTCAAAGACTGCTGATAATAAAAAGCCTTCAAAAGAAATCACTACTCATGTTCAAGGTTTTCATAAATGCTCTTTCTGCAAAGGCCATGGTCATGAGATTCATGAATGCCTTCTGAAATTCATACCTAAATCTTGGGGATTTACTCCTCCAAAGGTTAAACAGATATGGATTCCAAAAGGTTGCTAACCTTGAGGACCCAAAAGTAAAAGGGGACCATATTCTTAAATGTCTATATTTCAGGAATGCTTCATGGCTGTTAATGAAGAAGAGAAAGACCTATGGTATCTAGACAGTGGCTGCTCAAAGCACATGACTGGTGATCCAAATCTTCTCTCAAACATTGTTGAAGCTAAGGGTCCCTCAGTAATTTTTGGAGACAACTCAAAAGGAAAGACAATAGGCTATGGTAGCATAGTTAGGGGAAACCTCTCCATCAGCAAAGTCTCTCTGGTTGAAGGTCTAAAGCACAATCTGCTGAGCATATCACAATTTTGTGATAAAGGATTAATCTATCAGTTCACCTCAAGTCACTGTCTCATCAAGGACAATGAGACATGTTCAACAATCCTGAAAGGATTCAGAAAAGGGAATGTCTATGCTGTTGACCTCAATGCTGTTGGAAGAAAGTCAAATTTATGCTTGGTTGCAAGGTCTTCAAATGACAACAGCTGGTTATGGCATAAAAGGCTTAGCCATTTAAACTTCAAATACTTGGAGAAGCTATCAAAAGACAACCTAGTTGTTAGCTTGCCTAAAATATCGACTGAACCACACAGTCTTTGCAAAGCATGTCAACTAGGCAAACTGCACAAATCTTCATTCAAGAGCAAGCCTTGCCTATCAACTACAAGACCTCTGCAGCTTCTACATATGGATTTGTTTGGACCTGTCACTATTACAAGTCTTGGTGGCAGCAAGTATACACTTGTGGTAGTTGATGATTACTCAAGATTTACTTTGGTGGAGATGATGTCCTCCAAAGATGAAGCATATGACATCATAACTGAACTCTTCAGAAGACTGCAAACTCAGAAGCTGGATGACATTGCTGATATCAGATCAGACAATGGAACGAGTTCAAGAACAATGGTGTTGCCAAGTATTGTGATGATCATGGGATTGGTCACAATTTCTCTGCAGTTCGCACACCTCAACAAAATGGAGTTGCTGAAAGGAAAAACAGAACTCTCATTGAAGCAGAAAAGACCATGATTGCTGAAGCCAAACTGCCTATGTATTTCTGGGCAGAAGCTGTGAACACTGCCTGCTTCACACAAAACAGGTCCATCATAAACAAATTTCATAAAAAAACTCCATATGAAATATGGAGAGGCAGAGCTCCCAACATTGGATTCTTCAAAATATTTGGATGCAAATGCTATGTTTTTTACAATGGAAAAGAACATAGAGGTAAATTTGAATCCAAAAGTGATGAAGGAATTTTTCTGGGATATGCTAAATTTTCAAAAGCTTATAGAGTTTACAATAAAACTTCACTTAGAGTTGTTGAATCTGTACATGTTTCTTTTGATGAATTTGATTTTATTGGGCCACATTTGGCTCCTAAGGTTTCTAATGATTCTGATGAGTATGAGACAGGTACAGAACAACCAAGCTCAAGAACTGCTGATCCCACTCCTTCACAAGTTCCTCCAAGAGTCAACTTGATAGAATCCTCAAATGAGCCATCAAATGAAAACTCTGAAAACCCAGAATCCACTTTGCCTTCCACACCAGAAATTCTTCAACCTACCTTGGAATTAACCTATCCCTTAGAAAACCAAGCTTCAGAAACTTCAACTTCTCAAGAACCCAACTCTACCGATGATATAGGACAAGTTCAACCTGCAGAAGTTAGAGAAGTTAAAGATCATCCTATCACTCAAATCATTGGTGATCTTAATGCTGGGGTTCAAACTAGACAAGCTTCAAGGAATGAATGCATGTATTCTACTGCATTTGTATCTCATATTGAACCCAAGAAGATAGATGAAGCATTGAAAGATCCAAGCTGGGTGGAAGCTATGCAAGAAGAGCTAAACCAATTTGACAGATGCCAAGTCTGGTCACTTGTCCCTAGACCAAAAGGACAAGCTGTTATTGGTACAAAGTGGGTTTTCAGAAACAAAATGGATGAAAATGGGAACATCACCAGAAACAAGGCAAGACTGGTAGCCCAAGGATATAGACAGGAGGAGGGCATTGATTATGATGAGACATTTGCTCCTGTTGCAAGGTTAGAGGCTATCAGATTATTCTTGGCCTATGCATCTTACAAGGACTTCAAAGTATATCAAATGGATGTCAAGAGTCCATTTCTGAATGGAGAACTTCAAGAAGAAGTCTATGTGGAGCAACCACCTGGATTCATTGACTGTTCAAGAAGAGAAGATGTCTACAAGCTGAGGAAAGCACTTTATGGACTCAAACAAGCTCCAAGAGCCTGGTATGAGACCCTTTCAAAGTTCTTGACATCTCAAGGCTTTGTAAGAGGTCAAATTGACACTACTCTTTTCATTATGAAACATAAAGGTCATTCCTTACTTGTTCAAATTTATGTTGATGATATTATCTTTGGTTCTACTAATGAAAATCTTTGCAAAAGGTTTGAAAAGCTTATGCAGAGTAAATTTGAGATGAGCATGATGGGAGAGCTTAACTTCTTCCTTGGTCTTCAAATTCAACAAAGTTCTAATGGTATCTTCATCAATCAAGCCAAATATGCAAAGGATGTTATCAAGAAATTTGGTCTTGAGAATGCCAACAGCTTCAGCACACCTATGGCCACAAACTGCCATCTTTACAAAGATGAAAAGGGCAAGAAAGTGGACATGACTCTTTACAGAGGCATGATTGGTTCACTTTTATACTTAACTGCTAGTAGGCCTGATATCATGTTTGCTGTTTGTGTTTGTGCTAGATTTCAAGCTGATCCAAAGGAGTCTCACCTACAAGCAGTCAAGAGAATCATCAGATATTTGATAGATACTCCCAATTTGGGGATCTGGTATCCTAGAGATTTATCTTTTAATCTTATAGGCTATTCTGATGCTGATTTTGCTGCATGTAAGGTTGACAGGAAAAGCACAAGTGGGACATATCAATTCTTAGGAAATAGACTTGTCTCATGGGCCAGCAAGAAGCAAACTTCTGTTTCAACTTCAACAACTGAAGCAGAATACATAGCTGCTAGTAGCTGCTGCTCACAATTGCTGTGGATCAAACAGCAACTTGTTGACTATGAGATCAAGACTGCTGATTGTCCTATAATGTGTGACAACACATTAGCCATCTCTGTTTCTCAAAATCGTGTCATGCACTCCAAGACAAAACACATTGATGTGAGATATCACTTTTTGAAAGACCATGTTGAAAAAGGTAACATCAGCATGCAATATGTGCCAACTGATCATCAGGTAGCAGACATCTTCACAAAACCAATTGATTCAACCAGGTTTTCCTATCTAACTTGGTGTGCTTGACCTCAATCCTTAATCCTTCTTGCAAATTCTTTAAGTTATTTTATAAACTGCCTGTATAAAATTGCCTATGTGATCAGCTGATTGCAACTCTGCCGAATATATAGACAACACTGAGTAAGTACTTTTACTCCCATATTGGCAGTCTTCAATAAAATAGGCAGACTAAGTGCGTAATACGTACAGTGACTCATCAAGTCATAAATGCAGACTTCAAATTTTATCAAATGCCATTTATTAAATTGTCAGAAGTATAAAAAGGAGAATCGTACAGTGACTCTTCACTTTCTCCATAACCGCCATTTTCAAACTTTCAAAAACCTCTCTACCTTCGAATCTGCAACCTTGCTTAAATCTTCTCAAATCGCCAAAATTTTCACGTCTTCAGTTTACATTCATCAATGGTAATGATTTCTATAACTTCTCAATTCTTTTAAATCTAGTTTTACGGTTTTAACCTGACCTAATTTGCGTTTTTAAACTGTCCGCCATTGATGAACTGTAAAATCTTGCGATTGTTGCTTGAATCTTGTTTGTTTGGTTGTGAATGTGATTTTGAGCTTTCTGTGATACATTGTTGTCAATTTATACCGTTTTATTGGCTCAAAAATGACAAAATCAGTCGCGGTTTAAAAAACCCAGATGAAGAACTGTTCTTATCGTATGTTATAAATTGACTATGTTTTGGGTTTTGATCTGAACAGTACTTGTTTATGTTAATATTTGCTGATTGCTTGTCTATCTGCTGTTTCATGCATATCTGCCGATTTCTATATCTGCTGTTCTCACCTCTGCCGATTGTGTAGGCAAAGACTCAATCCTCAAAGGCTGCCGCTACTTCTTCATCTTCTGCCTCTGCAAAGCCAACTAGGGCTGCCAAGGCTGCTGAGATCCCTCTGAGGATCCTCCCCAGGTCAAACTACCACCCTGGGATGACAATAGACAGGAACTCTATTTTTGAGTCCTCTGCTAGGGTAGATCTACTGAAAGACTTGGAAGAATGTGGCCTTCTCCCATTCTTCCAACTCAACGACACATACTACAGCAACCTACTTGCAGAGGAATTCTACACCAGGATGGTCCTGCCTCCTCCTCCTGCCTCTGCAAATGAAATGGTTAATATGAGCTATATTAAGGGCTTCATCAGAGGCTACTACATTAAGTTGACCTATAAGGACGTAGGAGACATGCTCGGTCTGCCTACTGAAGGCAAGCTGGACTTGACCGATGAGGAATCGGCTGCTGCTTGGGAGATGATGAGGGGGTCTGCCCAACCTGAAAGGTTCTCAGAAATGTCTAGGAACCTCTTCCCAGAAAACCCCTACCACATCAGCCACCTCCTAAATAAGAGCATTCTGTTCAAGAATGGCTCTAGGGATATATTCACATCACAGTAGCTGATGTGGACAAAGGCAGTCATCCTCCGCAAGCAACTCAACTGGGCCAAGATTATTTTTTCTATGTTATTCCAGAGTGTTGCTGAGGTCCAAACTCTCCTTTCAATGAAGAGGCCCTTCGTAAGGGTTATTAATGTCATCCTCAGGAAGTATGAGGAGATTGATGAGCTGGTCGCTCATGACGACCTCATCAAGGTGTCCAACACCTATGTCTTCACGGTGAACAACATCACCAGATACCGTGATGATATGGCCAAAAGGACAACCAACGCTGCTGAAGCTGCTGCTACTGCTTCTGCTGGCCCCTCTACCAATGACAAGAAGGGTAAGAGGAAGGTCACCTATACTGCAGCCGGGCTACCTGCTGAGGAGGAGCCTAAGCCAATAGGGGCTGAGTTGCCCGAGAATTTTGACTACTCTCGGCTGGACCATGATCCCTATGAGCCAGCCGAGTCCCCCTCCAAAAAGCCTAAACACTCTCCTCTCCCTACTCCCAAACTAAAATAATCCCGCAAACCTGCCCGTTCCAAGGCAGCTGTTGAGAAGGACGTCTCTACCTTCAAACCAGCTGACCCCTCCAAACCCTCTACACCAGCTGACCTCCCTCCTAAAACCACCACCACATCCTCCAAACCCTCTAAAATTACCCCTCTCCCTCCAAAAACTACCTCCCAAACCTCTAAACCAAAAACCAAACAAACCCTCTTACCTACAGATGAATCCTTTAGCCTACCCAAAGTGACATCTACCACTTCCTCCTCACCAGCTGTGTCTACACCGGCTGTTCCTACATCAGCCGATTCTCCACCGGCTGTTCCTCCACCAGCAGTTCCCACTACAACATCTCCACAACCAACTTCTACCTCCTCCACTCCTACAAAATCCAAACATAGCAAATGCTATAAGAGGAGTGCAAAGAAGAAGGTGCACTTTGAGGGAACTGCTGATACAACCTCTTCTCCACCATCTTCACCACCTCTGCCTACAACCACTTCCACTTCACCTACTTCTTCTCCTCCACACTCTGCTCCCATCCAACCAACTCCCATACAAGAGCCATCCATCTCACCTGCCACCACCTCTCATAAGCCATCTTCCAAACGTTCTCTCTCTCCCTCTTTTGACCTACCTACCCCCAAACGCATCAAGACCAACCCCTATAGCCATCTCCATCCTGAGGTGCAGGATCTGCTGTCCTTCAGAGACAGCAGACCTAAACCCAACCCTACCGATTCTGACCCCTTCCTTTCTACCCTTGACTACCCCAAGAGGATTCCTTGCCAGCCTATGTCTGCAGGTGAAATCATCTTTCAATAGGGTGCCTAATATGACCCTCTCCCTCCTGCCTGGTCCCAACTTTTCTTCTCTCACAACTCAGCGGTTCAAGATCTCATGATCTTCAACCAATGGGTTGCAATCCATAAGGACCTAGGCCTTCCTCTCCCCACCAAATCTGACATCTCACCCTTCCTATCTCTGCCTAAACCCCCGGTCTTCACCATAATCTGCTATCCTTCAATTCTTCTTCAGCCTATGGTCTACAACTTCATTGATGTAGTCACCATGTATATAGGCTATAACCCTTTCATCCCTATTCTCTTCAGATCTCCTTCCCTTTCTCCCTTCTTCTCTCCTCCTCCGTTCTATATTCACCCCCTTTCCTATGTCACCTACATAGAAAGGCTTTACCCTATCCTACGCATCTTCCCCAGCCAACCTGCACCCTCTACCAGCCATCTTACCATTTCCTCCACCAGCCAATCTCCATCCTCCTCCAGCCAATCCCAATCCTCCACCAGCCATCCTCCAACCTTCCCTGCCCAAACCACCAGCCAACCTCATCCCTTCACCAGCCATCCCCACACCTCAGCTGGCCCATCCTCCTCTCCAGCCAGCCCTCAAGTCTTCTACCGTGCCTCCGAGGTTGAAGACTTTGTAAAGAATTTTGAAGAGGTATCGGCTGACCTGACCAAAGCCCTAAATCAACTGTCGGCTGAGCAATCCCATATCACACATGTCCAGGCTGACTGCTTGACCCAGGTCATGAATATTTCAAGAGGTACCAAGGCCGCCTTTGAAGCCTGCCTACAGTCCATCTCTGCCTCCCAAAATGCTTTAGCCAGCAGTATCTCAGCAACTTCCTCGGCCAGCACTGTCCTCTTCAAGGAGAACTGGGAAAATCTCTCCAAAGGAATGCTGCAGATAATTGAACTTATTGATAATGGCTACAAGCATGTGCTCCAGTCCCAACGCCTAGCCAACCGCTCTGTCCACTCCTCAGTGCGTCAGACGCGCAGGATGACTGATAAGCACTTTGCCTACCTTCGCAAGGGGTTCAAATCTACTGAACAACGCCTCGGCTTCATTGATACCTCGCTTGCGTCCATGAAGGAGGAGATGAGCCGAATGAACAATGATCAGCGAACTGAGCTCATTGAGAGAAATGCTCTGCTCAAACAGAAAAATAGACATCTCTCCTCTAAATTGGCAGACACTAAGGAAGAGTTAGCAGATGCCAAAGAAGAAATTGCAAGACTTAAGGCTGCTGTTGACTCTAAATGGGCATCAAGAGGCAAAGGACAATCTTCATCAGGCAAGGGCAAAGGTCATGCTTCCTCTCGATCTTCCTCTCGAGTCGGCCGATAGATCTTTGTATAATCTTTTGTTAAAACTTTGTAATTAAACTCCTCGTTTAATTAACAATGTCTATGTTTTAAAATTTTCATGCTTTATTATGAACTGCCTATTATGTGAATGCATGAAATTTAAACCACTGGTTTAAAGACATGTCCTATATTGCCTATTTTGCCTATTTTGCATGTCTTTAAATTCAGTTTTATTACAAGTGTCCTATGCTTAAAATTCCTACTTGTAAACACTTTGTAATTTTTGAATACAATGACCCCTTTGTAAGTTCATCTAGGGCATGCTTATTTAATATATCAATCTTACAAGCATGTTATTACTAGACTTGAACATGGTCAGCTGATATTGTATTCATAAGGTCATGGACTCAAGCAAATAGGAGGAGATTGTTATATTTAGTATAGATTTGCTTGAATCCATAACCTAAGTCTAAGTCAAGGTGACTAATGGGCCTGCGTGTCTGTTAGTGTGGCAACTTGTACTTAGGCATAGCTTGAATAGCTTAGGGTTGCTTATTGTAAATGTCTTGAAGAAGATAGCCTATAGGACAGCGGACGTCCTCTGCACAATAGGCAATTTATGCATCAGCAGTCTTCTTTGGATATCGGACAAGCTCGCATCGCCAAGCTTCATCAGCAATGTTGAAGACCCAAGAATGTCCGATAGAGATCTGCCGAAGACATGTCCTAATTTGAAGACTTCATTGACTTCGATGCAACGTTAACCTACAAATCACATTCAATGAAGTTTCCATTCTTGGCAAACACTCAGAAAAGGACATTCCTCCTGCAAGCACAGACCGCCTATTTTTAGCAAAGTGTCAGGAGACAGACTGCAAGTTGCAGGTTAGCCTATCAGAGATCAACAATCAGATTAGAGCATTAATTGCTCTTAAATTCAAATCAAGAAGGTCTCCAACGGCTCCAAGGTCTCTCCTGCATATAAAAGGAGACTTCATTGCTGCATTCAATACTCTTCAACTACTTCAACTCTGAATCTTCATCTTCTTCAAGTTCATAAAAGCTTAAACGTCCTATCTACACTATTCATTGAAGAGCTTCACACTTAGACGTCTAGTCCATTAAAAGCTCTTCATTGATTGCAACACCTAGCTTTCATAGCTCACGAGAATTGTATCTTATAGATATCAATTCTCCCACACAAACACTTGGTCAACAAAATTTTTGTACACAATCCATTAGTGATTTAGTTTGTAAAGTTCTAGTGGAAAAACTTAGTACACGATTTTTAAATCCAAAGTTGACCACTTTGGTTGTGGACGTAGCACTTATTTATAAGTGTGAACCATATTAAATTCTCTGTCTACTTGTGTGTGATTGTGAATTGTTTGTGTTGCTTAAATTTCCAGATTTCCAAACTGTTGAGAACTGCTGATCTTGACCTGTAAAGATTAGCCATTCCCAACTTGTCCTATACTTCACAAGACTTCCGCCTGCAAAATTTTTTTAACTTAAGTGAAGTAACATTTTTGAATCAATTTCAAAAATTGGACATAGGCTATTCAACCCCCCCTTCTAGCCTATCTTGAGCAACCTTGGACCTAACATAGCTTGTCAACTTCCTCCTTGATCGCTGCCTATTTTTTGGGAGAGAATATTCTAGATCATTGTTGGACAGGGGTTATGGTTGGATCAACATTTAGTTTGTACACGACGACCTCATCGCTAATTCTTTCCATGTCCTCTGTCCTCCATGCAAACACGTCCTTGTTCTCCCGGAGGAATGCAATTATTGCTTCCCTTTCATCTTTGTCAATTTCTAGCCCGACCTTGATTTTTTGTTCTGGGAAGTCGGAGTTGATGACCACTTCGTCAAGATCTTCATGGGGCTGAATCTCTGGCTGATCCCTTGGATCTAAGCTCTCTATTGTAACAACTTTGTTGGGCTTTTTTGCATCCCTGTTGACGTCCAGGTGTGAGTCGGCTTACTTGGTGTCCGAGGTGGGCACGTCGGGCAGGTTGTCATCCAGGCCTTCGTCGAGGTGGGAGGTAGAGAGAACCTTTTGTTTGAGCGTTTGGGTGGTCGGGAGCGAGTCGGTGTGCTCGGCGTCCGTTCTGGACACGTCGGGCACATCGTCGTCTCTGTTGACCTTTCTCTGCGGGCTGGAGGGGTCAGCCCACGCTGATTGCTATGCTTAGTCTTCCGAGGGGTTTGTCTTCGAGCTTTCCTTAATCATTCTTCACCTCTCCAACCCCGTTGTCCGTGGGGAATTTGATTTTTTGGTGGGCCGGAGAGATCACCATCTCAAACTTTGTTTGGGTAGGAAGGCCCAAAATGGCGTTGTATGGAGAGGGAATATCGAGGACCAGAAAGGTGATGACCTTGGTGCGAGAGTTGTTTTTGGTACCGAGGACTACCTTTAGGTCGACTGTTCCCTTAACAGCGACCTTGTGTTCTGTTAAGCCTTCCAGCTTGATTCCACTTGGAGTGAGATATGAGCTTCCCAGTCCTATCGCCTGGAAGCACTTGTAAAAGAGGATGTCCTTCCCTGCTCCTGTGTCAATCAGCACTCTTTTCACTCTTCCTCTGTCAATCTTTGCTTCAATAGTCAGAGCATGCCCCCTGGCAGCGGGGTTGGCGGCTAGCTCGTTGGGTAGGAATGTTATTCCCTTCTCTCCCCAAACTTGAGGCGGACTGACAGTTCGATTGAGACTGTTGATTGCCATCTTGAGCTTGGTGATGCTCGCCCATTCCTCTGTGATTGTATTGACCAGGACCTCGTCCTCTGTGGCATTTGTCCTTGGGGCTTCCCTTGGCCTTTTGTTGTTACCTCCCCGCCGCTCGTATCTTCTAAGCTCCCCTCTGTCGATCAGCTTCTGGATCTTCTTCTTAAGCTGAATGTAGTCTTCGGTTGTGTGCCCAATGCCATTGTGGTAGGCGCACCTTTTATTGGGGTTGCGAGGATAAGGAGTCTCTCTCTGAGGTGGAGGTCGGCCAATCCTGTTCTCCTGCAGAAGCACATTCATGATTTGCTCCCTGGTCATATTTAAGGGGGTATAGAATTCTTCTTTCCTAGCCCATTTGTTCTTCCCCTTTCCTTTGCCATGTCCATTGCTACTCCCCTCCTTCTTCTGGTTCCCAAATTTGTCCTCCTTTTTCTACTTCTGAGTCCCTGAAGGTTTCTGATCATCTATTGCCTGTTCTGCCAGGGTCTTCTTGATGTTCCCAATATTTTGCGCGGCAGTATACATCTCCGTACTAGTAGTGGGTGGTCGCATGCCGATTTCAGATAGGAGCTTGGCAGATCAGCATCCGGCCTAGAAGACGGCAATTATTGTTTTATCGGGGACGTTTAGCAATTTTTCTGCGACGCGCTTGAATCTATCCAAATAGCTTTCTAGGGACTCTCTAGGTCGATGTTTGATTCCGCACAGATTAGATTCCTTTTTGGGGAGGTCGTCTGCTGATGAGTATTTCTTCAGAAAGACCTTCTTCAAGTCGTACCAATCTCTGATGGAGCCTTCTTCAAGCTCTTTGAACCTATTGAGGACGACCTCCTCAAACGTGCTGACAAACACCACACACCATAGGTCCAGATCTCTGGTGCACACTCCCATTTTTTCCTCGAAGCTCGACACATGGCTCCTGGCATTTGTGTTTCCTGTGTAGCTCTTCAGGGATGGCAGCTTCAGGCGGTGATTTGGAGGAGTATCCCTGATCCTTTTATAGAAGGCTGCTGTCACGCTCCTTAAGAGCTTGCCCTCCTTTCCCCTTTCGAGGGCCTCCAGTCTTTCCTTCATTTTGCGCAGTACCTCGTCTTCCAGGTCCCTGCTCATGTTCCTCCTTTTTGATCGGCGATCGTGGCCGTCGATCTTGGAGTGTTTGTTTGATGATGCATCGTTGCTAGAGGTACTGCGCTGGATTGACTTGTGTTTCGACCTGTAGCTGCGGGCTTCTTTCAGCCTCTGTGGTCGCTCCTCGTCGCGCTCAATTCGGGAGGATCTGTAAGATTTGGCTGGACTGGGATCTTGTACTCTGGTTCCCATCCTTGAGTGTACGCTGCCCCTAGGTCGTTCTCTGTCTAGGATTCCTAAGCGATCTTTGACGCTTGGCCTTTGGTTTTTTTCTACTCTCCGCCCAAGTCGATTCTTAGCACTCACCCTGGGAGCGTCAGCCCTAAACCCCTCGTGGTGACTGTCAGCCCGCAGACCCCTGGCTTCCTTCCTGCCAGGTCGACCATTGTGGTGGTCGGCTAGGTGAGGATTGGAGCTCGGGATTGGTAGCTGAGTTGCTTGGGCGGCTAGTTTTCGAAATAGTTCGTACTCGCGTATCTCCAGCTCTCTCTGTTTCTTCAAGAAAGCTCTCTCCCTCCTTATGTGCTCCAGCTCGGCGAGATCAATCTCCTGTTGTGTGAGAGGCGACCTATCTCCTATCATGACAAGGTCATCTCTGTCTCCAGAGTCCCCGTTGTCTGAGGAGGTCGGGCTAGCTGTCTGTCCGTCTTGGTTCGACCTGGTCGGTCCTTTAGTGGGCTGGGTCGGCCATTTTCCCAATGCCTTTTTCCTCATTGCCCGAGCTAGTTTCTTGGCTCGGGTGTTTTGATGAAGAGGGAGACCCGATGAGGGCACTGCAGGTGACTCATTCTCAGCTTGCTCAGGAGGATGGCCCATGGACGGAGCGGTTGTAGGCATGGCTGGGGTCGTTGCTGGAGCTTCCTGCTTAGAGGCTTGCTTGGAGGTTGTCATGATTGATCACAGAAAAACTGGTCCCTGCAATGAAACCAAACTGATCACGCAAAAAAGAGTTATTGGTGACCGCGTCTGATTCACGTGTGTAGTCTAGTAGGATTCCGGCTTACGTTGCAGGGATTGCCCTTGAAGTCTAAGTAGCTTGAAACCTGTGATCAACAAAGAACACCGTAAGGAGGGCTGGGTTGTCCTAGCGATAACCCTCAGGCGCAAGAATTAGCAATACTTCAGAGGAGATGTAAAGCTAAGAGAGAATGTAAGCAAGTAATTTGCATGTACCTTATGAGGCCTATGAGGGTGCTTATTTATAAGGAGATAAGTCATAATCCTTTAAGGTTTCGGAATAGGAGAGATATGATCAATTCCTATGTCTTTCGGATTACGTTTCCTTGTATGCTTAGTACTGATGTATATGGAGTTGTAGCAGGACTCTTCCCAGGTGAGAGGTGATTCCATAAAGGACTCTATTTTGCCGAGCTGAGAGGGGTTATATCAAGGCCGGCTTGGTATGTATCCAGGTCGCCCAATGCTGTCGTGGTCGTCCTGGGATGTCTCCAGGTCGCACTGTGGGTCCCTGTGGTCAGCGTGCTGGGAGAGTATACTGGTGAAGTGAGCGACCTATCGTGGTGTGACTACCAGGTCGTCATGTTGACAGGAGGGTGTGCTACCTTGGCATATGTCCAGCTGGAGCCTATGAAGTTGCGATGTCTGCCACGTGTCCAGCTAAAGACTGAAGTCGTTCATCTTTTTTAAAAATTAGTGAGAAATTCATAGTTTTAATTATTTAATTATTTTTATATTCCCAGGCATGAGCTCTTGCTCTTCGAATCCAATAGAGAACGCCTCGAGGAGGAGATGGACAGAGATCCTCGGGTATGTGTAATGGGGTGAAGATGTGGGCCACTTTGGCGGCTCTTACAAAGTTACCAAGGGCCTCGTAACGAAATTTGGAGATCTCAGGGTGCTTGATACGCCCATTGCTGAGAACTCTTTTACAGGTATGGCTGTGGGGGTAGCCATGACAGGACTAAGGCCACTGATTGAGGGCATGAATATGGGATTTTTTTATTGGCCTTTAACCAGATTTCAAACAATTATGGCATGCTACACTACCCCTCTGGTGGCCACTTTACCATTCCAACCGTCATTCGGGGGCCTGGAGGAATTGGCCGCCAACTTGGTGTGGAGCACTCGCAGCGACTCGAGTCATATTTTCAGTCAATCCCTGGGATTTAGATGGTAGCCTGTTCAACCCCGTATAATGCCAAGGGTCTAATGAAAGCTGCTATCTGTAGTGAGAATCCTGTTGTCCTATATGAGCATGTGCTCCTCTACAATCTAAAGGATAGGATGAAGAGTATGTAATGTCACTAGAAGAGGCAGAGATGGTAAGTGTAATACCCGTGCATTTCATTGGCATATTAATTTTATGATTATGTGTATGCATGATTAACTTGATTATCTTGGCTCATGGTTACGAATAGATGAGTCATGAACTCACCTTGTATGTCTCGATATGTTACGTTCTTACATGATTCCGTGGCATAAATTGAATCAAAATGGAAGAGATGAGCCATGATACTTTGAAACTAGATATGTTTGTTGTTATATGGGTTTCATAATGTTAAACCGAGCCTTAAAAAAGAGAAAGACGTTGTGTTATTCCGAAGTTTCAAAACGAATCGATTTTCGATGATGTTTTCGTGTCGTAAACTTTGTTGTGACTTTGATTTGATCCTAGGATGATATGGAACCTTTACAGACAAACTTTGATGAGTTATACGTGTTATACAATCAAATTTAGGAGTGCCTGAGCAATCGAACCAAGGAAATAACACAAAACAACGCAAAATAACTCGGGGAGTGAATAGTAGGCGCACTCGCGCCAAGGTAAGAGGCGCGACCGTGCTAGTCCGTAATCAGAAAGTTGACAGCTCAGTTTTGGATTTTTTCTTGCTTCCACCTCCTACTAAACCCCTCCTATGCTGGTTTGTGTCATGGGTAAGGCTGGGGAGACTTCATTCCAGCCTTATAAACATAAAAAAATACACCTTTCCCTTCCAATTTCTCTCCAAAGTTCATGAAATCAACCTAGGGTTTGAGCAAATTTTTGTTGGGTAACTTGTTCTTTCTCCAAGGCAGTTTCAAGGGGTTGATATATTCAAGTATTAGGCTGGTTTAAATGGTGGATTCCAGACATTAATCAAGGGTTTAACTCTCTAATTGGGTAAGGGACTTCTAGCTTATCCATGTTGTAGTTTAATCGGTTAATTTCGGTTCTATGCGATTATTGAGTTGTTATTATGGTGAAATTATGAATTCCATCTATGCTAAGATGTTTAATAGGCTGATATGAATATGGGTATGTGTTAATAAAGTGTATTGATGTTTATATGAACGTTGAATATTTTGTAATTCGATTGTATACTTGAATTGGTGAAATCGGCGAGGAACTAGTTGAATTAAAGTGTTTGCCATGGCTGCGAGAATGGGGTTGTGATTTGGTATTGAGTTGTTTGATATGGTTAATTTGTTCATTGTGTTAATTCATGAAAATAGAACTCGAATTGGTCTTTGAAGGATAACCAAAGTACTCGAAATTGTAAACGAATATGAAATGATATATAAATATAGAATTAGTAAACAAAAGTGCACAAATGAGTTATAACTTTTAGGGGGTTTTAATTGACCGTCGACTATCATGGGGCGGAGAGCAGTGATAGTCGGGTTGTGCAATCTTAATTCGGCATGCATCCCTATTTCGGCCAAAATAGGGAGTTACACCACGTAGATTATTGGATAAGAGTAGTGTTGTCTCATGATTGCCATTGTTTTAGGGACTTGGGGCATGTTGACTTATTCCGTGGAATATATGATTTATATGATTCGAAACGACATGATATCAACTTCAGGATTAAGTGATGTTATAAGGGAAGCTGATTAGTCGGAGGTATACCCCGACTTTTATATCCTGATGTATTTGATCTCGTGACATTATTACTTGCTTTCATATGTGATATGAGATGTTAGTTAGCTCATTACTTTGTAAGTTGGTCATTACTTCCAACTGGTATGGGACAGTTGGCGGTCGTGAGCCTTCTTGCGTTGGAAATGAGACTTGGTTGTTGATCAGATATGATGATTCTGTGTTGCTACATGTTAGCATCCTATTACTGTTGCATACATGCATGACATGCATATGTATAGTGGAATCTTATTGAGTCATAGGTGACTCACCCTTTCACTATTATTTTCCTTAGATTGAAGCGAGGCGAAATGGAGTCACACACGTGAGGCTGTGCGACTTGTGGTGAAATAACAGATGGTTGACTTTTTTTGGGTTAGTTTTGATTTGTATATATATGGCTAGACAGTTGTATTGCACTATTTATGTATCAAATTGGTCTGTTTAGCATTGTATATAAGGGTTGGATGCCTTCTAATTTGGTTTGTATGTAAGTTGGATGAGTTTTGTAAACTCAGAAGTATCCTTTTTAGTTTATGAATTTGAATGACATGTTGCCATGTCTCGATTTTAGATGTAAGGTTGTGTTAATCATGTGATTATTTTGATTACGTATAGCACATTCATGCCCAGATTTAGGCTCTATTTTAACCAATTAGCTCTAGCTCAATTGGTACCGCTCATTTGGGGTGGAACGGAGGGAGTAATCAGTTTCTCAAGAATTTCCCTTTCTAGAATTTCCCTCTAGGGTTTTCTCCGTTGCATTATTAGGGTTAGGGTTTCGGCTGTGCCTGCTTGGCTGTGAAACCCCAAAACTTTATCTATTTTGATTTTAGAGTATAAACAAATTTAATACTATTTTGGCAATTTGACCAAGTGATATTTTGTTGACTTTTCTATGTTGTCCTAGATAATAAACTAATAGTTTTTACAAAATTTCACTAAGTCATATGTTTGACTCTCTTTTAATATTTTACACTATTTTTAAAATACAGTAACACATCTATTATTTTAATAATAAATAGTTTAACACAATTTGGTTTGATTTTTGGTTTGTGTACGGAGGGAGTAAGAAACTTACTTATTAAGAATTGAGATGGGACCCACATGGATTTTATCCATTTCTTTCTCCTTGGCCGACCTTGGAGGCTTTAAAAAGACAAGAAGCATTTAGTTTACAGTATCTAAAACACACACATACACGTCCACAAACTTCCTCTGTCCCTTTACGAACCGTACTTATTATTTTGGGTACGATATTGATTTAGTTCACGATGTTTGGATATTTTGATGAACCGACTCCGTAGGGTCTACATGTTTGAGGTGTAGATCGATTTTATCAGGAGACATGATGTTGTACCGATGATTTTCAGTATTGGATTTTATTGCGATTTGGGGTAAGAGAGACTACGTGGTACTGATTCCGTGTCATTTTTTATCACGTGACCATTTCTAAAATATTTCATATCTTGAAATATGATTTATTGTTATAGTTCCATCCTGTTTATCAAATGGATTTCGAAATAATGTGTTTATTATGATTTATCGTGATTTCGTGATTTATCGTGTTTTGGTTAAAAGCATGATTATGTGAAATAGTTTAGTGATACTAGTCGGTATCTTCGATCTCAGTGTGTCCCATTACAGTAGTTGTTGTTGTTTGGTTGGTGGGCTCAGAGAACTGAGTACCAATGATTGAGATGTATATGAGTTCCATGTTTTGCCACTGAACCCGAGCTCGATAGTATACTAGACTTTGATATATGATTGAGCAGTATATTTTGATCCTTCGAGCATATATATCGTGTTTCGTTCTTTGAACGTTGATTTGCCAAGAGCATGATTTTATTGATTTAAGAGGTATTGTCCATAGTTTAATTTCATGGACAAAGTGTTATTTGAATCGTATGTCTCCATTCTATTTTGTAGTATTGTATATCCCCTCCCTTGCTGGGCTCACAAGCTCACCCCCCACCAATTATTTGAGTTTGGCAGGTTTGATTTGATCAGAGTGCGCAGTGGAAGCGTGGCTGGCTGCGAGGTGGGGTAGAGAGCGAGCCTAGTGTAGTGATGTTGTAAATTTTGGGTTTTAATCGAGTTGTATCAGATTTTGTTAAATATGAGAATTGGTGTTTTTAAGGATTTTAAAGAAAACATTCTTGTTAATTAGTTCCGCTGCTAGTTAAGAGTTGATTTGGTTGTATTGAGAAACAAGGTGGTGAATTTAGGTTGTCACATTGGCAATGCCGTCGGACTCTCCCTCTATGGTGGATCCATCATTGCTTACTGGACCTGGTTCTCAGCAGGCGGCTACTACGGACGTGGCTTTGCCGGCTATGAGTTATGTGGCTGCCGCAGGCCAAAAAGCCTCTGTTAGCTGTATCAATCCTTCGAAGTCCCCAGCCTTGAAGGAAATCCCCCTGGCTCTTCAGTCGTCTATATCCATATTGGATGCTCTGGGTTGTCTCTTTACTCCGGTTGAGATGGATATGCTAGAAAAACAATTTTCCACTACTTTGATCATGAAGTTTTCGGTGGGAAGACCTCCTATTCACAATATTCAAGATCATATTTCAAGGAATTGGATGCTTACTGCCCAATTTATTGTCAATTTGCTGGATCCAGGACACATGATGATTTGCTAATGAGGATGATTTGGTTAGGGCTCTATTAAAGGAATCAAGGATGATCAATAGTTGCATGTATCGATTATTCCGATGGTCGCCGAATTTCGCTTTTAAGAAAGATAATCCTTTTGTAGCGGTTTGGGCTCGTTTGCATCATCTCCCTCTTCCTCTCTTTAACCCCTCGAGTTTACGGAGGATTGGGAACTCGATCGGACAATTTTTACATGCAGATGATAAGACATTGGTACTTAGTCATCCTATGTATGCACGGGTCTGTTTGGAGATTGACGTGTCAAAGCCATTGCCCTCTCGGATATGGATTGGAACGTCAAAGGAGAGTGGCTTTTGGCAAAACTTAGAATTTGAAGGCAACACTGCTTATTGTTCATCTTGTGGTTTGCTTGGTCATGTTACAATGGATCGTCGTAAGAAGAAGAAAGGGGGTTTGCAAAGCCCTCATGTTAGGGTCCATGAGTCTAATGAAACTATAGAGGAACAGGATGATATTAGGGTGGAGGCTATGGCTGAGCAACTGAAGCCAAAAAAGGTAAACATTTTGGGTACCGTGGACAAGAATAAGACACAATGATCGGAGCCTAAACAGGCAGCATCGGGAGTGGATTCGGGGGGTCCTTCAAACACCAAAGATGTGATGGGCAAGGTTCAGGAAGATGAAGTAATTGATGTGTTTGATAATGTAAACCTTCAGAAGCTGGATTCAAATGTTAACCATGATACATCTATGGATGGGCAATAGGATCAGCATGTGATTAAAGTTTCATATGAGGCTAAAGATAAGGTCGATAATACTCATGAGATGGGGCTTACTGATCAATTTGAGGAGTTGCCATGCAATTCTCAGCCGAATGTTTCTTTGCATCGCAACCTTAATCCCGTTGTAATCCAGAATGCATTTGCTATTTTAGAGGACTTGGATTGTAACGACCGCACCATTTGCATCATTTGCATTCTTTCTATGTTACGTCTTTTATATTGACATCGTTATTTCATGTGCAAATTTCATCCGAATATGTTGGCATTTGAGTTTATTGTACACTTTTTGAGTATATTAATATGTGTTAGAAGTTTCGTAGTTGTTCGCATTCGATTTGGTGTGCATTCGTAGCTTCATTTTATGTAGTTTAGATTTGGTGTGCATTCGTAGCTTCATTTTTAGACATCATTTTGAACAACCTTGGAAAGGCCCAGCGCGCCTAGCGCACCAAACCCGCGCCCTAGCGCGCCTGTTCTCTGAACTTTGCAAAAATCAGACAAAAATTCAGCCAGAGGCCGCGCCCTAGCGCCCCTGTCACGCGCCCTAGCGCACCCGCCTGCGCCTTAGCGCGCCTTCTGTGCGCCCTAGCGCGACTGCACCTTCCAGCTTTGACGAATTTTTGAGTTTGTTGACTTTTTGACTTATTTTCTTGGACTAATGAAGAGCCACGTGGGTGGGCTTACTCCTTGGAGACTCCAGACCACATTAGAGGAGAGAGGCGTCCTCTTCTCCTCATTTTATCACCTCCATTTCAGCCTTGAACAAGAGAGAGTTAGAGAGAGAAGAGGAGAGGGTCTAGAGAGAGAAATCACCATATCTCGATCGTTCGGAGTCGGATTTACGATCCATCTTCGCCATTGTGAAGCTCTTGACTAGGAGAAGACATTTCCTGGGTTGCATGCTAGTTTCCATGGTGTAATTTCGTTAGAGGTAAGTAACTATAATGTTTTGTTTGATTATGAGATGAAATGGAAGAGTAGAGCATGTAGGTGGTATTAGTTGATCATTTTTGTGTTAAATCCTTGGAAGAAACATGTGATTTGTTGCTCTAACTAATGTTATGATATATTATGTTGTAGTTTGAGGTTGCATATATAATTGGGAGAAGACATGATAATTTTTGGAAGTAAATGCTTAATTATAAAAATCAGATTTGTCACAGTTTTAAGGCATGTTGTTGAATTTTCTGGGAAAAATCCGTCCATGAGAATTGTATGATTTTTGGATATGTTTTACATTGATATGTTTTGTAATGTCCTGTAAATTTTCATTGAGTTTTGATATTGGAAAGTACCTCAAATGGGTCTTGTTATATCGCTGCGCAGAATGAATCGTTGCTGGAAAATCTGAGTGGTAGTTCAATCTTTATGTGGTTGCATGTTGATGAATATAAGTCCAAATGAGGAAATTCAAAGTGGTAAAATATAGTTCCAGATGTCTAGTTTCTAAATATGGAATAATTGTAATATTTGGGTTTCTGTGGAATATTTAGTGAATTTAACGGTATTGTTGCGCGATGCTGGAGAAATCATATTGTGTTAATAAACTTTGTATAATAGCAACTCATTGATATTTTGTCGTTAGTTTACTCGCTATGAATTTGTGAAGTTGTTTTGGGTACTTTATATTACCGATTAATAGTGTTGAGAATAGAATGGTTAATTAGGGATGATACTACGGTTCATCCCGATGTCTCGAATATTAGTAACGACTCAAATGGAGTCAGTAAAGCATAACGTTATAAACCAAACTTTTATGCGAATTGAACACTAGTCATGACTGACTCTGGCGGAGTCGAATAGGATGTGATTTGTAATGAGTCGTGATACACATAGTACACGACGATAATGTTATGCGATGGTTTATGTTATATATGAAACAGAGTGTCTCAAGTGATTATAGGATACTGTAAAAAGATCCTGAGTCAAGTATTATATTTATGTATCGCTTAATGGTTGTAAGTACGTGTAGACTTACGTATGTTGTGATTGTAAAGTCTGGCATTACGGAGTTAGATAATTTAATTGAGTTGTATATTAGGCCTACTTTGCCTATTGTCATGTTTTGGTTATATGTCCAGTGATTACGGACATTGTGTGATTGTTCTAGTATGTGATAGGACAATCATCCTACTTTGATGATTGATTGTGTGTTTAATGTTTACAAGCACACTTTGTTGATTTGTTGTTGTAGGCTTATTGTGACTTACTTGAAACATTCGTATTGTTATTGAATGTGATTGTCGTGGTATGCTCCCTACTTTGGAGTATGACCGTTTATTTTTAAATATCGAGTAAATATTCTACTTGAGCATTTAGTTAAGTCCATGGCATGTTTGTTAGAGAGGGGTGTATTGACGCTTGATTATTACAAGAGCAGGGGCTACGTAATAGTCAAAGGCCAATACATTGGGTTCTCGCCCCCCTGCTGTTGGCCACGGTAGAGGAATAGCGCCAAGTGTTTGTAGGCAAAAACTGCAACGTTGGTAAGCTATTATACCGGGGTGTTCTTCCCGGGTTGTAGGGACCGGTGGCACCGGGGTTTTGTGAATTTCAAATAAAATGGTTCATGGATTCTTTGTTGTAAGATTATGGTTTCATTATGGTTCGAGCACGTCAACAACGGCTCTACAATTGGTACAATATTGGTTGGTTGGTTGGAACTATTGGTTTGGTCGGAGGTGTACCTCGACACCGTATCCCTTTAAATGTGTTTACTTACCGCTCTTATATGTTTCCTATATAAGCGAATGTTGGTCATGATTTCCAACTGGTATGGGACGGTTGGCGATCATTGAGCCTCTCGTTAGTATATGGTTGGTTGCCTTTATGTGCTCCTACATGTTTACTTTCCTGCTATATTGTTGTGCATAATGCCATGCCATATAGTCACATGTAGTAACTTGTCGATTATTGATTAAGTTAAAATGATTACCAAGATTAGTGCATATAGAGTCTTGGTTTACTTTTACATTCATACTTATAGCACCCAATACATTATAGTATCTTACGGAGTCTTTTAGACTCACCCAACAACCTCCTCAGTTTGCAGGTTAAGTTCCAGCGCAGCGAGTCTTGGAGCTTGGAGTTAGCAAGATGTATTTTTATTGCCATTTCCTTCTTATTTCTTGTATTGTGAGATTGTGAGGTTCACTAAGTTATGTAAACTTAGTCTATGGGTAGAAATAGTTGTATTCGTTAGATTTGTATTTTGGTGCCGACTAGTGTAGTCGCGCCGGTTGTCGTACTATATTATTTTGGATTCCAGACTCGTGGTATTTAAGTATTATTATTTCTCCGGCTCGTGTATTTAGCCGTCGAGGTTTTGAATTATTGGGTTTGTCTTTAGTGTTATTCTCCGGCGTATTGTTTAGCCGTGGAGGTTATTATTATATGTTGGGATTCTTGTTATTCGAGCTTTGAGGCTCAAGTTCATTTGTTACTCCGCTGTCTTGTTGTTAGTATTCCGCTGCATAGTTTTTATTTTTGGGCTTTTGTAATTCGCTCTCTTCGGTTGTTCTTGTTAGTTTGGCGCACCGAGTTGGGGTTCAACATCGAACCCCGGACTCGGGTCGTCACAGTTGGTATCAGAGCTTAAGTTAGCTGTTTGCCAGGACAGGATCCTCGGCTTAGGTGATTTGGGTTTTGGGTTGAGCGATTAACGTCGAGTGTTTGTGTTTAGATATATCTTGGAGGTCTGTAAGTTGTGAAGATAGTCCATGTAGGACTGGAATTATTGAGTTCTTACGCTATTGAGAGCGGAGACTAACGGTTTGTAGTCAGTTGTTTCTCTTATGGAATTAGTGAGTGCGCTTGAAGGCCTCGCTAGAATGTTGACGACTAAGTGTGAGTCGCTTGATAAGTTTAGTAGCGAAACTTTACCATTGTAGGTTGTCTCGTTGATTCTGAGAAGTATAGTCGAGGTGTCTTAGGGAACGTCTTAGGTTTGATATTGGTGACCATTTGAGGAAATAGAGGTGGAAGACCCGAGATTCTGGGTCGCGAGTCTACTAGTGTTTAGCGTGGAGTGTCGAGTTACGATAGTGCGAGTATATGAGTCCGTACGTACTAGACACTTTATTTTTCTCATATCACATCATGGAATGCGACATTTGTGCATACTAGAGACATTGTGTCACACAGGTGCATTTGCTTGTATTTGATACTTATGTGCATGAGACCGACTCTAAGGCCATATTTGTAATCACTTGTCCTTAACGCCCTGGTGACGGTAGCTTTTGAAGCCACTTCAGAAGGGCCCCTGATTTGGTTGTCAAGAGATATTTGTCAAGACTAAGTTGATAGCATGATAGATAGAAATTGTCTAACCCTATTTCCAACCGGAATGGACAAGCAAACGAAATATTGTACTTGGACAAGTTGTGTATCTTGTGTGTTGATTGTGTATCATTTTTCGTGTACTGGTTTGAGTTGACTCGATACTTTGTGAGCCATCGTGCTTAGTTGAACATGAGTATTTTTGGGCATGCTATTAGCCATTTGTGATTTGTATATTGTCACGTGTGTTATATGTTTGTTTCACCTTAGAGGTAGCGAATTGATTTGCCACCCCGACGGTGAGCGTGTGATTGCTATGTTGTATGTGCGGTGTTGTAGACTGGGTACATTATGTTAATTCAGTCTTGCCTTGTAGACTTTTGCGATACGAATAGGTCGTGTCACCGTGTGCGTATGCCCATTGGCATAATGAGGTGGTTGTCTTTAGAACCCTATGTACATGATATATGTGTTGAGTTGAGGATTGAGAGTATTATGTTGATATTCATGCCTTAGTAGAAACACTCAATGTGTATCACCTCCCTGTAGAGATTAATGTCTCTATCGTATGCATTTAGCAGGATGGCACGAACTAGGAAGACTGCAAGGATGTCAGTCATGCACCCGACCATATTTCAACTCAGACACGCATTGTGGGAACTGAGAGAACTTGAGGACCAACTGAATGTGGCCTTAGGTGAGTCACCTCGAGTGGAGCAACTGTCCCACCGAACCCTCCTGCACCGACCCAAGACTCCAATAGAGCGAGTCAAGGTTAGAAGGTGAGACCTAGTGATTGGAATCCGTAAGAGTCATGTTCATCGTGACTTATTTTATTATTACTTGTCTCCTTGTTATTGAACTACCTTGTGTATTCTGACCGGGTACTCATTCGTTAGAATATGATATCTTGAAGTTAACTTGAGATCGCAATCTTCTTGGGTGTGTGACACCCTATATTTCAGGCAACGTGTATGGTATTCGACGTGGGTATCCAATGATACCGATCCTTTCTACCGATCGTATTAGAGTTTGAAACTCTTGTTATTATTTATGTTGACCATGTGGTTTATTGACATTAGTACTCGTGGAGCGAGCATGTTAGCTCGTGATCTCGTTCACGTTAATTCCGTCGACTGGTGTTATAACTAGTAATGTTATTATTCACTGTGGAGTCGGTATGACTCGCGTGACTTCGAAGTGTGGCACCATTTGAATCTAGCCTAATTCCTTAATGATAGAATGTCTTTGTATAACCTCGTGAACCTTAAGGTTGTGTAAACCTAAACCTTGTTAATCGCGGAATTTTCTACGACTATTTGTTAAGGGTTGTACCACGAGAAGTGGAGATCCGTTTAGCGCCGCAGAAGCGTGGCGTTGGGATGTGTTTGAGATGAGTTTGCATAACTCTATGAGAGGAACTCTAAATTTGGACTTGACAAGAGACGATAGTTAGTCTCGTATTGAAACCCTGAGATTTCTCACGTCTCAAAATTTTACATATCCGTTAGAAACCCTGTGTGTGAGCTCTACTTGAGGTTGATGACCTCTAACTTTGTATGACCCACCTTATTCGTTATACTTCAACTCGCTATCATTAGCGGTTCTATTGTGTAAGCTGTGGTTAAACCTTGCCGTGATGTATGCGAGCACCCGTAGATGGTCAATCTTTGAATTCGCGGTCGAATTCTTCTAAGGGGGTGAGGGTGTAACGCCCGCACCATTTGCATCATTTGCATTCTTTCTATGTTACATCTTTTATATTGACATCGTTATTTCATGTGCAAATTTCATCCGAATATGTTGGCATTTGAGTTTATTGTACACTTTTTGAGTATATTAATATGTGTTAGAAGTTTCGTAGTTGTTCGCATTCGATTTGGTGTGCATTCGTAGCTTCATTTTATGTAGTTTAGATTGTGTTTCGGATGTTGTTTGGACTTGGTTTGGGTTTGGGATCACCTTAGAATCATGTGAGAACTTTTAGACATCATTTTGAACAACCTTGGAAAGGCCCAGCGCGCCCTAGCGCACCAAACCCGCGCCCTAGCGCGCCTGTTCTCTGAACTTTGCAAAAATCAGAAAAAAAATCCAGCCAGAGGCCGCGCCCTAGCGCGCCTGTCACACGCCCTAGCGCACCCGCCTGCGCCTTAGCGCGCCTTCTGTGCGCCCTAGCGCGACTGCACCTTCCAGCTTTGACGAATTTTTGAGTTTGTTGACTTTTGGACTTATTTTCTTGGACTAATGAAGAGCCACGTGGGTGGGCTTACTCCTTGGAGACTCCAGACCATTTTAGAGGAGAGAGGAGTCCTCTTCTCCTCATTTTATCACCTCCATTTCAGCCTTGAACAAGAGAGAGTTAGAGAGAGAAGAGGAGAGGGTCTAGAGAGAGAAATCACCATATCTCGATCGTTCGGAGTCGGATTTACGATCCGTCTTCGCCATTGTGAAGCTCTTGACTAGGAGAAGACATTTCCTGGGTTGCATGCTAGTTTCCATGGTGTAATTTCGTTAGAGGTAAGTAACTATAATGTTTTGTTTGATTATGAGATTAAATGGAAGAGTAGAGCATGTAGGTGGTATTAGTTGATCATTTTTGTGTTAAATCCTTGGAAGAAACATGTGATTTGTTGCTCTAACTAATGTTATGATATATTATGTTGTTGTTTGAGGTTGAATATATAATTGGGAGAAGACATGATAATTTTTGGAAGTAAATGCGTAATTATAAAAATCAGATTTGTCACAGTTTTAAGGCATGTTGTTGAATTTTCTGGGAGAAATCCGTCCATGAGAATTGTATGATTTTTGGATATGTTTTACATTGATATGTTTTGTAATGTCCTGTAAATTTTCATTGAGTTTTGATATTGGGAAGTACCTCAAATGGGTCTTGTTATATCGCTGCGCAGAATGAATCGTTGCTGGAAAATCTGAGTGGTAGTTCAATCTTTATGTGGTTGCATGTTGATGAATATAAGTCCAAATGAGGAAATTCAAAGTGGTAAAATATAGTTCCAGATGTCTAGTTTCTAAATATGGAATAATTGTAATATTTGAGTTTCTGTGGAATATTTGGTGAATTTAACGGTATTGTTGCGCGATGCTGGAGAAATCATATTGTGTTAATAAACTTTGTATAATAGCAACTCATTGATATTTTGTCGTTAGTTTACTCGCTATGAATTTGTGAAGTTGTTTTGGGTACTTTATATTACCGAATAATAGTGTTGAGAATAGAATGGTTAATTAGGGATGATACTACGGTTCATCCCGATGTCTCGAATATTAGTAACGACTCAAATGGAGTCAGTAAAGTATAACGTTATAAACCAAACTTTTATGCGAATTGAACACTAGTCATGACTGACTCTGGCGGAGTCGAATAGGATGTGATTTGTAATGAGTCGTGATAAACATAGTACACGACGATAATGTTATGCGATGGTTTATGTTATATATGAAACAGAGTGTCTCGAGTGATTATAGGATACTGTAAAAAGATCCTGAGTCAAGTATTATAGTTATGTATCGCTTAATGGTTGTAAGTACGTGTAGACTTACGTATGTTATGATTGTAAAGTCTGGCATTACGGACTTAGATAATTTAATTAAGTTGTATATTAGGCCTACTTTGCCTATTGTCATGTTTTGGTTATATGTCCAGTGATTACGGACATTGTGTGATTGTTCTAGTCTGTGATAGGACAATCATCCTACTTTGATGATTGATTGTGTGTTTAATGTTTACTAGCACACTTTGTTGATTTGTTGTTGTAGGCTTATTGTGACCTACTTGAAACATTCGTATTGTTATTGAATGTGATTGTCGTGGTATGCTCCCTACTTTGGAGTATGACCGTTTATTTTTAAATGTCGAGTAAATATTCTACTTGAGCATTTAGTTAAGTCCATGGCATGTTTGTTAGAGAGGGGTGTATTGACGCTCGATTATTACAAGAGCAAGGGCTACGTAATAGTCGAAGGCCAATACATTGGGTTCTCGCCCCCCTGCCGTTGGCCACGGTAGGGAATAGCGCCAAGTGTTTGTAGGCAAAACCGCAACGTTGGTAAGCTATTATACCGGGGTGTTCTTTCCGGTTGTAGGGACCGGTGGCACCGGGGTTTTGTGAATTTCAAATAAAATGGTTCACGGATTCTTTGTTGTAAGATTATGGTTTCATTATGGTTCGAGTACGTCAACAACGGCTCTACAATTGGTACAATATTGGTTGGTTGGTTGGAACTATTGGTTTGGTCGGAGGTGTACCTCGACACCGTATCCCTTTAAATGTGTTTACTTACCGCTCTTATATGTTTCCTATATAAGCGAATATTGGTCATGATTTCCAACTGGTATGGGACGGTTGGCGATCATTGAGCCTCTCGTTAGTATAGGGTTGGTTGCCTTTATGTACTCCTACATGTTTACTTTCCTGCTATATTGTTGTGCATAATGCCATGCCATATAGTCACATGTAGTAACTTGTCGATTATTGATTAAGTTAAAATGATTACCAAGATTAGTGCATATAGAGTCTTGGTTTACTTTTACATTCATACTTATAGCACCCAATACATTATAGTATCTTACGTAGTCTTTTAGACTCACCCAACAACCTCCTCAGTTTGCAGGTTAAGTTCCAGCGCAGCGAGTCTTGGAGCTTGGAGTTAGCAAGATGTATTTTTATTGCCATTTCCTTCTTATTTCTTGTATTGTGAGATTGTGAGGTTCACTAAGTTATGTAAACTTAGTCTATGGGTAGAAATAGTTGTATTCGTTAGATTTGTATTTTGGTGCCGACTAGTGTAGTTGCACCGGTTGTCGTACTATATTATTTTGGATTCCTGACTCGTGGTATTTAAGTATTATTGTTTCTCCGGCTCGTGTATTTAGCCGTCGAGGTTTTGAATTATTGGGTTTGTCTTTAGTGTTATTCTCCGGCGTATTGTTTAGCCGTGGAGGTTATTATTATATGTTGGGATTCTTGTTATTCGAGCTTTGAGGCTCAAGTTCATTTGTTACTCCGCTGTCTTGTTGTTAGTATTCCGCTGCATAGTTTTTATTTTTGGGCTTTTGTAATTCGCTCTCTTCGGTTGTTCTTGTTAGTTTGGCGCACCGAGTTGGGGTTCAACATCGAACCCCGGACTCGGGTCGTCACATGGATTCAGAAGGAGTTACTTTGGGAAGGAATACGGGGATGGGCATTTGATGAGTGTGCTTACCAGATCAGTGTCATGTGATCAAATTGGTGGGTTTTCAAAAATCAAACATACTAGGTCAGCTTCTCTAGATGATTTACGAGATTATTCACATGTGGAGGCTAGTGTCAAGTCTTTTCAGGCTCATTGCAAGAAAAAACAAAAATAATTATTTGCCGGCCGGAATAAACTACTTACCCGTGCGGCAGCTAAGGTACAAGCGTAATGGCCTTATCTCTATTCTTTTATATTGGTGTTTTATGGCAGTTCTTCTTTGGAATGCTCGTGGGGTAGGTAATGATGATACTATAGGTAATGATGATACTATAGGCAAGATTCATTTGAGATTTCGCAGCAATTTGTTGAACCTTGGGTTGTTGGTGGCGATTTCAATGTTATTTCTCAGCCTTCTGAAAAGCTTGGCGGGGCTGGGTGTGATTTTTCGAGTATGAGCGATTTTAATCAGTTTATGAGTTTGGGTGGTTTAGTCGATATGGGTTTTGAGGGTAGTTTATATATGTGGAGTAATAACCAGGATGATGGAGATCGTATTTGGCAACGTCTTGATCGTGTTCTTGTTAATGGTTTATATATGGCTGTGTATAACCCAATAAAGGTCCGTCATTTGAGTAGAGTGTGTTCTGATCATTCCCCTCTTATTATTGAGTTCCCAGTCTTTAAAAAAACTAAAGGCACTTTAAAGTTTTAGCGTATGTGGTTGGATCATCTGGGGTTTCTCGACTTTGTTCGTACGCAGTGGCTTTGACCTGTGCATGGTTCTCCTTTGAGTGTCTTGGGCCAAAAACTTCAGTTGCTCAGAAAGGAGTTGAAGGGTTGGAATTGGCAAGTTTTTGGCAATGGGCATCATCAAATAGCGCAATATCAAGATAAGCTGTTGCGGTTGGATTTGGAGTTGTAGCAGGGCTGATCTGAAATAGTAGCTACTCGAGTCGATGCAGTAAATTGGGAATTGGGTAGATTGGTTCGCTGGGATGCGGAGCTTCTCCAGCATAAATCTCGACAGCTTTGGCTTAATGACGGGGATCGGAACTCGGCTTTTTTCCATGCAAGTATTAAGGAACGGGCTTCTAATAATGCTATACGTTTGTGTCTTCCGACGGGTGAATAGTGTTCTGATAATGCGATAATGGGGGATCTGTGTGTTGAGTATTTTTTTCTTTGTTCTCCATTGCGCACACGGTGGATGACAACCTTTTTGAGGGGATATCTAGCTGTTTATGCTCTCAAGATAATGAGGATTTACAAAGGCTTCCTATGGTGGATAAGATTTGGGATGCCGTTAAAGGTTTGAATCCTAATAGTGCTCCCGGTCCAAATGGGTTCACAGGTCATTTTTTTCAGGGTTGCTGGGGGATTATTTAGTAGGATGTTGTCGCTACGATTCAGGAATTCTTCAGTGGGGCTATTTTACCCAAAAGTATTATGTCTAAGTACGACGGTGATTCTTTTGCCCAAGGTTGCTCAGCCAGAGGGGCTGGGGGATTTAAGGCCTATTAGCTTGTGTAATTTCACAAGTAAAATCATTTCTCGGATTCTCGCTTTTAGATTAGCGACTATTCTCACAAAAATCATTTCCCCAAAACAGGCAGGTTTTGTTCGCTGGTGCAACATTCAAGAAAATGTTATGTTAGCTCAGGAAATGGTTCATCGGATTGACAAAAAGGTGCGTGGTGGTAATGTGATTTTTAAGTTGGACATGTCTAAATCATATGACCGTTTAGAGTGGGATTTTTTGATCAAGGCTTTGCGGGCTTTTGGGTTCGGTGAAGGTATTTGCAACCTCATTCTTCGCACCATTAACTCTATTTGGTATTCATTCTGTATTAACGGTGAGAGTTTTGGCTTCTTTCAATCGTCTCGATCCCCTCTCTCCTTTGTTATTTATTTTGGCGGAAGTGATTTTATCCCACTATATTCAGGCTAAATTTGATCAAGGGGATTTTTTGCCGTATTGTCATGGTCGTGGTATTGCGGTTACGTATCTATTATACGCTGACGACATGGTCATTTTCAGCAATGGAAGCAAGCGGGCCATTCAGTAGATTCGGAGGATTCTAGCAATGTATGAGAGCAGTTCAGGTCAGCTTGTTAACCTGTAGAAAAGTTATTTTTTTGTTTCTTTTTCTTGTTCTAGGCGAAGGGCAGGTCTCATTGCTGAATGGTCTGGTTGTTCACGCTAAGCTTTCCCTTTGAAATACCTTGGTATTCCTCTTTTCTCTGGTCGCACGAAGCAGAGGTGCTTTGAGGATTTGGAGGATAGAATGCGGAAGAAAATTTCTGGATGGAAAGCTCGTCTTTGTCCTTTGGGGGAAAGATTACTCTTTTGCAGTCAGTTTTGGCAAGCATTCCCATTTATTCTCTTGCAATTCTAAGAGTTCCAAAGGTAGTCCTCCATAGACTTAAAAGTTACATGGCGGCTTTCTTATGGAGCTCTAATGGAGAGACTAGACATCATTGGCTTTCATGGCGACAGGTTTGTCTCCCCTTGGATGAGGGTGGGTTGGGTGTTCGATCTTTACTCTCAGTTATAGATTCTTTGCATGCTAAACTTGCGTGGAGTGCTTTAGCTGGAGATAGCATTCGGTCGCAATTTGTGCGTAGCAAATATGGCACGGATCATGGTTTTAGGACTCCTTTAGCTGTAACTAGAATGTGGAAGGCTATTATGGTGCATATGCTGAATGTCTCGCAGCATTGCAGGTGGGTTATTGGAGATGGTTTGGCTTTGTTCTGGACAGCTAACTAGTGTGGCGTGGTTCTTGAAGGCCCTTTACCTGTGGATGCCCGCTTAACAGTTCAAGAAGCTTGGCCTGTGCGTGACTAGCTCTTGTTTCTTCTTGCTCTGGAACAACAGGCTTTAGTTCAACGTGTTCAGATTCAGCTCAAAGTCCTGATCGGTTGGTGTGCTCTCTTACTAAGTCTGGGAAGTTTGACGTAAAAGCTTATTGGGATTTGTTACGTCCATGTGCACAACGTCTCACATGGGCTATGAAAATTTGGGTTCCTTGGTTTCCCAAGAAAGTTAGTTTTTTTTTTTTTTGGCATTTATTGTATAATGGAGTACCGGTGGATTCTCAATTACAAAATCTCCATATTCTATTAGCTTCCAAATGTGTTTGCTGTGTTGTTGCTCCTCAGGTGGAGACTATTGCGCATCTATTTTTTAAGTCTGAAATTGCGAGGGCTATTTGGGTTAATTTGGCAGCACCTTTGAATAAAGTTTCAATCTATTCTTCGGTGTAGCACTTAGCTGAGGTTTGGATCAGTCGGGCATCTATTCGCTCTCAACTGGGTGCATGTTCCATTGGGATTGCTTTGTTTGGTTGTTAGGAGATTTGGCGTGCTCGTTGTCAAGCCATTTTTTAGGGCAACAGTATGCGCACAGATCTCATTCTTAGAAGGGTTCATAAAAATCTGAATGATCTCCTGCAGGTATTTGTTCCGTAAACTCAATTGTACCCTTGGGAGGTTGTTGGTCTATCAGTGTTTAGAGCTGCCCATTTTATGTCCTCGTATAAAACGTGGTCAGTGGGTTCGTTGGTTGGCTCCTGATTTGGGATATTAGAAGCTTAATACAGATGGTTCTTCGATGAATGGTTTTGCTACAGGAGGAGGTATTATTCGGGACTCCGATGGAAATATTATTAGTGCTTTCTCATCTTGGTATGGGCCAGGCACGGACATGTTTGCTGAGATTATGGTGCTTCGTGAAGGGTTACGTTTATGCCGTTCCTTGTCGTTGCTTGAGGTGCGGGTGGAAACAGATTCTAGAGCACATATTCAGTTTCTTGACAGTATACACGGTGATTCATGGCTTTACACGTATGAGCTTAGAGAGTGTCGTCAGTATTTGATGGGGTACTTTGTGGCTCATGTTTTTCGGGAATGCAATCAAGTGGCAGATAGGCTTGCAGCGGGTGCTCATACTCACCAGGGGTCCATTGTTTATGATACTAAAGAATGTTTGCCTCAAGAGGTTCGTCGGAGCTTAGATATGGATGCCATTGGTCTCTATTCTTTTCGAAAATAGTAAGGTGAGGTTGTTGTAAAAAATTTTAGTTAGTTTGGTTGTAAGCTTTTTGCCATGCTTTTTAGAGGTTAGGCTCCTCCATCCTCCCATCTTTATAAGAGCCAGGCTGGTTGTCCCGCTCATGTTTGTATTTCTTTCTTATAATAAAATCTAGCAGGGTGCCATCCCTGTTTCCAAAAAAAAAAAAAGATGCTTGAATTGGGGTGTAACAGTTTGGTATCAGAGGAGTAGTTCCTCGAAAGGAATTAGAGTTAAGGATTGAGAATGTAATGGTATAGTAGCATCTTGTTTGATTGTTGTGCTATTAAGGTTAAGTTACAGTGGGTAGATTACCACATGTGAGCGCCCTGGATCCGACTTTTGGAGAGATCGGTCCCTTCGGGCCTTTTTCGCTCTAGTCTTGTGGTTTTCCTCTATTTGATTTTATGGTTTGATAAATATGAAAAACGCGTTTATCTTTGAAAACAGAGTCGCCACTCTCGTTTATAAAGTAAATGGGAGAAAAACTTTAGATTATGGGTTCGGGAGCCAAGTTACGATTTAGGAAGGTTTTACGCACCCAATTCACCCTTTCGGTCTCTACAAGTTTGTATGCTCGTATTTAATTATCGCAAGTTCGTTTATTTATAGAATATACTTTACATGTATTTAATATTTGGAAAATGTATTAAAATAATTACATACATATTTAAGAAAATGTATTTACATATTTAAATAAACTAACAAACTGAAGGGTTTTACCTTCTGTCGTTTTATAGAAATCGGGCCACGTTTTAGGTCGTTGTATTATACCGGATCAAGCTAGCTCGTAGCCTGACCGTTGTGCTTCCACTGCTACCAATCGAGGAAAGGAAGACTTACGTTTTGTGTGTTGAGATAGAGTCAATACTCTTTTCTCTTTTCTTCCTCAAAAAGAGGCTTGATAGAGAGAGCGTTGTGTGTGTGAGTGTATGTTCAGTGTGTTGGTTCTCAGGGAGAGAATTGATCATGTTGTGAGGGAGAGCTGAGAGCTCTATTTATAGGGGAAGCCTGGGAGATGAAACTCTCGGGGCCAAGCAAGGAGGAAGGTTCCTTCAGCTTTCAAAGACTTCAGCAGCCAGGCGGCTTGACTTCTGGGGCAATTGCAGGTTTGGTGCGCGGCGCACCTGGCATGGTGCCCGCGCACCAAACCCTGTTTGGGTGTATTAGCACACCAGAAATGTCTTCAACACACCAAACCCTATTTATGGCTTTTTCCAGACTTTGTGTCTTGCACTTTGGCCCTTCTAAGCTGTGTATCTTCAGTTTAGACCCTTGATGTTGATCTAATGGAAGGTCGTTTGTGTGTTGGACGTTGTTAGTCCTGTTGTATCTTCGAGTTTGACCCTTGATGTTGATCTAACCGAAGTTGTTGTAATTGTTAGACATTGATAGTCCGTTTATGTATGTTGTTTCCTGAAATGATCATAGAAACATGTGTTAGTCCGTTTGTAAATAAACAGTTGTTTATTGGACAATTCGTATAATTTATGTAATACCCTAACTTCTCCTATGTGTTATTTGCATACTTAAATGCTTTATGTTATGCTTGTTAGTTATAATTCATAGTTGTTGATTTAAATGTTGCATCAATGTTTGATTAAAACTTGTGTAAACATTTGTGTTATATTTCTAGTTAGGTTCTTAGACTTTTTGAGAGTCCTTGTTGAGTGATTTGGTCTTGTATACTTGTAATATTTGCTTAAGAACTATTTGGGATGGCTTTGGCTGTATCTTATGGCTTTGTACTTAGAAAATAGCATTCTGGAGTCAAAGCAATCGCTTAGTCAAGGGATAGAGCGATCGCTCTGTGGAAAGATTGTAGAGCGATCGCCTTGCTTCGTTATAGGGCGATTGCCCTGTTGTCAGATGTGTGTATGTGTTTTAATATTTTAAATTTACATACAAGACTTGAGGGCTTTTGAGAGAACACGTCCTAGGGGAGTAAATCAGCTTCACTCCACCTCTCCCACCCCTTAAACACCTGAGAGAGTTAACAACATACTCCCATTTCTTCCTAAATCACCCAAGAACACAAGAGAGAAGTGTGTGTGCTGTCAAGGTGAGATCACTGTGTGTTGAGCATTTCTTCAAGATCCAACCATTGGACCTTACATGCAAGACCATATTTGAGTTGCTAAGGACTAGGAGACTAAGATAGAAGGCTTTGATCTTGATTTCCTTGGTTTGATTTCTCATTTCAAGTAAGTTACTAACACCCTTGTTGTATGCTTTAGGATTTCTTACATGTTAGTACATAAATACACATGTTAGACTTGTTAAAGATGATAATTTTGCATCTAATTGCTATATGGGAATGTAAGAACCATATGTATGATATTGGCTTGGTATGAAATGAGTTGCATGTATGATTGTTGAAGTATCAACCTTAGAATTGAATTAAGAAGTCAAGATGAGACTTAAATTCAGAAATTTCACCTAAGGCTTTTGTACCCAAGTTTTGAGAAGTGTGTTAATGACTCTAGAAATTTGATATTTGAAGAGAATAATATCTACCGAATAACATGTTAAATCCCTACGCGAATTAGAGTTCGTTTGCTATAGATTTTAGCCCTCCGATTATTTGGTACTGGTAAAATAAGGACTCCGATTATATTCGTAAGATGGCGTCTAATTAATTTAGCAAGACGTATATCCAAACTTGTGTAGTTTGGGATGTTCGTTTAATATAATTAGCAACTCCCGAGAGATGTTTATACGTATGTATATTAAAATACGAAATGTTAGAGACTAGTACAACAGTCTCGGTGTGATAAGCGATTGTTCGTTAATCTTGGGTTGGACTACAAAACTATATGATTTAGGATAAGTGTACTAGAGGGCACTTGTAATTATAAGATTGGTGATGTTTCGATTTAATCGTCATTGTAAGTGTAATACTTCATACTCGATGTTCATAAACTAAATAAGTAATCTTGGTGTGTTTGTGCTTGGAGACTAAGTGAGTAGTTCCAACATTTGTGCTTGGAGACTAAGTGAGTAGTTCCAACATGATGAATAGACTAAATTAGTAGTCTTAATGAGTGTTTGTTTAGGAATCAAATGTGTATCTCAACGTGTAGATGTTTATAGACTAAATATGTGGTCTAGTTGTTAAGAGAAGTACTTGCAAATATGAGCTTTTATGATTATGTGATTCAAGGCCAAATATGTGGTTTTAAGATGTTGATTGGTTACTTCACAAAATGTGTTTAGTAATGTGTTAAGGTAGGATCATTGACCTCCTTGGTTGGAATAAGGTTCACTACTTTTGAACCTTGTCGTTGTTGATATGTTACGAGTAAATATCTACTTGTGCATTGTTTGGAGGTCCAGCTGGCATACATGATTTGAATCGGCAATGCGACAACACATAGCCCTCGTGGTAAGCGATTGCTATGGGTCGCCTCATTGGTTCCCTTTCGTCGCCACTACTGGCCCTAGTGGGAAGTGGTCGCATTGTTATAAGTAATACGCGTAACTATGACAGCCAATAGTATTTTCCTCACTAAGTAGACGGTGAGAAGTAACGACAGTATTTTGCCTTACTATGTAAACAAGTAAGAAGTAACGATGGTATCTTTCTTCGCTATTATATTTTTTGTTATTATTATTATTTTTAGGCTTAAAGCCCTCTCTTTACTGGCTTTACCCTTAGGTCGAGACCTTGCATTTGCTTTGGAGCCTTGTTGGGCCTAAATGGGCTTGGGCTGGGCTAGAGTGCTTCATGTTAGGTCTTGGTTGTTGTATGGTATTTTTTTTTTTCGGAAAATTGTGCCCAAGTCCACTTTCATAATTGTTTGTTCTCTAAAGTCCACCTTTTTTTTTTATTTTATAAACCGCTAAAGTACACTTTGCTATTTTTCTTCCTAAAATACCCACAGCAATATCGTTGCTTCAGATTTAATGTTCGAATTGATGTATAAATGATTTCATGTTGTTAATATAGTCTTCCTTTATATTTGGGAATTAATTCATAGAGAACACGAATTTGATCACAATTTGATCAAATTCAAATTTTCTAAGTTCATCCCCTTTTTCTTTATTCTTGGGCTATGTTTGCCACTTTAATCTATGTTTTAAGCTTCGAATTTGTTTAAAATTAATCACATATTGTTATCCTAACTTAGTACTACATTTGTGCACAATTTTTCTACCAAAAAATACTATTTTCGAGCTCTAAATCGAGCTTAGCAGTGTGCTGTCCGAAAACAGGAGGAGATGTTCTTGAACTGATTTTGAAACTTTAATCAATTATTTGAGTTTAAATTTTGTATAATATCAATATCATACTGTTATAGAAAGTCAATACCATGTTTGTATGTAAATTTTTCAACAAAAAATAACCATTTTGATTGATTTTGATCTTGCCGAAATTTTTTGGGTTCATGTTAGTATTTCTAGTTATAATTATTTAGTATATGGGCATCGGGATGCATAATTTTAGGTATCAGGATGCCTGGATGCTGAATTTTGGGTATTGGGATGCATAATTTGGGCATCGGGATGCCTAAGTATTTAAGGGCGCGAATTTTAGGCATCGGGATTCATAATTTTGGGCATTGAGATGCCTTAAATTGGGCATTGTGATGCCTTAAATTGGGCATCGAGATGAGTTAAATTGGACATCGAGATGCCTTAATTTGGGCATTGGGATACCTGGATGCTGAATTTTGGGTATCGGGATGCCTTAAATTAGACATTCTTAAATTGGGCATCGAAATGCCTTAAATTGGGCATCCTTAAATTGAGCATCGGGATACCTTATTGGACATCCTTAAATTGGGCATCGAGATGCCTTAAACTGGGCATCGGGATGCCTTTAGGTTACTGATGTGCGCGTGTTTTTCTTTCATTAATAGCATAATCGTCTTTTCGCCTTAAAAATGCATTTTTTCGGTTAAAAAAAAACATAGGGTACTGTAGCGAATTCGAATTGTTCAAAAGTTACCGGCCTATAATTCACCTTTTTTTTTTTTTTTAGTTTGGTTGTTTTTGCTTCTTGTTATATATGTTTCTTGTACTTTAGTTTAGTAGTTTCTTTGGTTATTGCTATCAGTTAAGATTTGTCTTAATAATCAAATGGACCAATTTAGGTTAGGTTTCTAAAAGCGGTTCTCGATCATCAGAGGTCTGAACACAAACTCTTCGTTTTCTTCCTCCGTTCCTAAGACCTCACCCCCTGTTACACTCTATATTCCATTGAATCTTAATCCTACACGTGTCCTTGTATTTTATTTGATCTTCTGTATACAAGGGCAAATGTAAAGCTAAAATTCAATGATATATAGAAAGTAACAGGGGGCGGGATAAAAGATTTCTAGCCGCTTATCATTGTTAGTAAATCTTAGGTTTTGATTAGCTTAATGTAGCTTCAAAACTTGAAAGATGGGTTGTATGCTCTTATAAATAATTTTAATACTAATGATACCAACGATATGGAAAGAAAAAAAATTCAGAAAATTGCTGACCGGTCCCCTTTTCAAAATGTTAAACTCCTAAAGTCCACCATTTTTTTTCTTAATCGGAAAAAGACATTTTGATAATTTTCTTCCTAAAATGTCCCTATGCAACATGAACACTCTTTTATTTTAGAGATTCGTTAAAAAAAATACACACACACAAACATAAAAAATATTTAGTTACATAAAAGAAATAGAAAACTTATAAACGATTTCATGTTGTTAATATAATCTTCCCTCATGTTTGGGGATCAATTTTCATGCCTAGAACACGAATTTGATCAAATTCGAATTTTCTGAGTTCATCCCGTTTTTTCTTGTTCTTGGGCTGTTTTGACCACTTTAATTTATGTTATAAGCTTTGAATTTGTTTAAAATCAATATCATATTGTTATCCTAACTTAGTACTATATTTGTGCACAATTTTTCTACAAAAAAAAAAAAAACTATTTTCGAGATCCAAATCGAGCTTGGCAGTGTGCTGTCCAAAAACAGAGTCAGATGTTCTTGGACTGATTTTGAGACTTTAATCAATGATTTGAGTTTTAATTAACCAATCGTAGTATGCTGGGGGTTCGGGGTAAACGAAAATCAAGTCCCTTCCAGCAGTTGAAATTTAAACGGCACCTTGATTACTCATCGCGATGCCTTGGTTTACTCATCGCGATGTCTTGGTTACTCATCGCGATGCCTGTGTTGCTCATCGCGATGCCTTGGTTGCTCATCGCGATGTCTGTGTTGTTCATTGCGATGCCTTGAAAAATTAAGTCCCCTCCAGCAGTTGAAATTCAAACGGTGCCTTGGTTGCTCATCGTGATGCCTTGATTACTCATCGCGATGTCTGTGTTACTCATCGCGATGCCTTGGTTGCTCATCGTGATATCTTGGTTGCTCATCACGAGAATTAACCCACGCGATGCCTTGGATTACTCATCGCGATGCCTTGGGTTACTGATGCGCGCGTGTTTTTTTTTCGTTAATGGCATAATTATCTTTTTGTCCCAAAAATACCTTTTTCTAATTTTAAAAAAAATGACTGAACTGAAGCAATTATAAATATTTAAAAAGAAATTGCCCGTAATTCACCAAAAAAAAGTTTTTAGAAACCAATCCAATCCTACAATAAAAGACCATCTAGAATACCGTTGGCACAACAAAGTTGTATTAAACGGCACGCAAAGAATGGGGGAAAATGGAAAAGACAAAAATGGGTAGCATGATCGTTTTGGATAACGATATGATTTAATAATAAAATCTTGGGTAAATTACGATTGACTCCCAACTATGGGTTGTGTTCAAATTTTCCCCATTAACTATTAATTAAAGCAATGTAATCCTCTTAATTATTATTTTTTAAATTGTACCTTCTATTTAGGTCATGCCGTTTGAGTTAGACAAAAAATGTCCACCTGACACTCACATAAGGTTTCTTTTGTTTTGTTTTTGTTTTTTTTTTACCTTAATGCTCTTTTGGTATTTACCAGTCAAGTGAAAATCCAAAAGGGAATTTTGGACAAAATATAGGAACCACAAAAATATCTTCTATTTAGGTCAAGCTGTTTGAGTTGACGACAAATGTCTATCTAAGATTTATCTTTAAGGTTTTATTATTATTATTTTTTTACCATAATGCTTTTTTGGTGTTTTAAATGATTATCTTATACATAAGAATTACAAAGAGGGTTTTAGGACAGTAAGGATAAGATAGTCAGCTAGAACATCCAAAGGGAATTTCGGTAAAAAACAAAAAAGACCCTAAAAATAGTCACGCGACTCTCAGGTAAACGATAATACCTAAATAAAATGTACAATTAAAGAGAATATTGTAGTTGAGGGGTATAACTCGAACCTAATCCACAGTTAAGGGGGTTATCTATATTTACCCTAAAATCTTCTAAAGATTACTCATCCCGAGGAACTTTGTCATTACATATTACTGGCAACATCAACCGTCTTTTCGCGGCAATCAACACTCGACCAATTCTCTCCCTCTATATTAATCAATCGGATCAATCAAAAACAAGGGCTTTGAAATTTGCCCTGAATTGAATTGCAGAAATAGGAGATTATTATTAGGGTTTGTTAATCTGTGAGAAGTAGGAAAGATGGAAAGTGTAGGAGACAGATCGAGGGCGGTGGCGCGTGGGCGATTGGCGGTGCTGTCGGCTCATCTCACTGCTTCCGTTGAATCGTCGGACGCTGTTGTTCTTGAGACATGCGGCGTCTCGGCTCAATCTTTCGTAGCACCTCCACCTAATTTGAAGGGATCTTTAACCGTTATTGATGACAGAACTGGTAAGAAGTACCAATTCCCCATCTCCGAAGAAGGATCCCTCAAAGCCACTGATTTTAAGAAGGTAAACTCCCTCCGTTCCGTTTTGACTTTATTTGGTCAACGTAGATTAAGTTTCACTGAGTTTGTACTTGTTCCTGCGCATTGCTATGGATAGTATAGTTGGTGTTGATAGTATTCTTAATTGGGTTTGGCTATATGTCGAACACTTATGAACCTAAATATGGTAAATTTTGTGTTGATAACTATTCATGCTCAAGTTTCAATGCCACTAAGACCATATACAACAAGGGTACAACAAGGGTTATAAAGGGTATCAATTGGGTTTCATTGCTTCCAACAAGGTATCTAAAGGGTATCATACGGGTAGCTTGGTAGCATAATTTAGGATTGGGGAGCGGAGTTTAGCACGTTAGATTCAAGAAACATCCTCAAAAGCGACGTAGTTTAGTCTCAAAAGACACCAAAACTACGCCATTTAGCTTTTGGCTTTTGCAAAAAAAAAAAAAGATTCCCAACAATGATATTGTAGGGCCTGCCATGATACTGTAGCTTCCGTTTTTCTAGCTGTTTTTTGGTTTTTTTTTTTGTATTAAAGTACACATTTTTATTTATAATTAGAGATTTGGTTTACTTCATTTGGACACTTCATCATTTTTTTTACGAATAAGACATAAAGATATTAAATTAATGGAGGTAAAGATGGTGGGGTATGTAAACTTGTTGGAGTTTGTGCATGGTTGGAAGGGTGTTTTTGTTGAGTAGCTTAATGACATTTTAGTAATAAAATGGTCAAAAAGCAAAATAAGCTCCCCAAAATAAGAGACCTTGCTTTACATGGTCTAAGTGGTTTTGTTGATCTTGAGATAAACCTTACTATAACGCAGAGTGCCAATGCATCGGTAGTTGTGCTTGATATAAACTAAATTTGTAAACCAAATCTGTTGTTCTATCATTTTCCTATTATAATATAGATTTTTAATATGTACCTAGGGCATATGTTAGCTTTTGCTTCTTAATATCATTTCAACTGATTAATTTTTTTTTTACATATGATATAATAAATGTCTGTTAAATAATTTGTTGATTTTGTTTAGGTTGCGTTTTCCAATATTAGGAAATTTTTCTTTCTTCTCTTAATGGGATGGAGGGGGTATATTTTATGTAAATTGGATCTCTCAAGATATTTCTTGGGTTTTTGTCTAAATTTGATTATTTATTTATTTTTTGGTTAGTGGTGGCAAAATTTTGGAGTTTAATCGTGTTAAGATCCAAATGAATGTTAGTACTGGAATGCATCAAATCATTTCTCTTAAACTTGAGTACTGTTCCGTGATTGGACCACACCTCATCTCATACTTAGGGTAGGCCTCTCCGAGAATCCTAACACTTAGCTGCTGAGAAAGCATAGTACAGTGAAGTGAAGTATCAGCAGTGTCATGATTAGGAGCCAAGCCCGAGAAAGAGTAAACCAACATTAGAAAGTGAGGAAAGAGGTGTAGCTAATTGATCCCAATTAATGATCCCTTTATCCGTTCCATTTTAAAACTGAACACTCAGCATTTCGTTCTGTAGCTGGTTAACTTCAGTTTTTGTTGGGAATTGTTAACCTTATTGCTTTATCATTTTATGTTAAATCTGTATCACCGACACGTGAAATCTTGAAACTGACAAATTTTTGTTTGGAACTAACGAGTAGCATTTGTTGATTGCCAAAAATTTGCAGATAACTACGGGAAACAATGACAAGGGTCTCAAACTTTATGACCCGGGCTACCTTAACACGGCTCCTGTTCGGTCTTCGATATGCTACATTGATGGTGATGAGGGAATCCTAAGATACAGAGGCTACCCAATTGAAGAGTTGGCTGATGGGAGTTCCTTCTTGGAAGTAGCCTACCTTTTAAGTAAGTTTACTACCTCCAAGATTTCATCCTTATATGTATGTTTATTTTCTTGTAAACATTGTAACACAGACTCTACGGAATATAATAGCTATTATGATATTATGTTTCATAGCCACTTATCTTGTAGGGCAGTTGTTTTCTATGTCAATGATGTCATTTAGGATGGGTTTCTCTACTATATTTTTAACTTGGATCTCATGTTTATATCAGAATGATACATTATAGTCATGTATAATTAGCATCTATCTGAGATTTGTTCATTGTTTTAATATGCAATCTATTCTGTATTACTGCCTCCATCCCAAGGAGAGAGTCCCTTATTCCATTTTAGGATCTTCCATAGAAGAAAGTCCTATTTCCTTTTTGAGTAAACTTTTTTACGGGGCCAATTAAGTTAAGAATATGAAAATTAAATTAAGAATATGAAAATTAAATTTTAATAATGGTCAACTCCACCCCACTCTATAAGACACTATTTCAACTTTTCGTACCTTTAACGCATAATAAGGTTATCACCATAAGATGATCTAGTTTAATTTGCGAAAAACCTTTATGCAAGTAAGTAGAATTTTGAGGGCTAATACACTTAAAAAGTAAATATTATTTCATGAAGGTGGGGGCTGTTGTAGATTACAAAAGCCTGGTTTTGCTTGAACTGCGAGTGACTTACCGTTGGAAAGGGCAGTAAATGGAGTACCAGGGGCAAGAGAAAGATAGGTAGGTAGATCTCAGCCAAATTGACATAGGACTGATGGAATGCTGGAAATTGAGTTCAGAGAACCTCTTTCATGACCCCTGGAGGCGTCTACAACCCCAGTTTTTAGGCATATCCATTCTTTTAGTCTTCCTTTGGACTTGACGCTGTCAGTTACTTGTCTATGTATGTCTGTCTGCAGTCAACTCTTGGGACCTCTTCTCATCGCCCTTCCTTTAATCGGGCAACTCTAAGCTGCTCGCCGTACCAATTGACCCGCCAAAAAGAATCTACTGATGTCCTACGAGGGCTGTGAGTGAAGGCGTCTATCTGTTTTTGACCCAAGCTCAAGTTCTCTTGCAAATTTTAAAATGCCTAGGGGGCCATGGTGCTCTCTGGCCTTACCGACTCTAAGCTGCTCGCCGTGCCAATTAACCAACCAAAAAGAATCTACTGATGTCCTACGAGAGCTGTGAGTGAAGGCATCAATCTTTTTTTGACCCAAGCTCAATTTTTCTTGCAAATTTCAAAAAACCTAGGAGGGCCATGGTCCTCTCTGGCCTTATTGTGGCTTCATCATTGCGTGGAGGCGTGCTTCTTATTTTCCTATTACATGGCTGACTTTGGTCATCTTTACCACAGAAATGAGTACTTTCTCAGATAACCATGGTGTTGTGAAATGATTAATGATTATGCCAAGCAGTCAATCTTGAAGTATTTAGTTATTATCAATCTATAAAGTCAAGTGGGAATTTGCATTGCTCTTTGATAAGTAGATGACAATTTACTCCAGAATTTGAGAATACATAATTGCAGCGGTCAAACCACTTTGTTTTTCATCACAATTGAAGTTCTTTTTCACTGTTTTCTTCTTGTGTGTGAGAGATGGGAGGGTTACAGACACCATCTCTGAGCAAGAAAGTAATGACAAAGATGGTATGACCTTCTCTTGAGATTCATGTGTAGTAGTGGTTAAACATGGAAGATAATGTTTGAATATTGAAAAATCGAAGTTCTGGATGATAAAAGGCCCTGGGACACCAGGGGCTTATGGGAGAACATTTTTGTGATATAGAATGGCTGAAGGTTTTGAAGAGTTGGTTATTTTTGTGGTTTTGTTGTTAGGACGAAGAAAAAGGGAAGAAAGTAAGATGTATTTAATGTGCGTACACACATTTGTAGACAGTTGATATGTATTTTTGCATTTGAAGTCTTTTGTCTTAATACTAGCACAAGTTTATGTATCTTCTTTTTGGTTTTTGATAATTGTGTTCTTTTCGTGCAGTGTACGGGAATTTACCATCTGAGAGTCAGTTGGCAGATTGGGAATTTGCTGTTTCTCAGCATTCCGCCGTCCCACAGGGAATTTTGGTGGGTTGGTCTTCTTTTTATCCTTGAAACTTAGATAAATGTCCCTTTATTTTTGTTGCCCCCCCCCCCCAATCGCCCTGTTTACTTGACAGAAAGTCTTGTTGGCAAGTATCTGCATGACTTAGTTAATCAAATTTGGTCACTGCTGGGTTTTATATCATATTAACGTGCTTTGAGAGTCTTGACAGTGGTGGTTCACCTTATACCTCCGGGCTTATGGGAACTTTTCCACACTTGGACATTAGTATATTGGCTATATAATTTTGTTATGGTGCTTTAGAAACTCTTCTATGGGCACTTCTTTTCTCGTAGAGTTTTATACATTTCTTGATTTCAACCATATTTTTGAATATAATTCATTATGTTGCCATATCTCAAAAATGTTGCTCATGTAGAAGGGAAAAGAATGAATTGGTAAAATATAAAGTTTGAATGTCATTTACTTACGCCAAATTGAAGTAAATTTTAATTTACACTTCAGAAAGTACCTCAGATTTTATGCCTTTATCATGCTAAAGACAATTAGCATTACTAAATATATTGAGAGCTCTATATATCTTTAAAATATTTATTAAGTTGGTCGTTATACTTTATTTTAGCCCCTTCTCTAAGACTGTTAGCTTTACCCAGGATGTAACAATTATGAGTGCGCCTAAAGTACCCTTTTGTTTTGTTATTTAGATAGTTGAGGTTGGCTAGGTTTCTAGGATATAAAGGGCCAAGCATATTTTTGGCACATACAACCTTTACTGATATCCTACTTTACTTGTTAATTGTTGATACATTGTATTCTAAGATAAGCTAATTGTGCAAAAGCGTTCCTGACCAGGCATGCATTTATTTTTGCCCTAGATTTTGAAAATTGTGAACTCCATATGATCATTGTAGCCTTGCTTACTTCTCATTTGGATCGAAAGGTCAAGACCACGGAGAGGTTTCTTGTGTGAGTAACCAGTGAATTCGTAATGAAGGTTGCTGTTCTAAGATAAATTTTATCTAATTCAATTTGGCTACCATAGTAAAAAAATGTGACCTGACAAAATAGTGGAATTCTCTCTCTCTCTCTCTCTCTCTCTCTCTCATCTTGTCCACTCAGATAATTAAACATTGAGGATTGAATTTTTAATAGAAAATGAATCAACTAGAAGTTTAGTGTTCTCTAATTGTCCGATTAAGATGATTCACCGGAGTTGAGAGCACAAAGATTTATGGGTTTTAAGTACATGTTCTTATCATATGCGAGTGGGAGGTCACTCTAAATTTGTTTCTAGAAGAAGTGTTATTGAAGAAAACATTTGTGATGAGGTATTGGGGGAAGTAATGTTGGGCTTGTAACCTGATCTTTTTGCTACATCAAACAAAAAACTGAGCTAAAGTGATTATGATTTTCTATTATTTCTAAAAATCTTTTATTGCAGGATATCATACAGGCTATGCCTCATGATGCTCATCCAATGGGTGTTCTCGTCAGTGCGATGAGTGCCCTTTCTATCTTTCATCCTGATGCCAATCCTGCTCTAAGAGTAAGCAATTAAACACTCTAATGGACTTGGGTAACTTGACATGTTGAATGTTTCATGCATATTGGGTTGTAATATGCTCCGGAAAGCTCAAAACTGAAAGATTTATAGTACAAGCAATCTGTGTTTCACATAACTGGTTCACATGATGGCTGTCCCTTCCTGAAAGTGTCTTTTGAGATTTGAGCCTCGTATAAATTTTAACTGTTCATCAAATAGAATAGATATGTTTATGTTGCCTGCTTATTCTCTGAGTTGCTATGACTTTTTGAATTCACAACCTCAACTTAGCTACTCGAATTTACAACAGTAAATTCTTTCTAGGGTGGAATTTTACAAGTACTCTCTTTGGACTTGTGCAACTGTGTACCCACAAGGAAAATTGTATTTTTGTATTTTATTCATTGTATTGCTGTCAGCCTACTCTAACAAGCTGTTCCAAGTATATTGCATAAACAAGTCCTTTAGACGAGGAAAGGCATAATTTTCTTGAGATGAAAAGCAGTGGATGGTGATGAGCCAGGGAACTTGAAAATCCGAATGATCAAATCTCGTCCTAGAGCTTACAGGAACATCTGGCTTGAAACCTTTTGAGAAGACTCATACTCCCTCCGTCCCTAAATTATTGTCTTGCTTTCTTTTTTTGTCCGTCCCAAAATAATTGTCTTGTTTGAAAGTCTCATTTTTAGGATAACACTTTTATCATTTTACCCTTACTTTTTCTTCCTACTTTAATTATGGGCCACATGCACATGGGCACTAAAGGAAATGACACACTATACCAATATTAATAATCAAGTCAATTGTTTTTTCTTAATTCGTGTGCCGAGTCAAACAAGACAATAATTTAGGGACGGAGGGAGTACGACATTTGGCAAGGGTTATTGATTTCTGCACTCTTTATGGATTGCAGCCTCACACAACTAAAGTAATCCCACCACTGGAAACTACCAACGATAGTGTTTTTAGTTACTTGGATTATATTTTTGGAGAAATGGGAACAGTAGCCTTGTCATGTTTTGTTAATCATCAACAGAATAATTGGAAATAGAGTGGGGACTCTCACCTTACCTTAAGACTACAGGGGTTTTGTTGGGGGACATAGAAGCCTTCCCCCTCCCCTGGTGACTTTAAGTATAGGAACAATCGTACTGTAAAATACTACTTGTACTTTCTAAAACTAGTAAAACCTAACTGAGCTCTCTCTAAGAGCTTGCCTACAATCAACAGGCATATCAGATATGGAAGAATATATTACTAGTCAAATGAAGTGATTCGGAAGTGAACATACCAGTTGGTTGAATGAAGAGCTACCTGTGATCTTGTTCCCCTATTTAAACTATGTGTTGTCTCGAAAACTACGCAGGTGTTTGACACTGACACCGACACTATTAGCTTGCTTCAGTAATTTGATCTCCATGATGTGTGCTGCCTTATTTGTCATTCTTGCTGCAGCTATGTTCATCTCTCTTGGTGTATCTTTCTTCTGGCTCTAGGACGCATTATACCCCAGCCCTAAGACGTCTAAACCTCATTATCATGCTCTTAAGCACTAATTCCCTTACACATACGCTGTCTCTGGTACTCAATAGAAAGAGAGCAAGATGGACAAACATGGAAAGGATGTGCCTTTTGACGGACAAGGGAAACCCATGGTCACTTTCTTCGCTTTGAAACTAGCCTCCTCTTAGAAAGACCAATGGGTTTTATTGTGTTCTTGCTATGTTACATGGACTTAGTGGGAAGAACAGGGAAGCAGAAATTCAGTATATGCTTTTATCGAGAAAAAAAAAATTCAATATATGCTAATCCGGAAGCAGTACAAATTTACTTTCCCATCCCTTGCAGCGACAACACCTTAAGAGTGTCAATTTCATCTTTTTGTCTCTTTAGAACTATAAGAGGAGTACTGTAAGGTGATTTAGGTTCATCAATCAAATTGCGTCCATCCCATATAATTAGAAATTATAATGCAAAAGGCTGATGTACTGTGCTTTAGACCTTTTCACGAATATGCATTATTCATTGCTGCTTCAATATTTATGTTGTTGGCACTGTGCCATTAGGTTTCAATATGATTCCCCCTTCAAACATGGTACAGGTGCTAGCTTTTTGGCTTTGGTAAGCATCTTGATCATATAATGAAACACGTCCAAGTAAGATGTGTGTACTATTAGTAAAGTTGCATCATTATTCGTAAAAACAAGAAACAAACATCTATTGTTACTGTGCTAGTTCTGGATCAGGCTGTCAGCAAGAAATTTGCACCATGTTCTCACAAGGAACCAAGGCCGAAAATTTCAGCGTTCTTGAACTTTGAGGATTGCATGGGTTATGGTTGTATTAGCACCAGAATGGATGAGCACATGGGAACTTTCTGTTGGTATGAAAGGTTTTCTTAGTGTTGACGTCTAAGAAAAGCTAAAGGAATGGACTTTCACCCTTTTTTCCTTTCTCCAATTTGATGGAACTGCAAACAACTTTACACTTCATCAGCCAGTCTCAGCCTTGACTAAATAAGCCATACTTTATTGTGTTTCCTCTTGCTTGAGTGATCGAGTCACACCCCAACAACCTTGCTTTACCTCTACAACGTGGGATCTTAATAATTAGAATCTGAATGCATTTTTTCTAATCTTTAAAATCCCTGCTACTTATGATCTGCGGTTCCCAATTTATCTTATAACTAACATGTTGTTTATAGGGCCAAGATTTGTACAAGTCTAAGCAAGTGCGAGATAAGCAAATAGTACGCATACTAGGGAAGGTTAGCTTATTTTTCATGTCTTCTATTATTTTGTTTTGCTTGCTATTTTTGTTAAAACTTGCATGGTGTAAAATTTAACATACAGCCTTAACTATATGTTCAGGCACCAACAATTGCTGCAGCCGCTTACTTGAGGATGGCAGGAAGGCCTCCTGTTCTTCCTTCAAGCAATCTTTCTTATTCAGAAAACTTCTTATACATGCTAGACTCATTGTATGTTCTTCCCTCTTCAACATGAAAGATGCATTTTTTAACCACTGTTCTTGGCAATATTTTAGTTTCCTTGGGGGCCAAAGCAACACATGTAATTTATGATTCTTTCATCAAAAGGGTCATATAGTTATTACTCCCATGGCCCCAGTTGAAGAGGAACGCTTTGACTAAGGACAAATTTAACCAATATTTTGATCGACATTTGACGAGGATTTAATTGTTTTTCCTAGTTATGAAAATCGAGAATTATAGTACTTTTAGTGTAATTTCCATTGGTTATAGTTCTCTGTGTTCTAACTAAATAAAAATATGTTAAATATGCATCTGAAAATTATTGAAATTGACCAAAAAGGTGGATCAATTGGGATGGAGGTAGTACTATGGGAAGGATCTTTTTTTTTTAATATATAAGTAACAGTAATATTAAAACAGCGCCAAAATAGGTGACGCGTCCATGTACACTGGGAGTATACAATCAAAAGAAAAGCACTAAAAACTATCCATCATCTCTACAAAAGAATTCCCTAAATCAAGCTCCATCTCCGAACTCCAAAAGCGAAGAGTCAGATGAATATTCTTCTTGATTCTTTCAAGGTCTGACTCCTCATTTTCAAAAATTCTACGGTTCCTCTCCTTCCAAATATTCCACCAAATCGCTAACGGAGCAATCTCCCACGGCGTGATCTTTTTCTGCGCTTGTACAGAGCCCACCCACGCAGAAACTCAATAACAGACCTAGGCATAACCTAAGAAATGCCAGCAAGGAGAAAGAAAGAGTTCCATAACTCCCTAGCAACCGAATAGTGCACCAGTAAATGATTAACAGTCTCCTCTTGTTTGCACATAAAACACCAGCTTACATAGATTCTATTGCAAGCTCTCAAATTATCCCCTCTCAAGATAGCCTCTTTTGAAGCTTCCTACACAAAAAAACGCCACTTTACTCGGGGCCTTCGTCTTCTAGATTTCCTTCCAAGGAAAGAAGCTTCTCTCATGACCATTTAGGGCCAAATAATAAGATTTAACTGTGAATTTCCTATTCTTGGTTCCATCCCATAACACTTAATCATCTTCTGAACCTTGCCTTTTAAAGGCATATAGGGTGTCAAAAAGCTGAATGAGGGCCAAGCTCCCAATCATGCAAATCTCTACGAAAGGTTGGATTCCAAAAATCTTACCCACCCGTATGGTCGAGAATCGCACTACCCATTTCGTCTCCGTTGGCCACAAGATTAAACAGATTCGGAAAATTTTTTGAAGCTCTACATTACCGCACCATTTATCCTTCCAAAATTTGACATTCTCCCCGTTACCGACTTCAAAAGAAGTAAACCGATTGAAAGAATCCCAACCTTTCATGATCCCTGTCCACACACTCGACCCTTGAGAAGATAGAATTTCCTTGGGAAACCAATGATGACTCCTTACACCGAACTTGCCCATTACCACTTTCCACCACAACGTTTTCCTATCAACAAGAAATCTCCAAAGCCACTTGCCTAACAAATCTTTGTTGAAAACTCTTTTTATACCCAAACCTACATTCTGGATGCTAGAGCAAATCGAGTCCCAACACTAAATGATACTTCCGCCCCCATGTCCCCCTCCCACAAGAAGTCTCATTCGAACTTTTCAATACTCTTCACCACAGAGATAGGGATTGTAAGAAGGGATAGGAAATAAGTTGGAAGGTTAGACAAGGTACTCTTAATCAAAGTCATCGAGCCTCCTTTTGAAAAATATTGTCTCTTCCATCCCGCTAATCTCCTTCAAACCTCTCAATAACCGGATTCCACATAGCTACATTTTTGTAAGAGGCTCGAATGGGGAGACCCAAATACGTCATTGAGATTAGATGCCTTGCAAACGAAAAAAGAAGTCAAGTTCTCTAAATTTTCCACCACACCTACCGGGATAATTTCGCACTTTGAAATGTTAATTTTAGTCCTGACATCAATAGAAAAAATAGAAGCACTATACGGAGATACCCTAGTTGACTCTTCCTAGCCTCACAGAACACAAGAGAGTCATCTGCAAACAATAAGTGAGAAATTAACACCTCCGATGCCGCTTCTCTTCCCACCTTGAAACCCTGAATAAAGCCTCCCGATATTGCCTTATCAAGAAGGCGACTCAGAGCTTCCATTATCACAATGAAGAGGAACAGAGAAAGAGGATCCCCTTGCCAAAGCCCTCTCGAACTCAAAAAGAAACCCACAGGCTCCCTGTTAATTAAGACAGAAAACCTCACGGTAGAAAATGCAGGAAAAATTCTACTTCCTCCATTTCTCCCCAAAACCCATCCTATCCAAGGGATGAATCAAAAAATCCCACCGAACATGGTCATATGCTTTCTCAATGTCCAACTTACATAGCACCCTAGAGACCCCGCTCCTCATCATAGCGTCAACCACCTCGTTAGCAATCAAAGCTGCATCCAAAATATGACGATCACCCAAAAAAGCATGTTGAGAGTCTGAAACCACATCACCAATAACCCTCCTGAGACGAGGCGAAAGGACCTTAGCAATGAGCTTATAAACACTCCCAAGACTGATTGGGACTGAAGTCCTTCAGGTCTGGCACCCATTTTCTTACGAATGGGAGCAATTAAGGAAGCATTAAGACTTTTTTCAAAGTCGTCACCCAAGTGAAAGGACCCCCAAGTAAATCCAGGAAATCCAACCCATTGATAAAGTCCTTAAAATCCATCATAGCACGCGAAAACATCCTCGAGCTGGATCGCTTGTGAGGGAAGCGAATCACATTGAAGTCTCCCTCCACACATTAAGGAAACCTTCACTTTTGTCTCACTAGCTTCACGATCCGCCATCGAACAAGGGCCGTAAACTCCTGATAACACCCGGTGAAGTCATCTACAATCCCTTTCAACAAACATGAGATCGAATGGGAGCCTCTAACGCAGTCCAAGAGAGAAGACTCTACTGCCCCTCTTAATCAAAACACCCTGCTGCCCCGACAGCCGCCAAGATGGACCCAATCTACCCACCTGCTACCCCCCCCCCCACTTCCAACCTTTTGTCCATCGTCTCCATTTTAGTTTTCTGCAAGAATACCACAAACGGCTTCCATCTCCTAATAGCCCCTTTAATGATCTGCCTTTTCCCCAAGTCATTCAATCCCCACACATTCCAACTTAATTTTTAAATCCATAAGACAACAAATCAAACTAATTTCTGTTTCCTCCTCCCCTCCCCCATTTTGCTGGATGCCCCATCAAAGTTCAGACCGCTCAAATTTTTAACTCCTTGATTTTCCTCCGGTCTTACTTTTGCTTTTGCCTCCCTTATTCCTTTCTGAATTTCGGCCCTTCTCAATTTCCAGCAACAACTCCACTATCTTATCTTCAAAACCTTTGCAAGAAACTCCCAGAATTCTTCCAAAATTCTAAGCTCTCTTACACACCCAAAAGGTCCGAACCCGTGACCGTAGAGGGAGACCCAATAGCTTCCACGAACTGATGTGGACTCAGGCACCAGAGCCCTCTCAATCACTTCACTTTCCGGAGAAAACCCCCACGAAGCATCACCTGTCTCAGAGAAAACTCCTTGTCCTTCCACCTCGTCTTCCAATCCAGTTAGCGGTTCTCCCACTTGCTACTCAACCCTTCCGGCACCTCTCTCTCTAGTTCGATCTCTCTCCTTTTCGCCAAGTTGATCATGCTGTGAAGATGTGCTTCCCTTCTGCCTCACCACCACAATGAGTAGCCTTTGAAACAGGCTTAGAAAATCTCGAGGGGAGAGTCCCTGAGAGTTTCCCGCCAAGCCCACTATTCACTCTCTTAGCGACTGGCCCGTCATACCATTCAGCACTTCTAGAAGATGAAAGCCCACAGTCGCGAGCTTGTGCACCTTTCTGGAAGCCCAAGTGAGAAGCCCTGATAATGACTGACTCGGTTCTTACCTTCAGATCTGCCAAATGGGCTGAAATTTTACCAGGAAAAACTATCCCGGTTAGGCCCACTCACAAATCTCCTATCGTTCCACCTCCTCAGTCCATTAAACCTTACCGAGTCACCCAACCTTGAAGCGGCATCGTTTTGCCTATGCAATTTGAATTTTGAATTAAACCCGACCCACGTGCCTCCTTTCTCACTTTTTCTGTTGCCGTCCTGTTTTGCAGAAAAGTCTGACCAACGACCTTCTAAAGTTTGCGTGTGCAAAACACGCCTTGTCTTCTCCGAATCTCCGTTCAATCCTGCGTTTCCTCCTCCACCATCCTCCCCCCGCCACCACTGTCGACAGAGTCTCAGTTTTCGCCTAAATCGGAACAATAAAGGCTCTGTTTCCAACCCCTATCTTCACGCATGCCGGAATCTCTTTCGAATAACTGACCAGAATTCTAGCCCACTGCAAGTCTTTTCTCGACTCCGTAAGTTCATCGACATCTATGAATCCCACACACCTCCGGCCAATCTCACGAAAAACTGCTCTACCCCATAAATGTAAAGGAAGACCCAACGCCCTCCCCCACATTACCTGAGGTTTTCTATCTTCCCTGTGACAGCAACCCGACGCATCCCAATCTGACAAGGAAAAACTGTTCTTGGTTGAAGAACCATTGCTTCTCCCGAAGAATCCTTAGGCCTTCCTTCTCGGATGGGAATTAAAACAAAAAATTTTCAGCTCATATCAACCAACCTGATGCCCCCTACCGTTTTCCACCTCTGATCAACCCACCTTTGAACCTCCGACTTCGCTGGAATAGGGAATTCGAGGTTTCCCACTCTACCTACTAGACATCTTGTGAGATAATTGCGAGCACCTTTACAAGATTCTTCATCAACTGAGAAATCCACATCTGAAGGATACAAAGTCTCACCGATGGAGACTCTTGAAAATGCATCAAGTACATATGTTAACCTTTATTACAACTCTTGAAAATGCATCAAGTACATGTGTGGAACACTCATTACTTGGACATGGGGATGTCGTATATATCAGACAGTTAACCCACTTGATATACTCACTTGATATACGACCATCAGCTTATCCATATACTCAGTTCTGTTGGCAAACTCTAAATTGTAAATGTTCCTTTGTTTCAAATTGTTTTGATATAGTAAATTGTGCTCCCTGGACATTGTTTGTATGTATGTCGAATGCCATTCAATGGTATAATTCTCTTCTTTCAATATGTAAAGTCCCTTGTTCTTTTTTTTGGATGGTTGGAGAGTGGCTATTTGAATGTTAAGGTTACATTTCCAAAGTTCCAACATCCATCATATATTTGGTTTTGTAGGCTTTTTATGTTTTGGTTACTCTCCAGGTATTGATGTGTGCCTTGAAATTTCAAATTTTGGCTCCTTAAGATTGTGTGTATATAACATAGGTGCATATATATATATATGCAACTTAGTTTACTCACGTGCACTTGGGTTGTGCAGTATTTAGTACTCCTTCCGTCCCAAAATTATTGTCATGTTTGACCCATAGTTATTAAAGGCGACCGCCTGGCTCGCCTGAGGCGAGAGGCGAGGCGAGGCGAGGGTATGTCGCCCGGAGGGCGTACGCCTTTCTCGCCTAATCGAGAGGCGAGAGGCAAAGAAAGGCGACCTAAGGCGAACCCAAACCAAAATTTGACAAGATTTGAATTTTTCTTTTTTAGATCTCGACATATTTTCTTAGATCTAGATAAATCAACCTAATATTTGTCCAATTCAAGGCCACTGATTTCTTCGCCTTGAGAGATGCTAACAGCTATACACTTTTCACCGCCCATCTCGCCGAAAAATCTGGCCGGCGCTGGAATGTTCGTCGGAGATGTACAGAAAGGGTCGCCGGCACCTGTAGAGGTTAGATCCAAAGTGTTTGTCTAGTTTGAAGTCGATCTAGAGATTATTGTCTATATTTTTTAGAATCCACCTATTACCTTTTGTTTTTCAAGAAAAAAATATAGTTTTTCGTATAAATACAAAACCTTAAAGTTGAAAATAATGTTATTATTACCATTTGTGGACTGAGTTACATGAATTACTTTTATTTATTATTATTTTATGAAAAAAATTACAAGATATAACACTTTAAAATTATTTTTTCTTAATTATCGACTTGTTCGCCTTTTGCTCGCCTGCCTCTCGCCCAAAAAAGGCACCTCTTGCCCGCTTCTCACTTTTTGCCTTTAATAACTATGGTTTGACCCGGCACATGGATTAAGAAAAACAATTGACTTTATTATTAATATTGGTATAGTGTGTGATTTTCTTTAATGTCGATGTGCATGTGGCCCAAAATTAAAGTATGAAGAAAAGTAAGGGTAAAATGGTAAAATTGTTGTACTAAAAAGGAAACTTTCAAACAAGACAATTATTTTGGGACGGACAAAAAAGGAAAGCAAGACAATAATTTTGGGATGGAGGGAGTATAATTTTTGTGTCCCTTAACAGTAATTAGCGGTCAACTATAGTCCTAAAAAACTGGGTCTATGACATGATTGTGTGTATGTAACATAGGTGCATATATATATATATACAGCTTAGTTTACTCACGTGCACTTGGGTTGTGCAGTATTTAATATAATTTTTGTCCCTTAACAGTAATTAGCAGTCAACTATAGTCCTAAAAAACTGGGTCTATGACATTATTGTGTTATGCACTTTACGTAATTGCAGAGGCAATAGGTCCTATACACCCAACCCTCGGTTGGCCCGGGTCCTAGACATTCTCTTCATATTACATGCGGAACATGAAATGAATTGCTCCACAGCTGCTGCAAGGCATCTTGCTTCCAGGTAGGTGTCTCTGGATCTAATTGAAAACATGGCAACCTTAAACCTTTGCATCAAGTACTTGACTCTGTTTTGCAGTGGTGTTGATGTTTACACAGCACTTGCTGGAGCTGTTGGAGCACTATATGGTCCTCTTCATGGTGGAGCAAATGAGGTATGCTGACATAGTCTCACATCTAAAGCATTCAGACTCAAGATTCGAGTACACCAGTAAACCGTCCTCTCATCTGAAGCTAATTATGTTCCACATATTTCCCATTAGTACACTATTAGCAATATCTTGATATGCAGGCATATAACCTCCCTTTTTTACCACGGTGATCAATAGGCTGTGCTGAAGATGCTGAGTGAGATTGGAACTATTGATAATATCCCAGAGTTCATTGAGGGTGTGAAAAGCAGGTGAGCATCTCCCTTGACCTCTGCACGCATTTGTATCATGACGTATTTCCAGGATTTTGATTGTGCTTATGTACAAATCATTTCTCTAGGAAACGAAAAATGTCAGGTTTTGGGCACCGAGTGTACAAAAACTATGATCCCAGAGCAAAGGTTATAAAGAAATTGGCAGAGGAGGTATTTTCCATCGTCGGCCGGGATCCTCTCATTGAGGTGAATCTCTTACTTTTTAGCCTTTAAATTATGTTTGCTTTTGATGATGTTCATCTTGGCATCCATCATGCCTGATGGTGATCCTACCTCATTAATTTCGTAAAGATGGTCTCAACTAATAATAGTTCTCAACGCGTGCCATTCCAATTTGTGTTAACTATACCCTTAAATCAAGTATTTCTGTAGCTACAAGGTCTCTGGTTCATCAAATCTTCGCGTTTCCAGATTGTCAAGAGCTATACCCTTCTATAAAGTACAAGCTATCAAGTTTAGGGTTATTACGAAATCATGCATAGCATATTGAGCCCTTGAAACTAGTTTCTGGAAGAGCAAGTATAAAGGAATTTCTTGTTCTGATTGCATACGGAAGATTTTCAACACTGTATTATGTCCAAGTTAGTGGATGAGAAGAAATGTATAATCCTTGCAAAGATAGGGTTAGTATAGGTTCTCACAATTCTTAATCCAAATCCAGTTTCCATTTTGTGAAAGTTTAACACAAGTATTGCATGGATATGAATATGTTGGGCATCATGTGTACGAAAAGTTTGACCCCAGGCTGAAGTTTATAAAGAAACCAGGTTACAGGATATCTTCAATTTTTGCTGGATACCCTCATTTCTTTAGCCTACTAATTATGTGCTTGCTCATGATAGTATCTGATTATACTGTGTTTTCTTCTTGGCATCCATTATGTCTGGTGGTGGTCGTATCTGAATTTTTAAGTAAAGATGATCTTAATTAATAGGTGTGATCCTAATGTAATTATGCCTTGTCCCAACTAACTGTGTCAGAGTTCACCATTCCAGATTTTGAGAACTCTACCCTTCAATAAGGCACAAGCTACCATGAAATATTATTATTAGAGAAAATATCTATCTGTTGGTGGACAAGGAGTCTCCTGTAAGTGGAAATCGATACACAGGTCAAAATATAAAAACAAGAAAAAGAAGTTAAGTCCAAACCACTTCCAGTCCCTTGTAAGAACTAGAACCTATAAGGAAACAAAACGAAAAGTTGCAAAAACCATACTCCAGTGTGAGGCTAAGTAGACTACCCAATATGGTGATAAGCTTAAGGATAAACTCTTACTCTAAAATCCTTTCCATCTTTTCGGCCCATATGCGCCATATATGTGTAAAGCTCCCACACCTCCACAGCATTTTAGAATTTAATCTTTACAAGGGACAAAACTCCGCATTTCGCCAGATAAATCTTTCAACATGCGAAGGTGCCTATGAACACCAAATAAACTTGCTATGGAAGTAAAAGAAAAATGATATTTTTCCCTGCATATGTAGACACCTTAAAGTGAGGCCTTTGCTCCTTACTCTTGCTTTATGTCGGTCAGTTGATTGCTTACGAATTCAAGTTGAGCTTCGTTAAAAGAATATGAGTAAGGTAGTTGTTGAGTTGCATCAGGTGACGAAATCAATATTTTCTACCTTTAATGTGAATCAATCCTTCCAAATATCCCTGCTACTGTAGAAATTCATCCTACAATTTACATCACCATTTTGTTTCTCTGAGGGGTTAAATTGATTACTCTGATCATTCTTAAAAGTAGCTGGTTTTTGCTCAAGGTTTGCCCATTTAACTTTTGTTTTGAGAAATGTAAGTTTTCTTTGAATATGCTCCCCTATTTGATGCGAGGGGATTAGGAAAAGGAGAAATTGCATTTTTTTTAGAAGAATGGAATCGAATTACACATTTTCAATTCCCATTACAGATGCTTTACCCTAGATGTTGACTATCAGTTGTTTACAGGTGGCAATTGCTTTGGAGAAAGCTGCTCTGTCAGATGAGTATTTTGTTAAGAGGAAGTTGTACCCAAATGTGGACTTCTACTCCGGGCTAATTTATAGGTCGGCATAAGATTAGCATCTTTCTTCACCACATATGCACATACAGAGTGTACCACTACACATGACTAGATATAATTGTTAAATAAGCTAGGTTTTTGTTCTCTCTTCTTAAATCAGGGCAATGGGTTTTCCAACGGAGTTCTTCCCTGTTCTATTTGCCATACCTCGAATGGCTGGCTATCTATCGCATTGGCGTGAGTCCCTGGATGATCCTGACACAAAGATAATGAGACCAGCGCAGGTTAGTTTCCTTTTTTCTGACTCCATAAGTGGCTGCTTCCTCTAGTCTTCCAAAACTAGATTTCTTTGGTGTATGCTATATGATATGATAATTCTAGCTACCCTGAATTGCGAATGTGTATCTTCTGTTCATGATTACATGATATGATACGTAATATGTTTTTTAGGGCCTGTTGATTTTTGAGTAACTTAAATCTGTATCTTGATCTGTCCATTCAGGTCTATACTGGTGTGTGGATGAGACATTTCCAACCACTAAAGGAACGCTTGTCAGCAGGGGCCGATAAACTTGGTCAAGTATCCGTTTCCAACGCCACCAGGAGGCGGCTAGCTGGTTCCGGGGCATAGGCTTATTCACAGTCAAGAAGTTTACGATTGCATGGTTTTCAAAATAATTTATTTGCTCAATCAAAATAGCCAAACTGACTAAATGCTGCTCGTGGAATACTTCCCTTTTTCATCTTGATATTTTCCGGTTTATAATAATATGTAATTGTTGAATCCTAATGTGTCTTTTAATATTAGCAAATGAAGAGGAATAAAGTTCAATCGAGGGAGAAAGAATACACTCCCTCCTTTATTTTTATTAGTCAACTTGATTAAATTATACCCAAGACTTATAAAAATGTACTTTTTACAAAATTCTATTAGTTATTAATACTATTCTTAACATTCTCTAGATGCCCAAAATTTTACAAACTAAAGCTTAGCAATTGTTGGGTAAATAGCAAATGTCGGTTTAATTACACTTTTGCCCTAATAAGTTTTACCTTTTTTTAAAAATAAATTATGCTATTGGTCCTTACACTTTTTGGCCATTTTAGGGATGTGACTGGGTACGAAAATTTGAAATTTTTTATTCCTTTTATAAAATTAAATGCAATTGATTTCTCCATTCAATTTCGTCAATTTTTTGCCATTAGGTCATAGCACGTTTCTGACGTAATTTTGGCCAAGGTAAAAAATGTAATTCAAGAACATGATTTTGTGCAAGGGCAAAAATATAAATTAATTTTTGCAACCAACCGTGATGATTCAGATATTTAAATATAATACGGTATATAATTAAAATAATAAATGTTTTTAGATTTCAGCTTTTCAGAAAGTGCAAGTGTGGGTTGGAAAATTTGAAGTTAATTATTGGGGGTTTCTTTAGGGGTGAGTTGTTGGTGGAGATGAATCTGCGATTGTTGCTCTAAACCAGAGTCCTGCTTAGTTTATCTTTGTTAGCCTGTTTATTTTATCGGTTCAGCTAACCTACTTACTGTTAAAGTCTTACTTGAGTAAATTATTTAAATTTTTTAGACTTCTTCTTGGAGGTTATAAGTTAATAATTGTAATAGTGTCTTTCTATTCTCTTTTCCTTTCAAACCGTTTCCCTCCATTTTTTTCTCCATTCGTTAACGATTTTCACGGTAATTATTGATGCTTATCCAAAGGGCATAGGATAGATTATCCCTTATTTTATTTACATAGTTTATTTACTCTTTATTTAATTTCTTTAGGGCCTCGTCCACTAGGTATTTTGGTAGTAGGGTTTAGGTATTTAAAGGTTTTGTTTTTCCGGGAGAAAGGGTGGTTATTTTTTGTAATAAACTGGTGTTTGCCTCTATCAATACAATTTGGCATTCTTTCGAATCAACGAATTGTGTTTAGTTCTTGTTTGTGTTTAAGCTTGTGTCTGCATAAGTTGGTATCAGAGCCAGCCATGATCTGTGAAGATGCCTCCCAAACGTCATGGCGCTTCTGCTAACCTAGACGACGACAACGTGCCTCATATGCGGCAATAGATTGGTTTGTTGGTCACGGAGATGATGACACAGCGTACACAAAACCAGGAACTAGCCCAGCAGCAACAGGAACTACTTGCTGTTCTTCAGGGTTGTTCTTTAGGGCCAAGCGACTGGTAACCGAGCACGCGGGGCAGCCCCTCGAATTGTTGGAAGGAATGACGTCCCTTTTTCGGACATGAAAGTTTTTTCGATGATGATACTGATATGGTGGATAACTTGTTTGCCCCCTTCGCGAACACAGATCTTGGACAGGGTGAATATGATGAGTGTGTTGTGCGTCCCGACAATGGCAATTGATGGGAACAGGGATTCAAGGTGGAGATTCTAGAGTATGCTGGTACAATGGACGCGTCTGATTTCTTGGATTGGATATATGCTGCGGAGGAGGTGCTGGACTTTAAAAAAGTCCCAGATTTGCGCCAAGTACGACTGGTTGCAACACGTTTGCGTGGTTGTGTTGCCGCTTGGTGACAACAGTTCAAGTTAGTGCGCTTCTGTTATATATTGTTTAGATTTGCTTGTATCCATCACCTAGTCTATGTTAGAAGTGACTACTGGGCCTCCGTATTTGGTAGTGTGGCCACTTGTACTTAGACTCTGCCTTGTAATAACTTAGAATCACTTGTTTACACTTAGTCAAGTCTTTCAGGTGATAACTGTTGTCTATCAGTCATCCCCATCAGCAATGTTCAACAAGACTTCAGTCTGTGCGTACCAGCCAAACTTCATCAGCAATGTGTGAAGACTTGAAGATCGACCGATCAAGACTTGTCTTGAAGAAATGCATTAGTTACCAGCAAAATCATTCTTTGACTTTGGTGTAACATTAACCTGTTGGTTCATTTATTGAACCATTCCATTTTAGGCATTTCTCTCAGAAAATGACACTCTGCAAGCAGTACTTGTCTACCCATTTTTGGCAAAGACTGCAGGCGCTTATGGAAGACAACTTGGATGTAACAGGTTCGCCAATCAGAATCCAACAACCAGTTTAGGGCATTTAATACATGTCACTTTGCATTAAATGCACCTAATTTAAATCTCTAATTCTGAACCTCCTTTAACGACTCCAAGGATCTGTCTCTAAGTATAAATTCAAGACTTCATGAAGCATTGAAGACTACTCTCTCGAACATTCTGAAAATCTCACCAACTCTCAAGCTTCATAACTCCAAGTTCATTCAAGAGCTCCATCAAACATTCTTTGAAGAGCACTTTTCTTAGACTCCAGTCTGAATTGCTCTTCATGGATTGTGATCTTTACTTTTCAAGGCACACGAGAGTTTAATTTTTCTAGATTATAACTCTCAAAACACTTGGTCAAATATTTTTGTACACGATCCATTAGTGATCATTGTTGTAAAAGATCTTAGTGGAAAACATAGTGCACATTTCAAATCCAAAGTTGACCACTTTGGTAGTGGACGTAGCCCTTATTCATAGTGTGAACCACTTCAAATACTTGTCCATTTATGTCCTGCAGTTGTGTTATAATTATCACTTGAATACTTCCAGTTTTCAAACTGCCCAAGAAGATTGGCTGATCTTGTTTTAAGGTCATTAGTCATTCTGACTTGTCCAATACTTCACAAGTTCATTCTGCTGCAAACTTATTTCAAACTGTTTGTGAAGTAAATTTTGTAAAAATTTTAAAAATTGGACATAGGCTATTCAACCCTCCCCCCCTTTAGCCTATTTGAGCCTTTAGGGACTAACAATTGGTATTAGAGCTAAACTTTTTGAAAACAAGTTTTTTTGAGATTAAACTCTTGAGAGATTAAAGATCCAAATGGCTCATCATATGTTGGAAACTGAATCATGTCCCTATATTGGACGAAGTTCACTTTGATATATGGAAGGACAAAGTGAAAAGACTTATGAACTCTATTGACAAACGTTTGTGGAAATGTGTTATTGAAGGTCCAAGAATTCCTTTGAAGGAAAATGTGCTAGCTGCTGTCGATGCAACTACTGATCTTGAAATTCCCGAACCTGAAGTAGAATGGGATGATGAAGATAGGAAGAATGATGTTTTGGATGGAAAAGCCAACAACATCATAACAAGCTGTGTAGATACAAGTACCTACCAACAGATCATCAATCTGAACACAGCCAAAGACATATGGGATGCAATATTAGAGTATTTGGAAGGAGATGGTGAGACAAAGAACAACAGGTTGTACACCGTATTCAGAAATTTGACTCATTCAAGAAGGACCCCAAAGAAACCCTTGAAGCGCTTACGACAAATTCTATGAGGTAGTAAACTCTTGTTACTCTTTGGGTAAACAATATGAAAAGAAAGAAATCAACATGAGATTTCTAAGTGCTCTAGGGAGTTTATGGCATTTAAAGATTACATCCATGAAAGAATCTAAAGACATGAATAATATGACTCTTAGAAATCTTTATGCAAGTCCTACGACTTATGAGCTTGATTTCTGATGAATAAAAATTTATACCTCGCAAGTCCACGAGAATACCGGAGTATAGCTGCGCAAAGACAAGGGTCGAACCACAGAGACAAGAGAATGATTGAATATTGTTAACTAGCAACTTAAAGAACAAAAATAAAAGACAGGGGGGGGGTTTGTTGATTTCCTAAAAACTACTGACAAAAATTTAAACTAATTTATCAACTAAATTAATCAACTAAATTATCAAAGCAAGTAAATAGAGAGTTTACCAAACGTGGAGAGAATCTAGGAATTTGATTTCAATTGTATCGCCTTCTTATGCTCATGCAAATAAAGTATCAATCAACATCAAGGGTAATCACATGAATAAAGATTGGGACGCTTGGGTCACGGTTTGCAATCTTAGTATTCTCAAATTGTTATACTTCTTGGTCCGTCCATATAATAATTCAAGAATCCTTTAAGAACACAAAGATTATAACACCTAAATTCTATCTTAGCATGGTCATGAATCAATAGAATTTAAGTAACAATAGAGATGACACACATATAGCTTATGTATTCTGGTCGTACAATTCACTATACCCAAATAATCAAAACGGTAAAATATACCTTCACGTATGAATACCAGAAGAGATTCAATTTTAATGCTCCTTTGAAACACAAGATGTTGAATGAATAATAAATAAATTAGAGCATAAGAATTTGATACAATTTACCTCCAATCCTTAGAAAGATGAATTTAGCTCATAATAATTGATGGTACAAAATCTTGAATCGTTCTTGAATTAACTTTCTTCATAGACAAAGAAAAATTATACAAGACGACTCTCCCTAATTCTAACCTAAAAAGGATATATTTATAACCTAATAATGTACAACAACCAAGGAAAAAGGGGTACAATACATTAAAACTATCCAAAAGAGGCCAAAGGAAGCCGCACACTTCCCAAAAACAAACACCATGCGCTGCCCTAATTGAGAATAATTAAATTTTTAGCTTCCTGCCTTTAGCTTTCTGCAATTTGCACTTTACACCCCTAAATTTTTATTGTTGACTTTTTCTTTACTTTCTTCAACATGAGTTGACTTGAATTAACTTCATTGAACTTGGGATGTCTTGAGTTGACTTTCATCCTCATAAATTCTTCTAGAAACTTGAGCCATCCATCAAAAGTACACATTCCGTTAACTTTTCTTTTACAAAACAGTCCTTTTCCATTATAATTCCTAACGGAGTGTAACAAAATCTTCTGAAATCACTTTAAAGCCATCCAACTTTGCAAGTTTGATCCCTTAAACCCCTGAAACTATAAAATAACACTAAAACACAATATTAGACAGCAAAAACCTCAAGAATTAGCTAAATCTAAGCCGGATAAATACGCAATAAATGAGTAAAATACTCATCCATCAAATACCCCCAAACTTAAACTTTTACTCGTCCTCGAGTAAAACAAGAAAAACAAAACAAAAACACAAACCATACTATACAAAACAAAAGCAAAACTTTTTTTTTCTTTTTCACGAGTCGAGCTTCGGCATGGCACCACATAATGCCTCAGAGTAAGATTAACAACACTAAGCAAATAACAACACATAGCCACAAATCTAAACTTCCACTCAATCATCGTCAATCTTACTTTAAATCTCCGTGTGTGTGTGCGCCATTACTCAATAGTTTTAAGAATTGAAATCCCTTATAGAGCCAAGTACCTCATACATTTCCTAAAAATAACAAGTATTAACCTTTGCATATAAAAATAACAAGTATTAACTAGTCCTATATTTCATCAAAATTCCGCTGCAAAATTCTTTTTAACTTAAGTAAAGAAACTCTTTTAAACAGTTTTAAAAATAGGACATAGGCTATTCAACCCCCCTTTCTAGCCTATTTCATGAAACATAAAAACTAGTTATATATATATATATATATATATATATATATTACTAGTAATTACTCCCATCCATTACTACAAACATAAGTAGCAATACCGAAATTTTTTCACCTTTTTTTTTTCTTTCTTTTTTTTCTGCAATTTTTTTTCGAGAACAAACTTGTGGACTGTGCAATGTTTAGCTCCCTTAAGCTTTCTAATTAACCCATGTAACGAGTATTAGGCTAATGACTCTCAAACCATACGGCTTTAAGGCATTAGGTGTAGAAACACCCTTACGAGCTTACTAACTCGAGTTAAAAAGGCTACGAAGCTAAACTACGTCTTCACAAAGATATTCGTCTTTTTTCTTTCTTTTCGGATTACTTAAACTTTGTTTAGGCCTAACTTCAAGGAGTAAGAACAGTTTAAAAATTTCATGAATACTCTAATTTTTTTTTTTCAGTATCAAAGGCTCTAGGGAATGATATGTGCACTATACAACTCTATAAAGTCATTCAAATCTCCCAACAAATCAATTCATGACATAAAGTGCTCAAAGATTGGAGATTCAAAGTTCCATCAACTAGATCAAGTTTCAGTATATAAACAAGTGCAATATGCATCGCTAGTTACAAAATGTCATATACCAAACAAATTATCATCATTGGCGATGGTAACCACGCCTACACTAAAAACTCGCTCAAAATTTTCAACTTTTTTGATTCTTTTTTTTTTTTTAAACTAAAACCTAAGCTACTAACTAATATTAAAAAAAAAAAACACCTAAACTCGATACAGATAACAGAACAATTCCCAAGCATATCATATAAGCATAAGATAATACAATTCCTCACCCCCAAACTTTGAACGACACATTGTCCTCAATGTGTAACAATATAGAAATAAGAATATGCAATGATGCAATTCTAATCCACAAGAACCAAATCAATTTTTTTTTCTCAATCAATGCACTCCCAAGTCCTCACCCCCAAACTTAAACGACACATTGTCACCAATGTGTACAATATCAAACAAGTGGACAAGAAGTCCCAGCTTCAACCCATTGGCAAATTTGCACCCACTGTCAACATTCTCAACACACTAATTTCACAATTCAATTTTTCAAACAAGTACCAAGAAATCTCAGATCCACAAGGTTGACAATTCCCCATAACATTTTTGAAATTTCAGCGAACAGCAGCTCATCTCAAATGGAAGCAAAAGTTAACTCACACCATGTCTCACCAAACGGTAATTTCGAAATAAGTGCAACACATAATCTAAAGTAATGGAAACATCTTACTTGGAACTGAGAAAAAAGTCCCCAACTGGTAAGCCCTGGATTGAAAGCTTGTTGCAACCTTTGCTGATCGATCTTCAGAAGTGGACTGGAGCAAGGCGGTGTTCGCCGGATTGGAGAAAGGGTGGCCAAACATTTTGATGGTGGCCTGAGTGAATGGAGCACGGCTGGAGATGGGCGCTGGAGTTGTGGCCAGGCTTGAATAAAGGAGGTGGCCGGAGAAGAGATGGCGGCTGAAAAATTGCGGGGGGCTGTGAGATGGGGGTTGGCTGGAGACTGGGAGAGAGAGAGAGAGAGCGCACGGCGATGAGAAGGAAGGCCGCCGGAGTTGGGGTTGCTGCTGCGGCTTGCTGGAAGATGAGAGAGAATGGGAGTATGGCGTGGAGAGGAAGAGGGTGCGTGGGCACTGGGATTGCGGCCACGGCGCGGGCTGTTGTGACCTGGTTTAATGAAGGAGCTGGCCGGAGGAGGGAGCACGGCGTGGGGAGGGAGACCGCCGGAGTGGCTGCTGCTGCTGTGGGAGCGCTGGGAGGGAAAGGCCGGCAAGGGAAGGGGGATTTTGACTTTCTTTCTTTCTCTCACTCTTTGTTTCCTCTCTTTTTTTTTTTTTTTTCAATTGCCCCCCCTCTACACCATTCTTTTCAGAATATATGTATGTGGCTACTGGAAGATGCGCGGGCGTGCTAGCAGCCGCCCAACATTTTTTTTTTCACTTTTACAACCCCAATTTATCCCTAAAGGTCATAATTGCCTCCCCTAACCTGATTTCTTTGATCATCATAGCTTAGCACTTGTACCAAAAAAAAAACACACAAAAGCTAGAAAATCTATTAAGCATTAGCACAAATAATTATAAAACAAATAAATAAATAAATAAATAAAATAAAATAAAATCTTTTTGTGAGGGTGACACTATAAACACTCCCCTATAAACCCACAAACTCAAGGAGACTCTAAAGAGTGACTCAAACTTAAAACATATAAATACAACACTAACTAACATGCTTCCACCCCCAAACTTAAAAACATGCAATGTCCTCAAAGCTCATATCTAAAAAAAAAAATTTGCATGCCAAAGGTTTGTGAATTGAAGCCACTAAATTATCCTACAAAAGAAAAAAAATAAATTAAAAAAAATAATAATAATAAAAATAAATGCTACCTAGTTGGGTTGCCTCCCAACAAGCGCACTTGTTTAATGTCGTTGGCTCGACGCAGATTGAAGCAACAAAAACTAGGGATCCCACAAATCTGTTGTCTCAATCGTTTCCATAATCGAGAACCCTTCATCGTATAGTTTCACACGGTGCCCATTGATCCACTTACTATCAGAAATCGGGTAAATGGTACCCATATCTAAAAGCTTAAGCACTTCGACTCTCACCACATCCTCCATGTGAGAATTGAGTTTTCTCTGACGCTCTCTAGAAGGCTTGACACCTTCTTCAAGATGAATCAAGCTGTCGAAAGTCCAACCTATTGCTTCCCCATGTGCCCTCAACACACTCAGCGATTGCTCTTCTTGCTTGCTGTTCAAATCAGCGACAATCATCACAGGCAATTGTTTCAATTCTAACTTAGGAGGGGACACCACAGATGGCACAAATTTTTCTTTGAAATGCCCTAGGGGGTGAAAAGGAGAGTCACTAGGAATTTTCTCTTCGATCTTATCGAAGACAGCTTTTATTTCACGGACTTCCTCATTATCCCTGTTCTCACCACCCTTCAACAAAGCCTCAATTTCATCACAAATACGCTCATTCTCCAAATTATCAGAGATTATATCATCTAACTTATCAACAAAGAAGCATTCAGTCTTATCATCAGGCATTTTAATGGCATCAAACACAGATATCTCAACAGTTTCATCCATTACAGACATGGATAATTAGCATTCTTCACATGGATAACCGTGTTAGCAGTAGCCATGAAGGGTCGCCCAAGGAGAATAGGCACTTCTTGATTAACGCTAACCTGTTTTTCCATCTCTAAGACGACAAAGTCTACAGGTAAAATCAATTTGTCAATCTGAACTAAAATGTCCTCCACAATACCCATAGGATGTTTCACTGAACGATCAGCTAATTGCAAGGTTATTGTGGTGGGTTTTAGTTCTCCCAAACCCAATTGCTCATAAACAGAATAAGGCATTAAGTTAATGCTAGCACCTAAATCCAACATCGCCTTCACCTTTTTCGAATCCCCCAAGGAAATTTGAATGTTGAAGCTACCGGGATCCTTCAATTTAGGTGGCAGATTCTGTTGGAGAACGACACTAACATTCTCAGAAACAAGTACTTTCTTATTATTCCCAAACTTGTGCTTCCTGGTATTAAGATCTTTGAAAAATTTTACATAAGATGGAATGTTTCTAATCACATTTAACAAGGGAAAATTTATGTCGACTTTAGAAAACATCTCATAAATTTCCTTGAATTGTTTATCCATCTTATGTTTTATCAATCTACCAGGAAACGGGACAGGAGGCACATAAGGTTTGCACGGAGGTTGCTCTGTTAGGAGCTTTTCAAGAATTGCAGGCTCCTTTTGTGCCTTCTCCCCACTAACATTCACATCATCGCAGTTACCATTAGAAGAAGAAGGATCAGAATGTACCTTCTCACCAATTATCTTACCACTGTGAAGTGTTGTAACCGTCATTGCTTGTTCATTTTGACTTGGGAAGGTACCTTGCTTGTGGCCTTGCAGGGATTTGGCCAACTGCCCAATTTGATTCTCCAATTTGCTCAATGCTGCCTCGTGCTGCTTGTGCATCTGCTCATTCTGCTTGAACCTCATCTCATTATCTTGCTGGTTCCTCCGACTTTCGAGCATAAAATTCTAGAACATCTCCTCCAAAGGAGTTTGAGTCGGCTGAACAGCTGCCTGCTGCGGCTGTGGTGGGGGTTGATGAAGAGGTTTCGGGTTAGTCCATGAGAAATTTGGATGATTCCTCCAACCCGGATTGTAGGTATTTGAATATGGATCATTGCGAGGCCTTGGAGGATACGAATTCATGGAGTTAACCTGCTCAACATATTCAGGAAATTGTGCACTAGATGGACAAGAGTTAGTAGTATGAGAATAAACACCACAAATAGAACATGGATTATAAACATTAGGCATTTGCATATTAGGTTTCGCAGCCGAGAGATCCTCAACCTTTTTCATCAAATATTGCACATTCTTATCTAAAGTACTATTGTTATTAATCTCATATACTCCTCTTGCTTTACCCCTCACACTTTTCTGTTGGGAATTTGCCCCAAGCATTTCATACAAATCCCTCACCTCATCGTGTGTTTTCAAGAATCGACCCACCTGCAGCATTGTCCACCATGGCTTGGTGACTTGGGCAGATATTATCATAGAATTGTTGGTACAAGATAGAAGGTGGAAAATCATGATGTGGACATTGAAATTGAAGTTGTTTATATCTGTCCCAAGTTTCATGAAAAGACTCTCCTGGCTCTTGCGAAAAATTTATGATTTTCTTTCTCATTTCAGCCAGGGTGGGATGTGCATAAAACTTTTGAATGAATGTGTCAGCCACTTGCTGCCACGTTTGCAAACTGCCTGGAAGCAGAGTGTTCCACCAAACTTTGGCTGCATCCTTTAAAGCGAAAGGAATACAGCGCATCCGAAGTTGTTCTTCTGTTAACACTCCAAGAGGGAGGTTATCTACTGTGGCGTGAAACTCACGAAGAAAACTCAAAGGGTCCTCTGTGGCCATTTCGTGAAAGGAAGGCAAGAGATTCAAGTAATGACCCTTAACTTCATAATTCCTAGCGGCAGCAGGTAAGGCCAAAGGAGAGGGTGATTGGTCAATTCTAGGGCGAGCATAATCCTTCATATACCGTTGTGCAGCCATGTTATTGATTTTCTTATTCAACTCCAACACGTCAGGTTCAGGATCTGGCAGATGCTCTCCCTGATTTAGTTCTACCTCTACGTTCCTACCTACTCGATTAATGTTATTGCTTAATTCCGCCAGCGTGGGATTCAGTGAACGGCGACCGAACATAAAAGTTCAGATACCACAACGTTACCAGTTAAACTAACTCAATCAATCTAACTTGTCCCCGGCAACGGCGCCAAAAACTTGATGAATAAAAATTTATACCTCGCAAGTGCACAAGAATACCGGAGTATAGCTGCGCAAAGACAAGGGTCGAACCACAGAGACAAGAGAATGATTGAATATTGTTAACTAGCAACTTAAAGAACAAAAATAAAAGACAAGGGGGGGTTTTTGTTGATTTCCTAAAAACTACTGACAAAAATTTAAACTAATTTATCAACTAAATTATCAAAACAAGTAAATAGAGAGTTTACCAAACGTGGAGAGAATCTAGGAATTGGATTTCAATTGTATCGCCTTCTTATGCTCATGCAAATAAAGTATCAATCAACATCAAGGGTAATCATATGAATAAAGATTGGGATGCTTGGGTCACGGTTTGCAATCTTAGTATTCTCAAATTGTTATACTTTCTTGGTCCGTCCATATAACAATTCAAGAATCCTTTAAAAACACAAAGATTATAACACCTAAATTCTATCTTAGCATGGTCATGAATCAATAGAATTTAAGCAATAATGGAGATGTCACACATATAGCTTATGTATTCTGGTCATACAATTCACTATACCCAAATAATCAAAACGGTAAAATATACCTTCACGTATAAATATCAGAAGAGATTCAATTTTAATGCTCCTTTGAAACACAAGATGTTGAATGAATAATAAATAAATTAGAGCATAAGAATTTGATACAATTTACCTCCAATCCCTAGAAAGATGAATTTAGCTCATAATAATTGATGGTACAAAATCTTGAATCGTTCTTGAATTAACTTTCTTCATACACAAAGAAAAATTATACAAGACGACTCTCGCTAATTCTAACCTAAAAATGATATATTTATAACCTAATAATGTACAACAACCAAGGGAAAAGGGGTACAATACATTAAAACTATCCAAAAGAGGCCAAAGGCAGCCGCACACTTCCCAAAAACAAACACCATGCGCTGCCCTAATTGAGAATAATCAGATTTTTAGCTTCCTGCCTTCAGCTTTCTGCAATTTGCACTTTACACCCCTAAATTTGTATTGTTGACTTTTTCTTTACTTTCTTCAACATGAGTTGACTTGAATTAACTTCATTGGACTTGGGATGTCTTGAGTTGACTTTCATCCTCATAAATTCTTCTAGAAACTTGAGCCATCCATCAAAAGTACACATTCCGTTAACTTTTCTTTTACAAAACAGTCCTTTTCCATTATAATTCTTAACGGAGTGTAACAAAATCTTCTGAAATCACTTTAAAGCCATCCAACTTTGCAAGTTTGATCCCTTAAACCCCTGAAACTATAAAATAACACTAAAACACAATATTAGACAGCAAAAACCTCAAGAATTAGCTAAATCTAAGCCGGATAAATACACAATAAATGAGTAAAATACTCATCCATCAATTTCACGAGCTCAAGAAATGGAAAAGAAAAATTCAAAAATCTATCTTTACCAGCCACATCTGAAGTACCCTTCTGTTCTAAACCTTCTGAAACACCATCAAATTCTAATGATGGTGATGATATTCTCTCTGATGAACATTTTGCTATGTTTGTCAAGAAATGTCAAGGTTTTAAAAAGTTTAACAAACCTTCCTACCAGCAATCCTTTTATAAAGCTGCTGCTCCTCAAAGAACAACTGCTCCTCACAAAGACAATGAGCTTGTGTCTGTTTCAATTGTAGGAAGCCTGGTCAATTTTCCTCTAAATGTCCGAAGCCTAAATTTAAATTTTACAAAAAATGTCCCATCCCTATATTTCAAAAACCTAGAGGGATGGTTGCTGAAGACATTGACGAGAGCAATATGCCAACTTGGTGTGACACAGACTACTCTCGCTATTAGAGCTGGGGGCACCGTATAGAGAAGATGATGTCATTAAAGTTACGGGTTAGTTTTGTCTGTAATTAAAGAAGGGGCTATTTTATCTTTCTCATACTTTGTTACGGTCATTCATGTCGGGTCCTTGGGTCAATAGTTCATGGGGGTTTATTATTAGATAAAATATATAGTTTAGGAGGTCAACCCAATGATCCAAAATAGTTTAGGTGGTTTGCCGTAATTTACTCTTATTCGTTTGATTAACTATTGCTCAGTTTAACATTTTTTATTTGTCTTATATTAGGGGCTTTTGGTCCTTTGACAAGCTCTAAGGGATGACATCAAGGTCACTCAAGTCTAACATGGGCATATTAATCTTTCATTTTTTATTTGTCTTATATTAAGGGCTTTTGGTCCTTTGACAAGCTCTAAAGGATGACAACAACGTCACTGAAGTCTAACATGGGCTTCTTAATCTTTAAATGCAATTCAAGTGGGTAAACTAGTTGAAATATGAGTTACCCCTATTTTGAGTAGGAATCTTAGTTTCGGTCGGAAGTGAGTAACTAGTACATACCCATTCTGTTCCAAACAAATAGTTCACTTTTGATTTTTTTTGATTTACTTAATAAAAGTTTAAACGACGATTTATATAAATTGATTTGTTTCTACAAAGTAACAAAAGTTGTAATCTGTTGTACTCTTAATATGATTTTTAGTGAATGCTGTTTTATTTATAAAAATATAATTAAAGTATGTTATATTTTAATTTAATTTAGTCATATACTTCCTTCGTTCAAGACAAATAGTCCACTATTCTATTTTGGAATGTTCCACTCAAAGAGTTCACATTCAAATAATTAGGGTGAAATGCGGACTGATCCCTTTTGTACAATTTTTAACCAGTTTAAGACCCGATATTTGTTTTCAATCGAAAAAGACATTTTTGTTGCCAAATGTTATCTATACCCTTAAAAAACACGGAACAAGCACACTATGCATTGGAAACCAAATCGATGTATCGCAAAACATTGTGATGCATAACATTGCATTGCGATGCACAAAGGTGTGCGTCGCGATGCACAAAATTATACTAAAACGTACTGTTTTTGTGCATCGTGATGCACAACCTTTTCTTTTCAACCGAAAAAAGGCACTTTGTTTGTAAAATATCGTCTATGCCCTTCTAATATAAACGCAGTGCACCGGCTTCCCTCTCCAAAATAACGACTAGATTGAATGCTTAACACAATCAAACACCCAAAAACCCTCTTAACTTTCGAAAATTTTAAAACCTCCGGCGATTTCTCAACAAGCAACCTCCGACGATTTTGAGTAAGATTTCAATCCATTGTCGTGAGTTATTAAAAAGTAGAGCAAAATGCCATCGCAACTACAAGAGACCACAGGGAAAAAAGCAACTAGCACCAAAACAAGAAAAACACAAAAACAAGGACTTGAAGAAGAATCAAGTATGTATTTATGAATATATTTTACAGTTGTACTTTTTGTTTACAACTTCTTTAATAGAGTGAAATGTGAATAAATTTGCATAGAAATTCTATTTCGATGCCTTGCGATGCATTATTTGAAAAATATGTTGTGGATGCAATTTCAAAATTGATGCACCGTGTTCACGAAAATATACCACACCGTTTATAGGGTTTCAAATTTTGTGCATCACGATGCAGCCATTTTGTACGTGTTATACAACTGTGATGACTAAATATCCCACCAGGATAGTATACAGATCCAATATGCAGTCCCTAATAGACCAGATTAGAAATATTGATTTCAGGGATGACCATAGAACGGCGTTGAAGAAAACACCTTTTGGTACATCATAAAAGCATACGGTAATGATCTCATACACGATCATTGTAAGAAGGATGATTCAATCATAAGGAGTATTGCCGATGTTAAGTCAAGGGACAAAGGTGTTTCCAGATTGTGAAGAAAAGTTGAAGCTTAGGGCAAGAGATGCCAAGCTAAATTTTGGCATTAAGGATAGAGAGGAGGAAATTACCATCTCTTTTTATAAATTGGATCACACCGATTTCCTCCAAAGGTGCTTGAGAAGATGTCGAAAGAAACAAAAGACATAAGATTGAAGCCAAAGATGATTTCGATAAAATTAAGGAGAGGATAAAAAGTGCGGAGCAATTAGATGTCGAGTGCATTGCTATTGCGACCTTGCCGGTTGCAAGCAAGACATCCTATATATCGTGGGCATACACAAGCCTTAAGTCTCGATTTGAACAAAATATCAACCTACGTTGGTCCAAACATGTAGTTGATTTGTCGTTGAAAGCTTGGAAAGTACAACCGATGACAACGTAAGAGATGTGTGCTACGGTAACTTTAAGTTCATTTGATATTACTATTTGCAATTTCGTGTATGATGCATATTGATTTGATCATATTAAGCGTGTTGAATTTCTGTACGTATTGGTTGTGTGAGCAAAGTAAGATTGTGCAACCAACTCGTAGAACTTATATCATGAGGTTTGTCAAGTGGAATTTGTCGACCGCCCGCAGTATTGTATGAATCAAATTTTATTGGCGTCATGAACAATCGGTGAGTGGTTATAATGGCACATTAGTATGTCATATGAAATAACAACAAGACACTTGCGATATATAAAGGTGTGCATCGCGATGCACAAATTTGTACTAACAAGTACTATTTTCATGCATCGTGATGCACAAATTTATTTTTGATGCATAATATTGTATTGAAATATAATAGTACACTTGCGATGCATAAAAGGTGCATCGCGATGCACACAATTGTACTAAAAGCACTGTTTTGTTGCATCGCGATGCACAAATTTTATTTTCCATGCATCTTCTCTAAATTTACTTTCTTATGGTTTTGCAGAGGTTTGATAATGTTTTAAAAAGAACACAAAATTAAAAGGCACCGCTTTGGGGTAAGGGAATGAATGAGATGGATATACTTTTGAGGCGTTGTGGATGCTCTCCAAACAAAAGACATGAATGAAGGTGTGGATGGAAATCCACGAGATGACTACACTTGTTTCAAAGGCTGCAAAAGAGGAAATGAATGATCAAGAAACGACAATGAATGCTGTCTAGGATGTTGAGGAAGAACAATTATCCCTAATCGAAGCCAAGGACCACGAAATAGAGAGCCTAAGATCTGAATTGGATGGTAAGGATATAAAAATTTAAGCTATGGTTAAGGAAATAGACAGCTTGAGATCTGACATAGCCAAGGCACATGAGTAACAAACTATGAGCATAAATGAAGCTAAGACTGAGATTGACGATCTAAAAAAGCTGCTATTGAATATAACTGAAGAAAATGAAATGCTGAGGAATGAGATGCAACAAGCACTCAAATCAAGTGCATGTGAAAAGGAAAATACCGAGGATGATCATGCACATATTGAGGATGATGGGAACGCAGATGTAAACGTGTCAAAAAATGAAGGACACGAAGAAACTGAATTGGAGGATGCGGTAAATGAAACGGTTGAGGTACGTACCAAAAGGGCCAAGATTCCTTCTTCCCTGGTCATGAGAATAAACAATGAATTTGATTGGCAAAAGGTACATCCGGGCCATGAAACTTTTTGAAAAATTACAGTCCGGTTACTGAAACTTTAAAACTATACTTTGGGCCACTATACTTAAGTTTTGATGCATCCGTGCCCAATTTTTGGAGGGCATTAGTTCAACTGTTAAATTAATGTGATTTACCAATTTTACCCCTGTCTTCATCTTCATCTTCTTCAGAAAATCAAAACACAGTAGTATACCAAGTCAAGGCATGATCTATTTTCTTTTCTCACCTCAAATCATTCAATTTCCATTACAATTTTCGATTTTGTAACTCTAACGACACAATACCTTGAATATTTCTTTAGGGTTTGCATATTTCAGATTGATTTACAAATTTTCATTCCCGAAACAAATCAGAGACTTCCCAGAACAAATCGATTTCTTTCTTCAAACCCGACCCAAAGCTCCACCTTCAAATCGGTACACGCGTGCCTATTTTTTAATATTTTTTGTTTACCCAATTTTGGACTTCATTTAGATGATTGATTTTTGATTATCTGCTTAGATCTACTTCACACATTTTTACTTGATTGATGAAAAATCGATTAAATCGAGCGCGGAGAAGAAATTGGTTGACATCCCTCGCACAAGGAAGAGATGACTCCGAGGTTGAAAAGTACGTTGTCATCACGCAACTGCTTATGGGAAGGATATACTGGATTAGATAAGCGAGTTTTGCTTTGCATTGAAGAGATTAGCGACGAGGCCCAAAGAGAGAGAGGACGGAGGAGAAGGAGAACACGAAGAAGAGTCCAAAGTGGCTGCGGTAAGAAAACAGGAGGTGAAAGAATGTTCTGGTGATAATAATTCAAGAGTGTTGCGGGTGAGAGAAAACGAGAGGAAGCCGCAGTTTGAGGCGAGGAAAGAGAAATATGAAGAAACGGAGAAGAGTGGTGGCAAAAGAAGCTAAGAAGGAAAAGTAAGCCTACAGCCTACTTCCGTGTGTATGTGTGTGTGAATTGTTCAAATATTGAAATTCATATACTCAACTTTAGAGTCGTGATCACATTTACGTAAGAAATGATGAGGTAGAGAATACCCAACTAGTATGTAAATTTGACGAGCGTAAGGCACAAAAAGAAGAGAGTTTGTAGCAAATCCGACTAATCCTCCCTCTCCTCAATGTTTTTCAACCAATGTTTTTCTCATGAGGTTAGAGCCCGTTTGGTGTAGCGTTTGAAACGCAATGTTTTAAAAACTCGCGTTTCTAAAACGCATTATTTAAAACGCGGTTTTTTCTTTATAAATGCGTTTGGGATATTATGTCAAAACGCTTTTTATTCCCTACTGCTTTGGGAAAAAGCTAGGAATTTCAGCGTTTTAAAACGCAGCGCATTTTGAAAACGCAGCGTTTTCTACTGCAGCATTGAAACGCTAAGTTAAGGAATAAGCTGCGTTTTAACCTTACGTTTTAGCCAAAATGCGCGAACAAAGGGGCTCTTAGTTACAAATTTTTGATTTTCTGAAAAAGACAAAGACAGTGATAAAATTGGTATTTCACATTAATTTAAAGGCTGAATTAACGCCCGTCCAAAAAATGGGCACGGATGCATCAGAATATAAGTACAGTGACCCAAAGTATAGTTTTAAAGTTTCAGTGGCCGAACTACAATTTTGTAAAAAGTTCGGTGATCCGGATGTACCTTTTGCCAATTTGATTATAGCAATTTGAAGAAACTTAAAAAATGAAATCGAATAGCAGAAGATCAAATGATCTGGATAGAAATTTGATAAAAAATCGTAATGAAAGGAAAGACACAATTTGCAAGAGTAAAACAAGGAATACGCAACTTAAAACGTGTTTTAGGTTGTTACGGGGCAGTTTTCAAAAAAATTGACCAATTTATCACTTAAAATGAACTTAAGCGGTTTGAAACAAAAATAAGGGCGTAAAGCAGTTAAAAATCCGTAAAAGGGGACCGGCCAACAATTATTCCAAATAATTATGATTACAATGTCCATAACCTTTTATGTTTACCCTCTAATTGTGTTGTAAACATCTTGATCGTGCTTAGGTATTTTTATAATTATGATCAACTCTAATGATATTAATACATTTTTTAATTATTTGATTTTTCAAACGAACTCTTTTGGTTGATCGGTGGGACTATTAATTATATTAATTTTTAATAATAAAAGTGGAATTGTTGTATGAACGCAGCCAGTATGCATAAAAAATCAAAGAATTGCGTACTTTCATGATTAAAAAAAAAAAAAAATCTGATCTTCGATCTATTATACTCTCTCTGTTCCTAAATAATTGCTTTGATTATGTCTTTGTCAAAAAAAAAATTATAGAGTTTCTAAACTTTCCTTGATAGGAAAGTATTTTTACCATTATATCATTACTTTTTCTTTCTACTATAATGATGGTCTCAAGCACACATGTGTTTAAAAATTTATATATTATACTAATATTTATAATATATTTAATAGATTTACACTTTTCCTAGCACAATGAGGAAAGCTTAGAAATTTAAAAGGACGGGCACCGCCTACCCAATAAACCGATAAACCCTTTCTATATATATATACATATATATATATATATACATATATATATATATATACATATATATATATATATACATATATATATATATATATATAATATAAACTCATATCACCCGCGACCTCGCTCACGCTTCCACCCACGTTCAAAGTTCAAACCAAACACTATGAAACTCTCCTTTTCTCTCTCCACTAAGCCCGCCGGAAAGCTGCCATCGCAGCCTCAATCCACCCTTAAACCCTCCCACACTTTCACCCGTTGGAAAAGATGTGAGGATAGTGGGAGGAGTGAAATGGGGTTAAAGGGTAGAATTGTGGAGGTACTTGGTGGTGGAGATTCTCTGGTTTTGAAGCTTTCTAGAAGTGAGGAGGAAGTGACTGTGCATGTCCGTGATGTTGCCGCATTGGGATCTACGGAAGAAGGGAGGTGCTTAAGGAAATTGAAGGATTTGAAGATTGGGGGAGCGAAGGAGGAAGTGGGTGGCAGTGACAGGTGGAGAAGTAAGGATTCATCTAGCAGTAGAAGTGGTAGGGAGAGTAGGGATAGTAAAAGGAAGAGTCGAGAAGGAGATGATCGGAGAGAAGAGTTGAGGAAAAGTCCTTTACCGTCTTGGCTAAGTAGTCATATTAGAGTAAGAATTGTTAGCAAGGAGTTAAAAAGAGGGAGACTGTATTTACAGAAGGGTGAGATTGTAGACGTTGTTGGTCCGACCACTTGTGATATATCAATGGATAACAGTAGGGAGTTGATCCAGGGTGTTGACCAGGAATTTCTTGAGACTGCACTCCCGCGACGTGGGGGACCTGTTCTTGTTTTGGGTGGTAGGCATCAGGGCCGACCCAAGGGGTGGGCGGTGACGCCTGTGGCCCAAATTAATAAGGGCCCAAAATTTTTTTTTTTATTATAGTAAGATAAGATACATGTAAACTAAAAATAGATCCAAATTTCTTGAATGCCCAAACTCAAAGCTTTTGTTGTTATTTTGAATTATCTTTGTTCAATTGTCTGTTGAGACTTTGTTTATTTGTTAAATTTTGTTACATTGTTCATTATTATTTTTCTTTTACAATGTTTTTGTGTGTTTAAAAATAAAACCGAAAGTCACATTGACTTTATTTATTGTTAAATTTTGAATTATGTTTGTTCAATTGTTTGTTGGGACTTTTGAGTTTGATAGTTTATTTACATCTTACATAATTACATTGAATTTTCAATTTAGTTAATTACTAATTTGAGGTTATAGCCCTTAGTGATTGATAAGAGAACCATGAAATAGAAGTGCAAAGCAACAAGAATCCCAAATTATTCTTACGATGATTGTTGATTTGAATAATTGAGTTTTTTTTTTTTTACTTTATGAGTCCGAACTTAATTTCAACTCGGTAGGAACCCGTTATTAAAATTGTACGATAGCAAAAATCATTTTTGTCTCTCTAAAAATTAAATTAAAAAAATACATGAAATTAATATTTGATAATTAAATTAGGGCCCTTCTTTTAACTTTGCCCGGCCAATAAAATGCTAGGAACGGCCCACGGACTTTGATGAGGATGATTCTTGTGACTTTTTGAGGAAGAAAATATTTTCCTTATGGCCGAGAATTATTGTAACACCCCGATTTCCTCCTACGTGTGATTTACTTGTCTTATTATATGATTGACTTGTTAAACATATTTGTTATACTTGTTTAAGTTGCATGTTAATTGATTTATACCCTAATTTGGTATTTCATTTCGTATCTACGTAATCGCTATGTTTATTTCATTGTTGGGTTTGTTTCGGGATTAGTTTGAGCTTTGAATCATCTTAGGATGGTTTGGGAGTATTTGGAATCACCTTTGGACGCCTAGAATCATGTTAGACAGTTATGGGAGTTATGCGCCGCATAGTACTAGTGCGCATAACCCCTCAAATCTCTGGAATTTATGCGCCGCCCACGCGCCCGCATATAAGCCATGCCGCTCTATGCGCCGCATAGCCATCATGCGTGCCTTTATGCGTCCGCATTAAAGACCGAAGCTGAATTTAGGCTTCATTTTGAGTGAAGATTTAAACCATTTGTGTGGCTCTCCTTGAGCCACATCACCCTCCCTTATCTCGAAAATTTTAGATCACTTAAATCAAGTGGAGAGAATTCATTCTCTCTATTTTCCCTCCATTGAAGCCATAGTGTGTGTGTGTGAGAGCTTTAGTGAGATTAGTGTGTGTGCTTGGGTTCCCGAAGATCGAGCCACCCGATTGACGATCCGAGACCGTCATTGTGTTAATATTGAGTAAGGGAGCAACTTGTGTGGCTTTGATTTCATTTTCATTGACTTGATATTCGGTTCTAGGTAAGTTACTAAACCTGCCCTTTTTGTATGCTTTAAGCTTCAATGTGTGTTAGATCATTAATAATCATGTATGACTTGCTATATATGTTATTTTCATGTACAAATCTCTAGGTTGAGATGAGTACATTGTACTTGTACTATGAGTATGTGTTGAATGATGTTGGATGAACTAGGGTTTGAACTTTAACCTTAGGATTTGAATAAATAGAGAACTTGAGACTTGAAATTGGGTAATCTTGCATATAGCATTGAAACCCTAATTTTACAAACTTTAGCAATGACTCAGAAGTTGATTTTAGGGAAGATTATGATTCCCGAACAAGATATTAAATTACTACGAGGTTTAGAGTTCAATTGATCGAGATTCTAGTTCTCCGTGTTTTATTACTAAAGTAGAGACTTCGAATGACTCTAATGTGTTGATTAGAATTCTTGCAATTATGTGTTGAATGATAATCGGTGGTAGAATAGAATAATCTACTTGTCATTTGTCAAGTTCACTACTTTTGAACTTGATGGTTATTTGCATTAGATGATTAAGAACATCTACTTGTGTATTGTGTAAGTCCAGCTGGCGTCGTTCGTTGAGTAAGGTGGGACGACCTATGGTCTTCACAAATTAACGTTTGTGATCGCTATAAGTCGTCGTACCGGAGTTTCACACACCCCTCTTCTGTTGGCCACAGTTGAGAAGTATCCCCACTGTTGTAGCAATACGCATGGCTTTCGTTTGCTAGATTGAACTCGATGGTATTAATCGGGGACGTCGATACTACATACACGAGTATCGAGGCACATTTGGTTATTTGTGTATTGCAGGAGCAACACAAAGATGAACAAAGAGATACAATATCCTTTATAATGTGGTTATCATTACGAGTACTTATGTGAACATCAAAGTACTACGTATGATTTATGTGAACTGTATATCAATGATGATGTTACATGTTTAGTTGTGATATATGCAAATGTATTATCATGTTATGATTACCAGTTGAGTATTATGCCATGACATGTAGTTGCATTTAGTAACTTATTGAGTTTTGACTCACCCCGTTTGTTGTTTATTTGTTTTCCTTAGATCCGAGCCAGGTAGGGAGTTCGCGGTGAGGCCGGATAGTTTTATCGTTTAGCTCACAGGTGGTCTTTTGCTTCGTAAACCCTGGAGCACTTTTGTTACTAGTATTAGCAATTCTTTTGGTGAGGACGATGTAGACTTTACTTTGGGTAGTGTTGATACTTTGTTGTTACTTACTATTCTTTTAGTACCCGACACGTGTATGTCGATCTCGCATACTCTGTTATATATTTATTTCAGTTATCTCCCCAAGCATGTTGTAGCTTGTGGTTTATGTACTATTGTTCCGGCATGTTGTGGCCGAGGTAGTTGATGTTATTTATGATTTTTTTTTACCAAAACTTATACTTGTGTATTATTAGTTGGGTTCCAGCTGTAACGTCGCCGATGATTGGTTTATTTTATCCAAAGTTTTTATTATTCTGGTTTTGTGGTAAGCACGGGTTATTGCGCCACGTGCTTTTATTAATTGTTATTGTTATTTGCTTGTTGTTTTGGCGCTTCGACTTTGGAATTTTGTATTGGAATCTGGGTCGGGTCGTCACAGTTGGTATCAGAGCAATAGGTTTTTGTCGCAGGATAGGTTCCTTGGCCTAGGTGGTTTATTGTTGAGATTCTAACGTCGAGCGATGTGTATAGGTTAAGATGGTGGAAACTAGGAACGGAACGAGTACCGTAGGGCTGGTGGGAATCTTTGGAGAGGGTGATGAGAGAGCGGAAATGATAACCGTCCTCGTAACGATCCTCCTGAACTGAACCAAAATGATCGGAATGAGGAAATGGCGAATATGTATAGGAGAATGCTTGAGCTGATGAATGAGATGACTCAGCGGATGAATGCAGGGGCAGGACTACAACCTGAGGTAGAAACACCACAACCGGAGGTGGAGGCACCACAACCGGAAGTTATTGTGTTAGAACCGGAGGTAAGGCACAGAAACAACACCACCACTCTCGAGAAATTCTTGAAGATGAAACCCCAAACTTTTCTCGGAGAACCTGATGCTACCAAGGCAGAGTTGTGGATTGAATATATAGTGAAGATATTTGCAGCTCTGGGTTGCAGTGATGATGAGAAGGTTACATTGACGGTGTTCAAGCTAGAAGGTGCAATGAGCATTGGTGGCAAGTGCTACAAGAAAGCTATGATTTGTGGAGTACCTCATACTTGGCCTAATTTCTTGAGAGAGATCAAGGCCCAGTATATTCCAGTAGTGGTTCGTGAGAAGAGAGAAAGAGAGTTTTATGATCTGGTGCAGGGTACCATGTCAGTGGCACAGTATTTAGCTAAGTTCACCGAGTTGGCACGTTACTGTACCCATTTGGTTCCGAACGAGGCTAGGAAGACTCAGAAGTTTATCAAGGGATTGAAGACTAAATATAAGAAACAATTACTTTCATTAGCTTGCGATTATCGCAAAGGCTGGACCGGGCATACGGGATAAAGTGATATCGAAGAGCATAAGGGAAGGATGTATGTGGGTTCTCAGCAGTCTTCGCAGACTTATGGGCGAGGACAAGGTTCAGGGAATAGAGGTAACTACAACAACAATAATAACCGCAGGGGAAATTAGAACAGGGCACCATTTAATGGACAACCTAGACAACAATCAAAGGACGAGGAATAATTTTACTTCTTCTCGGGACAACGAGGTGCTCCATTAATATGTAATTACCGTGCGAGACCCGGACATTCGAAGGAAACGTGTTATAGCAAGGGTGGTAATAGGTCGAGCCAATGCTACTATTGTAAGGAGATTGGTCACCTGAATAGGATTGCCCCAAGTGGCGTAGTCGGCCAAGGAGTGTGAGTCGCCGTCTAGTGGTACGAAGAGAGATAGCGACGGTAGGCCCAAAGTTCGTGGTCGTGTGTTTACGCTCGATCAACAAGGAGTGCCCGAGTCTACGTCCGTGATAGGAGGTAGTCTTTCTATTTTCGGTAGTAGAGCATGAGTTCTTATAGATCCCGGCTCATCACATTCATATGTTGCATCTCATTTTGTGAACAACTTGTATGTATTGCCCTAGTCTTTACCTTTTGTGCTTGAGGTGTCTACTCCCGTTGGGAGCATATGTTGGCCTGAGGTATACCGAGCTTGTGATATACCGATAGGTGATCACACTTTGCATGCCGATTTGGTTGTGCTACCCATACGTTATTTCGATGTGATACTTGGCATGGATTGGTTGTGTGTTTATCATGCTTTAGTAGATTGCCATAGTAAGAAAGTTACTTTTGCTATGCCGGGTATTCCCGAGTTTGTATTTGTGGGTGATGCTGTCAAGAGTAATATACATGTTATTTCTGCTTTGAGGGCTAGAAAGTTATTATCACATGGTTGTACTGGCTACTTGGCTTGTGTGGTTGACAAGAGTATTACTACACCGAAGTTAGAGGAAGTTTTGGTAGTTTGTGAATTTTCTGATGTGTTTTCGACTGATTATGATATGCCTCCTGATAGGGAAATAGAGTTTTGCATTGAGTTATTGCCAGGAACTGCTCCTATTTCTAAGGCTCCTTATAGAATGGCACCCGAATTGAAAGAATTGAAAGAGCAATTACGAACTCCTTGATAGAATTCATTAGGCCAAGTGTATCACCGTGGGGTGCACCAGCTTTATTCGTGAGGAAGAAAGATGGTACCTTGAGGTTGTGTATCGATTATGCGGTTGAATCGTAACAATCAAGAACAAGTATCCTTTACCTCACATCGATGACGTATTCGATCGCTGCGTGGGTCGATTGTGTATTCCAAGTTAGACTTGAGGAGTGGGTATCATCGTTGAAAGTTCGAGCGGAAGACATTCCTAAAACCTGCTGCATGAGGTATGGGCACTATGAGTTCGTAGTTATGCCGTTTGGGTTAACAAACGCACCGGCAGTATTTATGGATTTGATGAATCGTGTGTTTCATTAATATCTGGATTGTTTTGCAGTGGTCTTTATTGATGACATACTGGTTTACTCTAAGTCACGGGAAGAACATGAGCAGCACCTGAGGGTTGTATTATCAGTTCTTCGGGAGAAACAGTTGTTTGCTAAGTTCAGCAAGTGTGCATTCTGGTAAGAGAAAGTATCATTTTTGGGTCATGTGGTTTCGAAGGATGGGATAACAGTTGATTCATCCAAAGTGGAAGCAGTGACAAAATGGAAAACGCCGAGTACAGTTACTGAGGTTCGTAGTTTCTTGGGTTTGGCAGGATACTATCGGAGGTTCATTGAGGGATTTTCCAAGATTGCTATACCTCTGACGAATTTGACAAAGAAAATGACACCGTTTGTGTGGAATGAGAAATGTGAGACTAGTTTTCAAGAGTTGAAGAGACGCTTGACGACATCTCCTATTTTGACGTTTCTTAGTGGAGGTGACAACCTCATGGTTTATAGTGATGCCTCGAAGGAAGGTTTGGGTTGTGTGCTTATGCAGAATGGAAAGGTCATTGCTTATGCTTCCAAGAAATTGACACTTCGAATAGAATTATCCTACTCACGATTTAGAATTGGTCGATTATGTTCGCGTTGCATAAGTGGAAACATTATCTCTACGGAGCAAGGTTTGAAGTCTTCACGGATCATAAAAGTTTGAAATACCTTTTCTCACAAAAGGAGTTGAACATGAGATAACGTAGATGGATGGAGAAATTAAAAGACCATGACCTACGATCCTTTATCACCTAGGAAAAGCCAATGTAGTAGCGGATGCATTGAGTAGAAAGACATACGTTTCTTGCTTGATGGTTCGAGAGTGGAAGATGTTGGAAGATTTGCGAGATTGGAATCCTTGCGAGACGTAACGTGGAGTAATCTTTGCGAATATTCGAGCTACACCGCTTTGTGCCAACGGATTAAAGAGGCTCAGTTAGTGACCCAAAATTTGTTAAGATAATTGGTGAGTTGAGCGAGGAAAGACACCCGACTTTGCGATGAACAAGTGATGGAATTCTTACATTTCAGGGAGGAGTTTGCGTTCCTTCGAATGATGTGGTGAAACGACAAGTTCTTGATGAGGCTCACAAGGCGAAGTATACTATACATCCGAGGAGTACTAAAATGTATAAGGATTTCAAGAAACAATTTTGGTGGAGTGGTATGAAACGAGAGATTGCGGAGTATGTTTCTAGATGTTTAACTTGTTAGCAGGTAAAGGCCGAGCACCAGAGGCCGCAGGTTTGTTGCAACCACTTGAGATTCTGAATGGAAGGAGCACATTACGATGGATTTTGTGACAGATTACCACATACTCGTCGAGGTTTTGATGCAGTTTGGGTTGTTGTTGATAGGTTGACAAAATCAGCACACTTCATTCCTATCGCGATAACGTATTACTTGAGTCGGTTGGCGGCATTATATATTCAGAGATAGTAAGGTTACATGGGGTTCTAGTGATTATTGTATCGGACCGAGATCCGAGGTTTACGTCAAGGTTTTGGGCATTACACGAAGCTATGGGGATGAAGTTGAACTTTAGTACAACTTTTCATCCTCAATCGAGACAATCCGAGAGGGTGATTCAGTACTTGAGGATATGTTGCGTGCATGCACGGTAGACTTTAAGGGAAGTTGGGACACTCATTTGCCTTTAGTGGAGTTTGCCTACAACAATAGTTTTCAAGCAAGTATTGAGATGGCACCGTACGAGGCTTTGTATGGGCGAAAGTGTAGATCACCGATTTTTTGGGATGAGGTCGGTGAAGCTAAAATTTGGGGTTCGGAGTTGGTACAACAATGTTGAGAGCATGAAGGTTATTCGGGAAAGACTACTTACCGCACGTAGTCGACCGAAAAGCTATGCCGATAACCGGAGACGAGATCTTGAGTTTCAAGTAGGAGACTATGTGTTCCTTAAAGTATCGTCACGTAGGGGTACTAAGAGGTTTGGTAAGAAAGGGAAGTTATCCCCGAGATACATTGGTCCGCTTGAAATTCTTGAGAAGGTTGGGACATTAGCGTATAGAATTGCATTACCACCTTCAATGTCGAAATTCATAATGTGTTTCACGTGTCTATGCTTCAAAATACATGAAGGATGACTCGCATGTGTTGGAGTATGAGGAGATCACTTTTGAACCCGACTGTCATATGTAGAGCAACCGGTAAGGATTCTTGATACTAAGGAGCAAACTTTGTGAACCAAGCGGATTCCACTCGTTAAAGTACTGGAGGAATCACGACATTGATGAAACTACTTGGGAAACAGAGGTCGATATGCGAGAGAAGTACCCTCATCTTTTCAATGATCTTGGTAAGGAATTTAGGGACTAAATTCTTTTAAGGAGGAGGATGTAACATACCGATTTCCTCCTACGTGTGATTTACTTGTCTTATTATATGATTGACTTGTTAAACATATTTGTTATACTTGTTTAAGTTGCATGTTAATTGATTTATACCCTAATTTGGTATTTCATTTCGTATCTACGTAATCGCTATGTTTATTTCATTGTTGGGTTTGTTTCGGGCTTAGTTTGAGCTTTGAATCATCTTAGGATGGTTTGGGAGTGTTTGGAATCACCTTTGGACAGCCTAGAATCATGTTAGACAGATTATGGGAGTTATGCGGCCGTATAGTGCTAGTGCGCATAACCCTCAAATCTCTGGAATTTATGCGGCCACCCCATGCGCCTCGCATAGAAGCCATGCGGCCGCTATGCGCCCGCATAGCAGCCATGCGGCCGCCTTATGCGTCCGCATTAAAGACCGGAAGCTGAATTTAGGCTTCATTTTGAGTGAAGATTTAAACCATTTGTGTGGCTCTCCTTAAGCCACATCACCCCCTCCCTTATCTAAAAATTTTAGATCACTTAAATCAAGTGGAGAGAATTCATTCTCTCCATTTCCCCTCCATTGAAGCCATAGTGTGTGTGAGAACTTTGGTGAGATTAGTGTGTGCTTGGGTTCCCGAAGATCGAACCACCCGATTGACGATCCGAGACCGTCATTGTGTTAGTATTGAGTAAGGGAGCAACTTGTGTGGCTTTGATTTCATTTTCGTTGTCTTGATATTTGGTTCTAGGTAAGTTACTAAACCCCCCCTTTTGTATGCTTTAAGCTTCAATGTGTGTTAGATCATTAATAATCATGTATGACTTGCTATATATGTTATTTTCATGTACAAATCTCTAGGTTGAGATGAGTACATTGTACTTGTACTATGAGTATGTGTTGAATGATGTTGGATGAACTAGGGTTTGAACTTTAACCTTAGGATTTGAATAAATAGAGAACTTGAGACTTGAAATTGGTAATCTTGCATATATCATTGAAACCCTAATTTTGATAGTTGCTTGCGGAATCTTCAAAAGGTACTTGAAAGATGCAAGAAAGTAAATCTTGTCTTAAATTGGGAGAAATGTCATTTCATGGTGAATGAAGGTATTGTTCTTGGGCACAAAATTTCTTTGAAGGGAATAGAGGTGGATCGTGCCAAGATTGAGGTTATTGAAAAGCTCCCTCCTCCAACAAATGTCAAGGGTATTCGAATCTTTCTTGGGCATGCGGGATTCTACCGTCTGTTTATCAAGGACTTCTCAAAAATTGCTAAGCCACTATGCAATCTCTTGGAGAAGGATGCTACTTTTGAATTCAATGAAGAGTGCTTAAAAGCGTTTGAAACCTTAAAGCAAAAGTTGGTGTCGGCTCCAATTATCATGGCTCCTGATTGGTCCTTGCCATTTGAGTTGATGTGTGATGCTAGTGATTATGCCATTGGGCGGTTTTGGGTCAAAGAAGAGACAAGATCTTTCATGCGGTGTATTATGCAAGCAAGACTCTCAATGATGCTCAACTTAATTATGCAACAACGGAAAAGAATTTCGGCCATTGTCTTTGCTTTTGACAAATTTCGGGCATATCTTATTGGCTCAAAGGTTATTGTGTACACCGATCATTCGGCGATTAAGTATCTCTTCACCAAGAAGGATGCTAAACTCCGATTGATTCGGTGCTCTTACTCCAAGAATATGACATCGAAATTCGTGACAAGAAAGGAACCGAGAATGTAGTGGCGATCACTTATCTAGACTCGAGCAAGACGGAATCTCTTCTCCATCTCCTATCAAAGAAGACTTTCCGGATGAAAGCTTATTTTCTATCTCTTATGCCGAGGTTCCTTGGTATGCGGATTATGTCAATTATATTGTGAGCAACATTATCCCTCCGGATTTCTCTTCATCTCAAAGGAAGAAATTTCTACATGATGCAAAGCAATATATTTGGGACGAGCCTTATTTATTCAAGTTGGGGAAAGATCAAGTGCTTCGGAGATGTGTTCCTTTGGAGGAGCAAATTGAAATCTTGATCCATTGCCACTCTTCTCCTTATGGTGGCCACTTTAGTGGATCTCGAAAGCATGTAAAGTCTTGCAATCGGGTTTCTTTTGGCCGTCTCTCTTCAAGGATGCTCATGAGTTTGTGTCAAGGTGTGATCGTTGCCAAAGAACCGGAAACATTTCTCGCCAGAAATGCCATTACAAGGATTCTTGAAGTTGAAGTATTTGATGTTTGGGGGATAGATTTTATGGGGCCATTCACTCCTCATTTGGAAATCTATATATCTTGGTAGCCGTCGATTATGTTTCAAAATGGGTTGAAGCCGTAGCTCTCCCCACTAACGATGCTCGGGTGGTGACCAAGTTCTTGCAAAAGAATGTGTTCACACGTTTTGGAACACCTTGAGTTATCATTAGTGATGGAGGTTCTCATTTTGCAATCGGTTGTTCGACGAAATTCTAGCCAAATATGGGGTGAAGCACAAGGTAGCCACGGCTTACCATCCTCAAACAAGTGGTCAAGTGGAGGTTACTAATAGAGAGATCAAAAGTGTGCTTGAAAAGGTGGTGAATCCAAACCGTAAGGATTGGTCCCAAAGCTTGATGACTCACTTTGGGCAATTCGGACGGCATTCAAGACCCCCATTGGGATGACTCCCTATCAAATGGTTTTTGGAAAGTCTTGCCATCTCCCGGTGGAATTGGAACACAAGGCTTATTGGGCTATCCAAAAGCTCAATTTCGATTTGAAGGTCGCCGGCGAAAAAAGATTATTGTAATTGGAAGAGTTGGAAGAGCTTAGACAAAGAGCATATGACAATGCAAAATTGTATAAGGAGTGAACCAAGAAGTGGCATGACAAGCACATTTTGCCAAGATCGTTTTATCCGGACAACAAGTGCTCCTATACAACTCAAGATTGAGACTCTTCCGGAAAGCTTAAATCCCGATGGTCGGGACCATTTTCGGTTGTTTTCGTTTTCCTCATGGAGTGGTGGAAGTGAGAGATGATGCTACCCAAACAACATTCAAAGTCAATGGACAACGCTTAAAAGCATATTTGGGTGGTGATGTGCCAAGGAAAGAACCTTCCATCATTTTCAACGATCCTAAGCACAATGAAGTGCGCAAGAAAGTCAAGCTAAAGACTTTAAATTAGAACAATTAGTATCGGTTTTCTCTTCCCTTTTCTTTTCATTTATTTATCATTTTTTTTATGCTTTTGTATTTATA